>LNGK01000004.1:2982468-3344433 GCA_001510575.1 Knoxdaviesia capensis | reverse complement strand
CCCCCCCCCAGCAACATTGTGGAGGCTGTTTGTCTCTCGGTTCGTCCCCATTCGTATCCTCCCCCCCAAAAAGTGGGAATGATTTCTTCTTTGCTCTCTTTTCTCCCTGGAAAAAGGAAAAACCGGGGATCGCTGAGCTCGCGCCCCTGGGTTCGGGGTACTGTTCAGAAGAAAGAAAAGAAGAAGTAAAAGAAAAAAACGTGGGCCCGCAAGCCGATACCGGAAAGTCTTCCTTGGCCCCCCCTTCCGGTGTCCGCCTGATTTCGGGCGCTCTTCACCCAGTGTTCCGTGCCGGAAACCCGGCGGGCCACGTGACATGACGGCCGCGTTCATCAACAAGAAGCTACGGAGCACGGAGGAAAAGCAGGGGAGAAGAAAAGGAATAGGATATGTTATGAGTGGCAGGTGAAGCAGAAAGACAGAGAAACAGAGAAACAGAGAAGAAAAAGGTCAAGTACACACAAACAGCAACCATCACCTCCAAAAAAGACACACACACACACACACACACACACACACACACACACGAGTTTTAGGTATCCCGCCGCCATGCTTTTCTCTGGGTTGTTCCGTCTGTTCCATCGTCTCCCGCGAGAGCCAACATCCTCGCTCTTTTAAATCACCATCCAATGAATTCTTTTTACCCGCACATCTCTCCCGGTAAGAAACCGCCCACGCCGTCCGAAGAAGATAGAAGAAGAAAAAAAAATCAAAGTCCATTTTGTATTCGCTCTTTTTGAACTGTTAGAAAACTTTTTAGACGGGCCAGATTCCATCTCTCGGTTCCATATAGAACGAAAAGATCCCGACTCATTTTTTGTTAGACCGTTCGGTATGCAGGCATATATATATGGGTACAGGGATTTTTTTGAAGAGATCTGCATGTAAAGGGGGAAAATATGCTACATCAAAGAAGAAATAAGAAAAGGGAAAATGTTTGAAACATGCTGGGTTTGGCGGGCGAGATGTTGAGAGAAGCGAATGCCGTCGCAAGAAGGTCCGTTTATCGGGTTGGCTTCAGCAGAGCTGATTTACTTCTGGTTCTCGGGGCGGAGGCCACTATTATCACAAAGAAGATGATCGTTAGTACTTCAAGTCTTCCAACGCCACAAATAAGTAAAGAAAAGCAAGATAGAAAAGTTCAGTGTTAGTGGTACTCACCGGACGGCCTTTCCGGCTCTCCAGATCTCCAGGTTGCGGATCTCCTCCATCTCGGCCTCGTAGCGCTCGCGGTAGTCGGGCTGGCTGTTGTAGTCCAGCGAGCGCTGGGTCTCGGAGCCGTCCTTGACCGAGTCGTACAGCGAGTTGAACACGGGCTTCAGGGCATCCTTGAAGCGCGGGGTCCAGTCGATGGCGCCGCGGCGGGCGGTGGTTGAGCAGGCCTCGAACATCCAGTCCATGCCGTTGGCGCCAATGAGCGGGTACAGCGACTGGGTGGCCTCCTCGACGGTCTCGTTGAAGGCCTCGCTGGGGCTGTGGCCGCGCTCGCGGAGCACCTCGTACTGGGCCAGGAACATGCCGTGGATGCCGCCCATCAGGCAGCCGCGCTCACCGTACAGATCCGAGTACACCTCCTTCTCAAAGGTGGTCTTGTACAGGTAGCCACTGCCGACGGCCACACCCAGGGCCACGGCCTTCTCCTCGGCCTTGCCGGTCACGTCCTGGTAGACGGCGAACGACGAGTTGATGCCACGGCCCTCGCGGAAGAGAGAGCGCACGGTGCGGCCGGATCCCTTGGGGGCCACGAGGATGACGTCGACGTTGGTGGGCACTTCAACCTTGGTGAGGTCCTTGAACACGGGGGAGAAGCCGTGCGAGAAGTAGAGGGTCTAGAGACGGCGGGTTCGTGGTTAGCGTCGGCTTGGGAATGTTTGTGTCTCACGCGAGCGAGCAAGCGGGAAAGCGCTCATGGCTACGGCATAGCCGAGGGGGCCAGGGAGAGAAGAAAGAGAAAAAAAACCCCAAACAACCCCCCCAAAAGAGGCAAAAGCAAAGGCAAAATCAGAATGCTGCTACTAACCTTTCCCTCGGTGATCTGAGGCTTGATCGAGGGCCAGGTCTCGCTCTGGGCAGCATCGCTGAGCAGGTTCATGATGATCGAACCGCGCGAGATGGCCTCGTCAACCTCGAACAGGTTCTTGCCGGGCACCCAGCCGTCCTGGATGGCGTCGTTCCACGACTTTCCATTCTTGCGGACGCCAATGATGACGTTGAGGCCGTTGTCACGCAGGTTCAGGCCCTGGCCGTGGCCCTGCGAACCGTAGCCGATGAGGGCGAGGGTGTCGTTCTTGAAGTACTCCTGCGCGATGGGGAAAGATAGGACAAGACAGTCAGTCAAAAAAAGAGTCAAGAAGACAAACAATTGGCTAGAGAGTCGAGTAAAGGAGTGTCACAATGCAATTGACTTACCAGGAGCTTCTCTTGAGGCCAATCGGCACGCTCTGCAGTGAAGACAAGCAAAAAGCTCAATTGTTAGTCACAGTTCCGACCCCCTGCGCCGATTTCCCTCCGAGGAGTCATCGCCAGCCAAATGCGCGCAACACCGCCTGTCTTCCGCGGATTCGCTGCGTTTTTTTTTCTCTGCCTCCTCGTGCTAGTTTTGCGCATAATGCAAACAGAAATTGGGATTATTGCATACCGAAAACATCCTCCTTCACGCCGGCAAAGTCAATGGTCTTGACACCACGGACCTGCATGTGGGGAGCCACAACAGCCGGTTTCGCAGCGGCGCGGACGAGGGTCCGGGCCGCAATGAAGGTGCGCTGCTGGACGGCGGGAGTGATCAGCTGGCGAGCCAGCGGCGAGCGAACGGTCTTGGAGAAGGTTCTCGAGGCCATTTTGAAAGGACTGTGTGTGTGCGTGAAACGGGGAGGAGAGGAGAGGAGAAGGTGCAACGATATCGGATGACGATACGAAAGGGGGAGAAAATAAAATAAACAGCAGATGGGGAAAGATCTACAGTTGAGGTTCTGTAGATGCTTTTTTGGTTTGTTTACCTTTGAGGGTCAAAAGGAAACAGCAACGAAAGGGGGGAGATGATTCACAGGGAGAAGAAGAAAAGGAAGAAGAAGAAGAGAAGAGAGCGAGAGAGAAAAAAATTATGAGCAATACCCGGCCTTAGCTTAACCTTTCTCTCCTAGCAAGAAAAAAAAAGTTTTTTTTTTTTCTTTTTTGCATCACACCCAATTGCATGCACAAGCAGGTATTCAATACATTGAATTTTTTTCTGGTTTTATTTTTTTTTACCCGTGAATGCCCCGACATCGGGAAACCAACCCAAGTCGCATTTCCCTTCCTTCCCCCCCCAAAAAAAGCTGGCTGTTTTGTGGGGCCCTAGCGAAATGCGGAGCTTCTTACTGGCCCTGGATCGCCACTTGGGGGTGGTGCTGGGGTCGAAAGTCTGGCGACAGCACGGAGGAACTGGGAAGTACCTTTTTTTTTTCTTGTCGGCTGGCCTTGTCCGCCTCGTCGCCTGTCGCCGGCTGGCGAATCTTTTTTTTTTTTTTTTTTCCTTTTGTACTGGGCGATAGATCGTGGGAGGTCTGTGTGCCACCGCCATTTGATGGTCTTTCTCGATGAGTGCGGAACTGCTCGCTTCAACAGTGTTTTTGCTGCCTCCAATCTTGTATGAGTATCAAGAAAGGAGTCACGATATAATGTTGACCATCTTGACCCCCCCTGCCCCGGCCTTCACCGTCTCAATTGTTCTGGTACGGGGACATACTCTACGGAGCATACACACACGCACGCATACGCACTACTTTATACCAACCACATCGTGAGCCACTACCACAGTTTGTTCCAGGCCGGCCAGCGGAGTTTCGGCCAGTCACACATTCGTGAAGAGTGGAGACTGCGCAATAACCGTGAACTGCCCTCCCTTGTCTGTTGCCGCTCTGTCTCTCTGTGTATCCCCTGGCAAAGAGAGAGAAAAACTCTGCAGCTTGATCTGGGGAACAGCTCCATGCATCGGAGCGTCGTCTCTCCCCGACACTCGCCGAGAGAGAGAGAGAGAGAGAGAATGAGAATGAGATGTATATCCGGTAGATATCCTGGCCGTGATCTGGGGATTTTCAATTGTCGCCATGTTCACGTGTCTCCAAGGAACGATCCCTCAGGCGTGCGGGTGGGTTTTCTCAATAGACCCAATTACCCACCATCGCATCTCGCCACAGCTCCCTCCCTCCTCTCCTCCATGGCCTGAGAGTTCGCCCAGACCAGGGTACGCAGCCAGTTCTACCACAGGAAGACACAGAAAAACTGCGCACTTGACAGCACCTCTCTCTGTCTCTCTGGTCCAGCTCTCCCTCCTTGAATTAATGTATGGGCCGTGGACAGTCAAGTGGGTGGAGACCACAGCAAGGCCACAAATAAAAAAATTAAAATAAAGACTCCAATATGAAGCAGCACCACCTCCAATGACACCATCGCCCCTACAACCAACTACTGTCCGGGCAATCCTGCGTGTGTGGTCTTTGACTCACAGATTTGGGCCTTGCTCCGATCGCGCATCTGTTGCTGCCCACCCAGTCACACATCATCCCGTCTGCCTTTTTTGCATTTCCAGTGCTGACAATGTATTCAAAGCTCCCTCGCTAGGCCAATATTGAAGAAGACGGTCACACTCCCCCGTGCTGTGAGGCTGGCCATTCGTCAGCCTTGGGAAGAAAAGCAGAGAGAAAAAAAACTCCCATATGCCCGCCTTCGTCTTCTGGCACAAAGCACACCCTAAATAATGACTCTTTCAACCCCAAGCCCGAGCCACACAACCCGATCTCACGACACCTCGTAAGGGACACAGCTCCCACACGATCACATGAACGTGCCAGAGCCAGGCAAGTAGTATATGCAAAGGATCTTCTTTCGTCGCTTCACCCGAATGTCAAGTACGGACATGCAAAAACACGCAGACGCTCAACGACGAATGTATCACACCAAACACACGAGGCTATGAAGAAGTCATCAAATGAGAGTAGACGGGATAAACACACATCAAAAAAATGGGGTGTATGGACGAAACGAAAACTGACAGAACATCAAAAAGAAAGGAAGGAGACAAAGAAAAACAAACAAAAGTCGGAACGGATGATCAACCCGGATTCCCTCGTAAAACCACGTAGCAGGGCACTCCCGTTTATCTGCGCAGGGCCCAGAGAAAACAACAACACCCCAAGCGAAAGCGAGTGCAGAGAGAGAGAGAGAGAGAAGAGAGCAAAAAAAAGAAAGAAAGAAAAAGAGTATCATATGGCTGGCATCTCGGCATTATCTATCCCCCACCACCACGTCCCCGGCCCCGCGCGGCGTGTCCCCGGTGTTCCTGGATGGACGCCCGGTTCTGCTGTGCCTCGCTGCGCCGCCGGACTCGTTGGCTACCGGAGCACGCGGTCGTATGTGATGCCCTTCACCGCGCTGCCGGCCATCGACGCGCGCACGAATCGCTTAAACGACTCGCGGTTCTGCCGCAAGTCCTCGGCCGCTTCTTTGTTGAGGGGGTCGGACGCGTTCGGTTCGAGGAAGAGGAACTAAGGTGGGAAAGAAGTCGAAGCGCGGCAAGACGTTAGGAGAGAGTCGGACAACAACAAAAGGGCCCAGAACAGAAGCACACTCACCTGCAACCCCACGATCACCGCATTCAGATTCAACACCGGCTTCCAGTCCTCGCGCAGGATGTTCAGACACACTTTGCCCTCGAGGTCGATGTTCGGGTGGTAGATCTTCTCGCGGCACTGCACCTTGGGCGGCTCGTGCGGGAAGTTCTGGTTGATGGCAAACGTGAACGTGAACCGCCCGCCGCGGTACATGCCCTCGTCGGGCTCGATCGTCAGGATGAAGTTGAGGATGTCGTCCGGGTCCGGGAACTCGGTCTTCATCGTCGAGCCGAGGGACAGCTCTGAGAGGTCTGGAGAGAGAGACAGGGAAGTGCATGGGGCTATGGTTAGCTTCGGCGTTATATAGCGTAGTGGTGTGTGTGTGTGTGTGTGTGTGTGCGGGCCGGAGGACAGGACGCGGGAGGTCCGGACGGTAGACCGCGTGGCCCCCGCCGCGTGACCCATCCACCACCCGGGCGGCATGTCGTTCGGCGGTCGTCGGGGACTGCGGGACCCCGCGCCGACCGAACCGACTCGTCGCCGGTATACACGCGACAACGGCCGACCAAAAAGCCCCCAGCCCGGAGGCCAAAACAAAACAAAACCAAAACCCAAAAGCCGGGCGTCTCAGCTTACCTTTCTGCACGCGCAGCTGCGCGGCCGTGACCTTCTTCTTCTTGCCCACGCCGTCATTCTCAGCCTTCTGCTGCTCCTTCTTCTACATTTTGCAGCACCACGTCGGACCGTTCGTTAGCACTGCCCCTGCGTTTCTTCCATTGTGTCTCGGCCGTTGGTGTATCTGAGTGTATGTGTGTGCGTGTGTGTGTTGGGTCGGCCGGCCCGGCGAATTGTGTCGTGTGCTTACCATCGACCATATCTTCAACATGGCTATCAAAAGTCAGCGCGCGGTGGTGGCGCAGGATATCGAGCTGTCTTGGTGTGCTTTTCTGGAAAATCGTTCGGAGCGGGGCGTGTGCGAAGAAATAAACACAGCACACGTCGGGGGTCACTCGTGGTGTTTCTCGCGGTATCTGAGGAACTCGTCTCAACTGTGGGCTGAGGAACGGTCTGTCAAGAGAGGGAGAACGCAGGGTGGGGTGGAAGCGCGGGATGCGTGCACACAGCAGATGGCGGAAAGATGAGGGGTGAGCCCAAGGTCTCTCGCTCTCTCTCTCTCGAGGGATAAAGTGAAAAAGATAAGAAGTCTGATACAGAACCCAGGACCCTAAGCAAAAAAATGAAGCAGATCTATACACACAGCAGCCTGAAGAAAAAAAAATATTGAGATTCTTTGGGAGAAAGAGCGTTTCTATAAACTATGACGAACAAGATGAATGGAAAAAGGAATGGTCACGATTACTGATGAAGAAGAATCATTCAGTAGGGTCGGTCTATCCTGGCAGGAAGACAACCGAAGGCAAAAGAACAACGCCCCAAGACCCTTAGAAGTCCCGAGTTGGACGCTGCTTGCTTCTTAGGCAACCATTAGCTAACCCACCGCCTCTGTGAAGATCTGCAGGCGCAGCCCCCGCCCCAAAAACCACCCACTGAAAACCGGTGCATAGATCCAGCACCGTTCCAGCGCGAGAACCCACTGAAACATGGCCACTGAACCTTTCCCCGAGACCACCCGCATTATTAAGCGCGCCAGAAGGGGCCCTCCGCCGCCATGGAAATCCGATATGGTCTAGCGGTTAGGATTCCTCGTTTTCACCGAGGCGGCCGGGGTTCGACACCCCGTATCGGAGGCAAGTTGTCTCTTTTTTTTCTTTCTGCTTTTGGGTTTGCTTTTGGGTTTGGTCGTCGTGGTGGTGGTGCAGTTGTGGCCAGTTCGGTGCAGTTTGTTGGGGATGTGATCTCTATGGAGACTGGAATACGAATACTACGGGCTGACCAAGAAAGATTCATATCTCATATATTGAGAGTTATTTCACTACCTACAGCCCAGATCCAATCTACCCAAGAAGCACATGAGAGCCAGCACCAAAACCCTTGCATTTTAGATAAGACGGTGATGATGATATATATAAGAACAACACAGAATCATTCTTTCCAAAAACAATAAGACATTGCAGCACAAGGATGAATTTTAACACCAAGGGATAACAGCAAAAAGGCAGCAGGTCAAATACAAGAAAGAAGAACATAGTTTCAAGTGCAAGATGAAAAATAAAGCCGAAAATATGAATCAGACACCATCAAAACATGGTATATCCTGTAAGCCCGCAGATATAATAAAATGAAATAAAAAGGAACACCGAAAGTCAAGAGAAAAAATCAAATCCAAAAAAAGAGATAGCCAAAAACTTCATGGGGGTGGGGAGGCGTGCTAATGAACATGATGGATGATTATGAGTGTGTGGATGTATGTGTGTGTTGTTTGTGATTCACAACGTCATGATGGGTGGACGGAGAAATGGGTGTTGAGAGAAAGATGTGCGTCACTTGCGTAACACCACGCGCGGGGCATTGTGCAATGCACTCTTTTGCTCGGGAGAGAGATGCGAGACGAAGGCAACTGTGGTCTAGATCTACCGTCTGGCCATGCAGAACATGAGACCAGTGCGACCAAGGAACCACAAGAAACCCAGGAAGCGAACGGTCGACAGCGCAGCCGTGGCGTACAGAAGGAAGCGGAAGTATCCGACAGTGCGGGCCGACGGAGAATCCTGTACATAGAAAAACGAACGATATGAGTCAGTATATAAGGAACGAACGGAAGAAATAAACCCTGCCGTAGCAGGATTGGGACGAAGGAGGGAAAACTTACGCCGATGCCAAACGAGTTGAAGTTGTCGCTGGTAACCACAATAATCAGCAGGATGTTCGAGAACAGCCACGACACCACCAGGCCGGTACGGAACGACTTGTACGAGTCCTCGACGTCCTTGGCCTCGGCCTCGTTGTCCTCCTTGAAGGGCTCCAGCGCGCGCCGCACTGTCTGCTCGAACTGGCTGTCAATGTCCTCCTGCGGCTTGTCAATCTCCTCCACCACCACCTCGTTCTTCTCGCCCTTGGTCACCTGCGCCGACGGGATCGCCTCGTTCTTGTCCGAACCCTTCGTACCCCACGACACGTCGTGCCAGTTGTTGAACGCATACACCATCAGGACGTTGACGTACGTCGACATCAGCAGCAGGTACGCCGGGAACGAGTGGAACATGTGCCACGGGTCCAGGTACATAAACGACGCAATGAAGTACAGCCCGTAGATCGTGATCAGCGCAATGATAATCACGCCGGCCGCGCTGTTGCCGCTGAAGAACGTGCGCACAAAGTCCGAGCCATTGTCGATGTGCAGCTGGCCCGCGACGTTGCCGCTCAGACCACGGATAACCAGGAACACGGTGAGCACGAGAATGTAGGCCTGGATGACTGCAAACACGATAAACGACGTCAAGTAGCTGTACTTGGATCCCTTGGGTCTGTTTCCGAGCGCGAGGATGAACTGCAGAATGACAAAGGCCAGGTAGATGTACTTCAGCAGCGCGTTGATGATCGGCGTGGCCGTGTCACCAAAGGGGAAAGCGTGGAATTCCGAGGTGGTCGCCGAGGGGGCAGTGGGGGTACCGACAAGATCCATAATAATCGTGGTGGTCAGGTAGTACGACGCCAAACTGAACCAGGAGAAAATCACGTTGAGGATGTTGTACAGCAGCTGGATGTGGAAGAAGAACATCCGGATGATGTTGTGTCCCGACTTGTACATACGGGCAAAGTGCATCAGAGAGTAGAGAGAGGCGGCGAACGAACCGTTCAACCAACGACGACGCTGCGAGATGAACTCGGGAGCACCCTCGGGCACATCGGTCTCACCACGGGCAGCCTTGATATAGGACAGATGCCACTTCTGGCCAGCCTTGGCGACCAGCTCGAAGCACAGAATACGATCCTCGGCCAAGAACATGTTCTTCTTGAAGATGTTCATGCCGTCGATACCCTTCTTGCCCAGAATCTTCGACAGCGTGTGGTCGCCGTGGAAGTACTGGTCAAGCGGGCGGCCCATGATGGCACGGAAGCGGTAGGCCGAGAAGGCACCGGGCAGCACACTGACGTAACCGAACGAGCTCTCCAGCGGCTTATCGAGAATGTTGGAGATCTTGTACTCAAAGTTCTGCACGGCAACGAGCGGGTTGATGAGCTTGCGCCCGTTGTTACCCAACATGGCATGGATTTCACCGCAAGCACCGCCAAGATGCTTGTCGTTGTAGAATCCCTCCCACAGAGCCAGCAGAGAGCGGGTGCCGGGCTTGGTACCAGCATCGAGCAGAATGCACACCTCGGGGTTCAGAATGCGGCCAAAGGCGTTGAACAGCCAGCGATGAGAGTTAATCTTCTTGCTGTTCTGGGCCTTCAGGCAGAAAATGAACTGCACGGGGGGCAGGGTCGAAGGGCCGTCATCCATAGGACGGATGAGCTGTTGGCTAGGGGTGACGGAGAGCTGGGTGGTGTACTCGAAGATATGGGCAACGGTGGCCTTGCCGTCAACGTCCTTCTTGACGACACCATCCTGGTAGATACCAATGGTGGCGAGCACATCGAGGACGTTCTTGTCGGTCTTCTCGAGACCGTCGAAAACCAAGCACACGACAATCTTCTGCCATGCCGGGCCACCCTTGTTCCAGAAGGTAGACTTCTTGAGGTTGACGATATCGCGAATGTTCTGCATCACGCCGTGCAGGGTACGCGAAAGCAGCTGCTTGTCTTCGTTGTAGTAGGTGATGGCAATGAGCAGCTCGGTGTGGCGGCTGTACATTCTGGGGCGCAGATCGTAGCCGTTCTTGAGGGTGAACTCGTTGGGGTCGCAGGTAGCGGCGGTGTACCGCATCTTCATGAACTCCTCGTTCTGGCCCTCGACGTCGCGGTACTTGGGCTGAACGGCATTCTTGATGGCGCTGGGCACGGGGTAGTCGATGCTGAGAACGGAGCCGTGGACGAGCTTGACCTTTCGAGTGGCATATCGCTTCAGCGCACTGGGCTGTTGCTGTCTCTGGATCCAGCTGTCTTCGGGGTCCATGGTGGACATGGGCCGAGCACCGTATCCGAAGCCGCCAGACGGGTCGAATTCACCCTGGAAAGGTTGGCCATAGGGGTCGGAGTTGTAGCCGGGAGTGACTGTACGCTGCGAGGCACCGGGAGCATAGGATTCTGTCAAGCTGTAGGCAGAAGCAGGCCGGTTTGGAGGGGCCACGCCGAGGCTGGAATTATCGTAAGGGTGCATTCCCGGGTCTCTCAAGAGAGAGCGGTTCTGGTCTTCATCTTGATCTTCGGTGGGAGGCATGTGGTACTGTTTGGACACAAAAAGAGGCGCAAGTCAGCAAACGAAAAGGGGTAGATCTACGCAAACACCGTGGTAGACAGACTCGGCGAGTGAATACGGCACAGCAAACCAAGAAGTCGATTGATGGTGCTTTTCGTTTTCTTTTTTTGTTGGTTTGCCGCTACAGTCCCACCATCACCAGCATGAGCTTTTTGCACAGTGACTTACTCTGACGCCAGCAGGAAGATCTTGCAATGGCTGTTCATCATAGCCTTGTCCCCGGCCTGGATACGCCATGGCGACGGGATAGAAGAGAGGTGATTAGGACGGCGAGAAGAAGGGAAGAAAAAAGGCTGGTGGCAGCTCTACTCGTGTTCAGGAGACAGGGCGAAACCAGTCGGCAAAGTCGGGATGATACAGGAGATAGATGGATAGATAGATGTACGATGAGATGGAATAATGATGATGATGGCTGTTATCCAAAGAGTAGCCTCCCAAAAAAATTGAAGATGATGAGAAATGATAAGAGAGAAGAAGAAAAGGTATCTCGGATCGATTTCGGACTGTTTGGAGATGGAGGAAGAATCTTATAAGGGAAAGAACGCAAGTGCAGGGGGTTGCAAAGGAAGAATATTGAGAACAGAAAAAAACCGACGAGGCCCCAGTAAAAAAGAGCACGGAAGAGAAACGGGTCGCTCGGGTTATGAAGGTGGCTTAAACGTGAACCAGCAAGGAGGAGAGAGGCTTGAGCAAACAAACGCAGGCTGGGGGAGGTGGGTCAATCATGCACAAAGGACGAAAAGCTGGCGATGATGGTGGTGGTGCCGGCCACAATAAGGATGATGGCCGTTGGAGATAGAGACGATAGACGCGGAAGAGGAAGAGTGGTGATCAGAAACAGCCGAAGGAAGAGAAAAAGAAGAAGAGGAAGAAGAAGAGGAAGAAGAGGAAGTTCGCGAGCTGAGATGGAAAAGGGAGAGACAGGATAGATGTATCCGAGTCGTGGAAACTGAGGCAGGAGCGGTTCGTTGCAGGAGGAAGCAGCAGCCCATGACAGCCAAAAACGAAAAAGGAGGTTGCGCTCTCTCTCCTTCGGGGCGTTTTTTTTTTTTTCATCTGGTTTTTTTTTCTTATTTTACTAGGGGGGCGAGCCGCCGAAGCTTTCAAGGCCCCTAAGCTCTGCTCTCTTCACTACAGTCTGGACTACTGTACTATGTATATGCAGGCGTTACGAGGCATACCAGGGCTACCTCTCTTTCTTCGTTTCTCTTTTCTCTACAGTGGAATGAATGCCAGGCGGTGCAAAAAGTGGGATCAGCTCGCTAACAACAGGGTTCCGGTGGCTTTCCCGGCTGTTGTCCTAAGCTATACCGTGCGCAGACTTTTGCATCTGCAGGTCAGTTCCTGGCAGACTCTGTTAGTGGCGGGGCTAGCAGCACGCCCAATGCACTAACAGAGTCTCCGACCATCACGGTTAAGCCCCAATACTCCGACTCGAGTTATCATCTCCAGTCTGTCGTTAGCAGGTGTCCCCCCCGGAAGGAAAAGAAGATTTACCGCAAGCCGCCGTGTATGTACAGCAGTACCTGGATGTAGCTGCTATGCGGTATGGAGGCTGGATGTACTCTGTACTGTGCTGTGCTGTGCGGCTGGAACAAGCCACTCTCTCCACCCTCCGCCGTGTTCTTGCTGCCCGCCCTGGGCCAACATGCAAACGAGGCGTGGCGGTGCACAGCCTTGATCGGACGCAGGGTTTTTAATTATTGCCTTTGGCTTGCAGGACATTTATTTATGTCTTCGTTTCTGTTTGATGGCGATTCACACAGAATGGTCTGTCTCTTGCCTCCGTCCCCTTGCGCTGGAAATCCTGGGATAGAAGACACGGCCGTAATGTGTAATTCAGCATCCCGTATGGAACTGGCGCTGGGTTACGAGGTTTGAACCCAAATGGCTGGGGTATGTGTGTGTGAGATCATTGTGATGTCTAGGGAGGAGTGGCCAGTATTTACAAGCCACCGCCGCCCAATCGTCCCAAGTCGACAGAAGACCGGACGGACGGTGGATCAGCAACAAGCGCAGAAAGATGTTGTTTCCATCAGGCTTCTTCTTGAACAGCCGGCCGAGAAAAGGAACAACAATAAAACTGGTGGTAAAGGACACTAACGGCCATATTCCACATTCTCCCATCGCGCAGCTTTCCTTAATCTGCCCGACAGCTTGTAGCCGGGGTTGCAGGACGACCGACAGATGGGGGGGGCCCTGTCAAAAAGGAAAAAACAGCCCGTTCCTCTCCCAGATTCCGCCCCAGCACGGATACTTTTTGGAGTGTTCTTTTGGGGAGGGCTCTCTTGGAGAAAGCGAAGGGGAAAAGCGAGCCAGGCGCGGCTGAACATCCGCCGCTGATTTCTGTAGAGGCAAACAGAACACTTTCTGCGACGTGCCCCCCCTTTTCTGTCTCGTTCCTTTCCTTTTTCGGGAGTCTGTTCTTCAGGGTAATCTTAACTTTAGCTTCATTCTGGTGTCAAGGCAGAGTGAGAGAGAAGAGGTAGCCCGCCAACCTTAGCAGACACAACTTGAAGAGATCGTCCGCTCCCACCCAAGTGCAAGCAACCAACCACAGCCATGGGAACTGAAGGAACAGCGGAAGCTAGTTTTAACGCCTGTATAGGACTGTTTGGAAATCCTTCGGTGCTCCCCTTTGGCTGATCCCCAGCCGACTTCCCTGGGTTGAAAGGACGACTCCATATATGGCTGAAAGCACGAAAGCGTAGCATTCAATGGCAGCACTTGGAGAGTTGGCGGCCACAGGCTGTGCCTAACGGGTCCGCGATGGCAGTATATTGGACTTCCGCGCCAGCCTCATGCAGAACTTAAAAAGTAACAGGAACAAGATTGTCGCTTCAGTCGATGCCCGACTGCTGTGTGTCAAGCGCGGCTGGCAGTCGGTCGTGGAGACTTGCCTAAGAAAAATGTGCCCGTGAATATGGAGTAACTGCCGGAAAGCCACTTTTTCCCATCTCAGCCTGGCCTTGGGAAGAAAATGCAACAGCGCAAACCCTGGAGAGATGTCAAGCACAATGTCCAAGTCGGGGGGGGTTACATAAAAAAAATCAATGTCTCCGACTCAGCCACATCTAGTTCCTCCGCACAGTGTGCGAATGTGCCTCTCTCTTTTCTCTGTCTCTCTTCTCTCCTTTCTTTTTTTTTTTCAGTGGTCGCGGTAGAGTGCCCGGAGTGGCTACTCTCTGAAACACCGTTGCTCCATCCATTACATCAACATCTCGTATCCCTAGGGGCCATACGTACGTCCTCCCCACGCAGGTACATATATCCGAAGCAGAAAGGGAAGACAAGTCGTGTCAAGGTGTGTTTATTTACGGGGGCGGGCAAGCCTCCAGATCGGCATCACAAGGGATGGTATTTTTGGCACACGTTTCCTCGGGGAATGCGAGAGGAGGAGGCGAACGACCCGGCAAGATCGAAGGTGCTGTTCAACGTTCCAGTGGCCACACACCTGTCCGGTGCGAGTCACCGTATAAGCAGAAATCTTTCTCATGTGATGGCGGTACACAGAATCTGCATGGCAAAGGACCGCAAACCCCTTCACACCCGACCCGGCCACGGGAACGTCTCGCAAGAGCGGGAGCGGGCAACGTGACGCTGCGCGATGGAATCTCGAACAATCGCCATTACCTTACCATCCCAAAATCGCGGGGCAAAAGAAAGAGCAAAAAAATCCAACGATGATAGATCCGATCAACTTTAGAAAGACACACGCCCCCGTCAAGATCGGTCACCAGCCACACACGAACGAACGAACGAACGAACGAACGAACGACTAGAAAAAAAAGAAAAAGTGGAAGCGGATATTTATAGAAACAGGCGAAGACGAACAGCACAGGTTTGCGCTGGGTGGGAGGTTTTTTTAGTCCTGTCGCGCCTAGTCCGCGTCTCCACAGGACAGTGGCTGATGGCGGAGCGTTGTCCTCTCTCTGCAGAAATCCTGTTCCTGGGCCGCCAGCCAACCAACCAACCAGTCCATTCACGCGCTCTAGAACTCCTTCTCCTGAGCGGGTTCCGCCTTGCAGGCTTGCACTCTCACTCTACCCATGTTACCCAGAGCCAGAGGTGGGTGGGCGGTTGTGCCTGGTAACGCGTGTACTGTACAGTACTGTACGGTGGTCCCCCCTTTCACAAGAGCCGACATACGCGGGTAAGCCCCCCCTTTCTGAAGGAATCGGAGAGTGGATCTAACGTAGCATGCGGACAGAGTGAAATACAGGCAGTGGAGTGTGGTATGGTGTTGTCCGTTAACCCTTTTTTTGCTCTCTTCGCTGTGGGGGGACACGTACGGGGAGGACAGGATACCTTGCTCACTGAGGACAACGTACAGTGCTATTATGTACCTCATTACCCATTAGGGTCAGGGTTGCCGGTCTACGCCGCAGCTGGAGTGTAAAACTGATACAGTAGCGGCTCTTAGGCTGAAACACAGCAAGCATGCGAGTACGTAGGGAGGGGACGGTATGTACATGTACCTTATATATAGACGCACTTAGGACATGTACATACAGGACGCTCACTAGTGGTGCAAGTCTGCCTCCGTCCTGCCGCGGCAAGAGACCGATGGGCCCTATATCCGCAGATCACCGAACCGAACAGGAACCTTTCTGGTCCAGGAGTTCGGCGCTCACCCGTCTCACAGTTCGGAGGAGATCTTTCGGTTGCACGGTGAGCATGTATGTACGGTGCACGCCCTCCCGTTGGCCAGCGATTTACCTGAGAAAGCAGGTCGGCCGGGTCTGTCGATGGGGGCGCCGCAGGGTCCCTGTCCCACGGCCGATGCGGGCAGCCCCCAGATACCTGTGGACAGACTCCGTTCCGGCCTGCCGACGTGGATCGTTTTGCCCCGGGACGCTCTGCATCGGCCGCAGCCTCCCTACTGCCCCCTTCTAGACTCAGGATCACGCCGAACTAGTGGACAACGACGCAAGACGCAAGAAGGACGCTGCACTATACATAGATTGAAGAAGGAAGAAAAACTGGACTCCGGCGGCAGTTAATAAAAAATAAAAAATCCTTATCCGGCCGGTGTTCCGCTGTATATTGCACAGAGGCCCAGGCCCAATCAGTCGCTCGGGCAGATGAAGTGGGCAAAGACAGATAGAGTGGTTTTTCGGTAATAGAGACGTAGGTGTGAGCGTGCTTCAATATGTTCAATACGGTGTGAGTCCCTAGGCCGTGCTGTTCCCTCTTGAGGGTGAGACGCGGCCTCTTGAATCTGCGGTCAAGGAGAGGGTTGAAGCTGATGAAGCCTGCGGGTTCTTCAAGCCAAGAGCAGACATCCCGAGTTTTCCTTTTCCCCAGAGCCAGCTGCATTGAACAGCAAGGCCAGTCAGCACGTACGAGAGAGAAAGGTCTAGAACTCCGTCCATCTCCTCTCGACTCCCCCGGCCGCGCGTTAAGATTTCGCCATACACTCGTGAGACTTGCGTGAAGGACACCGCGTTGCTAGGGCCTGCTAGTGAAAGTGCTAGCAGTTGCGCGGTGGGCCTTAACAGAGGCCGAACCTCATGGTGTGTGTGCCGGACCCGCTTTTCCAGGGGAAAAAAGAGGAACCGTGCAATTTGTATGGACGACGACCAGGTCCAGTTCTCTCGTTGGGCCTTCAGCCGACCTTGAAGACGATCATGATGTCGGATGTTCTCAATGTTTGCTGCTGAGCTATGTGCATAGCCCACAAAAGGGAGAGAGGAAGCATGGAGATATTCTCGTGCACATTCGCATTGTGCTGAGAGAGATGCTCAGACATCGGGAATGTTGGATTGCAAACAGGCCAAAAGTCCATGCACAGTTTTGTCAAGAGCGACCCTTATCAGTGAAGGCTATTGGATCGATAAGACGGCCGTATGCTATCTCCTTTATATCATTGGCGGGACCGATAAGCTCTGGAATGAGGAGTGGTCTAGTTCAGTTCCTCAGGAACGGGGAGTCTCCAACAATAGAATTGTCTACAATAGACATCTGCACATATGTCAAGAAGCAGGAAGCATCTCTCTGCCTCTAAAAAATAACACATCAGCGGCTGACGGTTCGATGCATGAAAAAGCCGTGAAAACCCATGCTTCCACCTCGCCTCCTCCGCCAGCAAATCACAGTCACATCCATCATCATCATCATCCTGCCTCCCCCTGGCTCCCCTTTCGTTCCGCCAAATTTCCCACTCCGTGTGTGTGTGTGTGTGTGTGTGTTCCCTCCATGCTCCCCCTGTAATAGCAACAACGCAGGCATGCTACTGGCCTGTGCTTTTTTTCATGTGGTGGTGCAGCTGGCTGTAAGGGACCGACAACCAGGAGGTGGCCAAAAAAAAAACCGCAAAGTGCATCATGCTTGACAGCAAGCAGCACTATGGTGGGGAGAGTCTCGCTGTAGATTGGCCACACACACTCTATACCACGACAAAATTTCACTTTTCAGCGGGACGACCGCGCTGTGTGTAGAACTCAGTACACGATCTACGCTGGAGAGAGAGGGGGAGGGCACATCTTGACGGACAATGGCCGCCGTTCCTGCGATCACATTGTTTCCTTCTTTTCTCTGCGCTGCGCCGACGGGAGTGTCGGTCTCGCTTAGTGGGCTTTTGTGCTATGCTCGCCCCCTCCTCTTCTAGTTTTTTCTTCTTCCTTCGTGGTCTTAAGCGGAGGAATGAAGAATCGCCCGTGTTCTTCCCGATCCCTTCTTATCACCAGCCTGGTGCTCTCTTATGTCGCCTTATCTACCATCGCAGAACCACACACACACACACACGCTATCGAGACATCACCAGCATGCATGTACTGTCGCCCGCGAATCCCCCGCAAACCGTGACTTGGTAATTTGCAGAACACATAGCTGCGAACCCCACTCGCCCCAAATTCAATCCCGCAATCCCCATGTTCGTTCGCTCCTTCCCTCTCTCTCTCTCTCTCCCCTTCTCTCTCTCTAATCTACAGTACTGTACAGTACTGTACTTAGGTACAAGCGAATCTCAGCACTCCAGAACTCCCTAATATGGACGGCCAAATGTACTTTAGTGGTGCAAAGTCATGCACATAGTACCTGCAATCACTGTAAATTACTTGTACCCTTGCTTGGCGTCTGTGCCTCTCTCTTCCTTTCTCACTCTTCCTCTCTTTTTTTCGTCTATCTCTCTCTTTTCCCTCTCTTCTCCTCTTCTTCCCTTTTTCCTCTTTTTTTCCCTTCTCTTTTTTTGTCTCCTTTTCCCTCCCACGCCATACATCGTCGTTTAGAACAAGGTCGTCATCCTGCTAAAATATCCCCTCTCCAAATAAACCCTCTCTGTTCTTTTTTTTCTAAGAATCGGCAGGGCCGCATCGTCTTCTTTGCAAACCTTTTCTTTCCATAGTCGATGCCCCGATTGACGTCTCTTTTCCTTCTAAACATTTGATTCTTTTCCTTCTTCCTTTCGATTTGTCAAATCCTTAATTGGACTGTATCTTCATTCGTTCTGGCCGTGCCCCTGTCATTCATTTTTCTCTTATTATTTTTATAAAAAACATCTCAAGTCATTCGTTGTTCGACACAATCATCAATCCCACTCGGCTTCTCTTTTTTCTTGTTATTCTTCTTGATTCCGATCATCAGTCACTCGCTATCAGTCTATCTTGTGTCGCTCTTTCCCTGTCGTCGTATATATTGTCGTCCCTTGGTTCCTTGCTGTTTATTTGTTGGTGTTCTTACATCGTTCTCTCCTTTTTCTGCTCCGATCTCTATCCGCCCGACGATCCAAAAAGACCCTCAGACTTGCGTGCCGATCCTTTTTATTTTCGGCTTTTTTGCGCCCTGGTTTCCGCGTTGCCGATACCTTCACCCCGTATAGACCCGTCTCGTTCTTCTCTCTCGTTTCCGTGTCCACGTTGACCTCGACGCCAACATGGACTCCGAACTCGACTACGAGCCCATCGTCATCGAGACCTCCGATGAGGACGTGTATTGGCAGGGTATGTTTCCTCTTGTATACTGGCTCTGCATGCTGTTGTTTTATTCTTCGTCATCGTCGTCTCTCTCGTCTGCCTGACTCAATACTGACTCCCTCGATCGTGACATCATGTAGCCATGCGTGCCCGCGATCTTTTCCCCAGAGCTGATAACGAAGGCTGTGTGGTCTGTGTGTCGGGTGTTTTGAAATGCGACGATGCCTGCTACGAGAAGGAAGGATGGCAATGTAAACAGATCGTGCCGGTTACCTGCAGCGAGTGCCCGAAGACAAAGTGTGTTGAATCGTCGACCGTTCAAGATCCCCTCGCCCAAGCCACACCCACCTCCAGTGCTTCGTCGAGCAGTGGTGGTGCGAATGTTGGCATCATTGCCGGTTCCACCATCGGAGGTGTGGTTTTGATTTCGATTGTCGCCTATCTGGTTTGGAGATTCTGCATCAAGACCAAGCGTGGCGATTTCCGTCCTCAGACATACATCTCTGTTGCTCCGGAAAAGGCCAACGACAGCCCCGATTTCAGCACCCGCCGCCCCAACCGCTCGTCCGTCCACACCGTTCACTCTATTGCCTCGACCGTGCTCACCCGCGCTTCCAACATCATCCAGATCGCCTACATTCCCGGCGTCACCAACCGTGCTGCTCCCTCTTCCCCGAATGTCCTTGTTCCTCCTGTTCCCCCGATTCCCATCCAGGTCACGGACGCAAACAACTCCATGGTCTACGAGGATCAGCACTTCTTCGTTCCTGGTGACCTGCGCGCCTCCACCTATTCCGACATGTCGGGCTTCAGCGACCGGACGTCGTACGCCCGGACGTCGTATGCCCCGCGTGCCTCGGTTGCCTCGACTATCTACGGCAAGAATGCTGTCATTGTCGCCAACCCGCAGACTGGTATGCGTATCAAGCCCGCCGTGGTCAGCGTCCGTGGCGGTGGTTCCGGAAACAACACTGCTGTCAACTCGCCCAACCTGATTGCCCCGCCCGTGCCCTTCGTCGACTACGAGAAGTATGGCCGGCCCGTCAGCATCTCCAGCACCTTCAGCGTTGGCTCGACCTTCTTGAATAACGCCAGCGCTGCCACTGCTGTGCAGGCCAAGGGCCAGGTGATCCGTGTTGTCGGTGTCAAGAAGCCCAACGGCAGTCTCAACCCCACCGCGGAGGCTTCCCACGAGAGCTCAACATCATCGCTGCTAAGCAGCGGAGGCTCGTCAACGCTGCTGCCGTCCTCCCCGCTCTCCGTCACCCACTCCGTCAAGTCCCAGTCCTCAGATAGCCCGTTCGCGGTCTCGCAAAGTAAGGACGCGGTGGCGGCGCCTTCGGGTGACAAGGGCAAACTGGAGGCCATCTCTGAGTCGCCGCGGTCGTCACACCACGAGAAGCCGAAGCGATTAAGTCGGGAAGCCAGCCCGTTTGGAGATGAGCATGCCACCAAGGACTAAACAATACAACAGTCCACGGATTGTATACACAGCACATATTACAGGATTTACAGATACCAACTATTAAAAACTCACTGTTCGATACCCAGCCTCTCTATTTACTATCCAACGCATCATAGTTCTTTTTGGATATAACCGCTCTTCATGATTCCCTCGGTCGGTCGTGCTGCTTTGGCCCGGATACGACACACCTGGTGGCAGCAATCAGTGCCCTGCCTCCAATAAGGAGGCTGCAGACCACCCGCTCGGAATTACCCACGGAGTTCCATCTGCCCCGTCCAACGCAACACGACTGTATCACCAACCATCGGGACAGCAGCCTCCAGGACCTACATATTTCCGCATGCATATACAACAAGCAGGGCTGATTTACACCCCGACTGTATTACTTGCACTATTTTCGTCTCTCAGTACATTCTCTCTCCTTTCTATCCTCATTGTTTCTATTCTTTTTTTTCTTTTGTACTTTCTTGGGTTGTACATGTTTCCCTGGGTGTTTATTTTTTGCTTGATGCGGAGGGGGGACTCGATCTCCCCCCCTCCTCTTCTGTTTTTGGGAAATGTTGGAGTTGAATATATGATGGGATGGCATTGACTCTGTACCTTTTTTTACACTCTCGGTCCTTCGCTCCTTGACTTGATATTTTCGAAGATAGGGAGGACGGACATATTTATCCTTTTTTTTTCTATGTTGAAACTCTTCTTTTTTTGGATCGTCGTTCCTGTTCTCATGATTCATACTATATAAGGGACCAGCACTGTCTTTTTTCTCTGTCTCTCTTCCCGTACTTATTCGCGGGGGCGGCCCCCAGTGACGATGTGGTTCAAGGAGAGGGTCGAGTCTGAACGCCGCCGCTGCTGGGCCTCTGCGTAGTGGCGCATGTAGGCTTTTTTATGTGTTGCTTCCTATGTGCGTGTATGTCCGGTGCGTCGTGTGCATCTGAGGAGAGAAAAAGAATCCTTCGGGATTCGCGACTGTTGGACCACCACCACCACCACCCGCCACCCCACGTTGTCGGCAGATTGGACATGGGCTGGTCTCTTCACGCGAACGGCACCACTGTGTCCTTGTTTTTCTCTCTCTGTCTTGCGCGGTATCGGAACTCGCAGCAGGCGCACTTGGGTCCGTTCTGCTTTCCGGCCGAGCAGCGGGCGTTTGTGGTCCTGCATGGTGCCGCGGGCCCTCCTGCCAACGCACACCGTGGCGGTTATCCGTGCTGCTCCGTCCTACTGATGGCCACGTCTGGATTGAGGGTAGCTGCACATCGTGTATGTGTGCGTTTGTCTGCGGTCTACGGTGGATGGGGGCGGCTTGGGTCGGGAGATACTAAGGGCTAGGTAGGGCTGGGTGGTGAGGGGGTTATCTGGCGATCGGTTGGGGGAGTGGTTGTTGATATCTGGAATCTGCTGGTGTGGTGGGTGCGGGCGCGCGGCAGTTTTACCTAAACCAGACCGCATATCTGCACACGCACGACAAACACGAATACGGTAGTTCCAGTACCCATGAGCAAAGAGAAAACAACAAAACAAGGGCGAAGCGCGGGCCCTCACTGGTCGCTGGACTGTCCGTGCCGCCTGGGCAGATTCGAGAGAGCGAGCCAGCCCGATTTCAGGAGATTCGCGGGATGGTAGGGTCGCCAAGCTTGAGGCGTGGGTGTTGGTGTGCACCGACACCGGCAACGCTCATGCAGATAGCAGCAGCCGCCACATACCTACAAACGAATAGCGGCGCAGGAGCCGGGGGATGATCTGCGGTGAAGCTTTCCGGAGGATGAGAAGACTAGGGGAAAAAAAAGGCTCTGGAGGAGGTGTGGCAAAAGAAAAAGTGATATGCGCGGGTACGTGCCTCCATGCGGTGGGGAGGCCGGCTCAGGGGAGGCAGAGGAGCGTGGACATGCTGCTGTTGTGTGTTGTATGAATGTGTGTGTGTGTGTGTGTGTGTGTGTGTGTTGGCGGCGGTCGGGGCTGCGGGTGGTCCGTCCGGCGATTTGGGCAGTGGAGCCCGGCAGGCGGCATCGGACTGAGAAAGGGTGCCTGCTTTGCTTCACCGTCCACCAGAAAAACGCAGGACAAGGGGGACACCATTTTGCCACCGACCAGCCAACAGACCAGCCATCTATCTACAACCGCAGAGAAAAAAGAAAAAAAAAACACTACCCGCTCTCGGCAAGGAGGGAGAGTCTCTTATCCGGGCGACTGGACCGCGTCTTCGCTTCCGTGGGGGGAAGAAACATAACCGCCAACGGCAAATGGGTTTGCTGGGGATGTGTGCGGTCCGCCAGCTCGACCAGGACGGCACAGACCGGGCCGCGGCCACCGTCTTTCTGCGCTCGCACACGCACTCTCCAGAGTCCGTGGTGTGTACGTCGTCGTCGAGCCGTGCAACACACACCGCCAGGGCCCCGGCGAGAGGTTTCACACAAGCGATAGGGCCCTCCCCAAAAGGGGGGGGGAAAGCACCCTCGCGACGAAAAACCCCACGGACAGAGACGACCGAAACAAACGCTAATACAAATACAGGGAAGGGGGGGACATATTGCCTCGCCTGAGTCTTCCGGGAGGGAAATCTCGTTGGGGCCAGCTCGGGGCCCGGGCGGCGGAACCGGAGGATAACGGAAGGGGATGAGATACTACTTGAACGCAGGGGGGAGACGTGGGATTGGAAACAAGTATGTGTTGATTGTGGCGAAAAAGCTTGTTTTTAGGTTAGGGGGACGGACGGTTTCGAGTGGGGGATAACGAAGTGTTGGGGGGGGGGGGGGTGTTGTGATACTGGTCGACTCTAGGGTTAGGGTTGGACATGGGTGGCGGCATGGAGGTGAGATAGTCCCTTGCTGTGAAAGTATCTATGGGGATGGGGGGTGTTTTTCTTACGTAGATAGCAGGAATCTGCATCCAGCTTGTCGCCGCCGACGGACTTACCACTGCGACTTACTTCTCGCGTTTGTCTTCACGTCCAAGAGCACACTTTGCCAACTCGGCGTATTGGACCTCGAACCCGATGGCAAACGTCCCAGGACAAGACACCAGAGACCAGAAAGTCCACCGCCCAGTGCAACCGCGCAGGTCTCAACACGTGCCGCCGCAGATAGCGGTGGCTGCTACAAGAGTTGCAAGAGTTTGTCGAGTCGAGTAGCTGCGGCCCCGGTGGAGTGGTCGTTGCAACTGGGCTTGGACGGGGGATGGGAAGCTCGACCGACGGCCAACAGGGAGCTCGGTGAGGCAGAGCGGACATGGGCTACGGGGTCTTGGTGCTGCGAGAAACAGGCGCCGGGTTTTGTAAGGCCCCGGGGGTGCCTCTGTATCCATACTCGGCGCGTACACACAGATACGTGGTGTACGAGGGAGTTCGTGATTGGCGACGGAGTTGTCCCAACCCTAAACCTGCAGTGTCCAGCTCGTGCTGGGAGTCGTGTCTGCCGTTCTCCACAGCATGTGTCGTGGGGAGGGCTGAAAGGGGGCCGCCTGAGGACAGCTCCGGGAGCTGGTGATCCGGGCTATGTACAGCTGCACCGGTAGCTCTCGTTATCCAGCACCGCCCCATCCTCTGTCTGGACCCAAGGGTTGGCCTGAACACGAGCGGCATCGGCCATGGGCACAGGCGGACCAGCGAGTGGAATCTCCCTCCCCATCTCTCTCTCTCTCTCTCTCGCTTTCTATTTGCCTGGTCGTTCATACACATATCTCTCTCTTCTCGAGACACCAACTAACCACTGCTGCCCCACCCAAGCCCGGCCACTCCGCCTCCCGCCATCCACCTGCCTGCACATCCACGGTCCTCTTTTTTCTGAAATATGACACAGTTTACCCGTGAGGCCCGGCTGGTACCGGCGCTGGCTAGCCCTCATGTCCTCTATGTAGCTCTCTCAAAACAGACAAACCTGAAAAAAGAAAGTGTCAGCTTGTGGGGATCAGCCTCGAGGGGGGAGGGGGGTGGAATCGCTCGATAGACGAAACAGACAGCAGAGGAGGAACAGAAAACTTTTTTCTTCTTTTATTTTTTTCTAAGTACCTGCATACGAGCTAGTCCGCTTTCTCACAAACCACCAACCCCGGCCTGCACGGCGAGTCCGGGCGCTGGCTGCCGGTGCAGGCTCAACCGCAGCAATTTTTTCTCTCACTGGCACTGATTTTGCCCTCCCCGTTGTGCATGTAAGTGGGGGATAAAAAGGAATACAAGACCTGCTCGATATATATATAGAGAGAGCGAGAGGGTCTGTGTGCCGGGCTAGACACATAGTAACGAGCGAAGATCTGGGGTTGCCGTGAGATCTGGGTGTGAGACATTCGGGTCTAACCCTAGCCGACTAACATCGTGCTTGAAGAGATATTAAAGGTGATAGAGCAGTCCCCCACAGCACCATCCGACAAGCCACGCTTCTACTCTATTTAATTTTTTATTTATTTATCAGCTACTTGATCTTCCATGTACGTCCATATCTGAGGTGTTTTTTTCCGCTTTCACCGCCTCCCCCGAAACCCTCCTCGTATCAATCTCGGAGATGTCCCGTGCCCTTCCCCCCCAGTTCTCTCTGGTGCTGCTATCTGAGAGGAATACCATATCAGCCCAACAACGGTCCGGGACAAGACACAGCTTGGGAGCCCCCCCGGGTCGATTACACAGAGCTATGTGTCGCTTGATTGATTGATTCACCTGCGGCTGGTTCGGGCTAAACGGTCAATGAAAAAGTGGTTCCATGATAGGGAGCGCAGTCGTGATTTATCACTCTTGATCCCTGGCGCTGGAGTATCTATCTCTCGTCACATCCTCGTTCTCTCTCCACATGCACACACACACCGTCCGGCTTGTCACGACCCGGTGTCTCCTCCCCGCTCTGGACATATGTGACCAGTGCAGACACATCCTGATATCGAGGCTTCTGACACGCCTTCACACACACCCCCTCTACCGCACCCCGATTAACATCCTGCCCCCGCCCCGCCCCCCCCGCCTCCAGCCGGGTTGTCAGCCCTGGCTGGCTCCCACATGCCTGCTTTCGTGCTATCTCTCGTGATGATGTCGTTGCTCAGCTTCTCCTCCATCCCCCATCCCCCATCCCCCGTCCCGTCTATCTCGGGGACTATACCTCCAACCCTTGCCATGATAGGTGAACAGACTCAAAACACCTCAGTCTGGTGGGTACGTGCTGAAGCTTTCAAGAAGCGAAGCACCGAGCTTTTGTCGACCATATCTCGAGAGATAGAGGCTGTTGCACACACCCTTCCCCCATCCCCCCCTCCTCGTCCCATTTCAAGATATCTCCCTGCTCCCCTCCCCTTTTGCCGAGATAAGCACGGCCATCCAGCTGTCCTGTGTGTGCCACGTCAACGCCGGGCATATAACCCAGAAAATACCGCTCACGGGGGGACACGGAAGATTGAAAAAACCCCCCAAAACCAATAAACCGGATATCAACGGACAAGGGGGGAAGGGGGAAGAGAGACAATGGGAAGGGTGGGTGGTGAACAAGGCTAGACCAGCTGAAACCGGACCTGACAATGGCAATGTGCTGATGTTGATATCAGCACGACGGAGATGGGAGCTTGGTTCTCTGTCTCGATACCCCATGAAGACAGTCGGGGGCCAGAAGTGTAATCAAGTGTCCTGTTTCGTGTATGTCCTCTTCACAGCCGTGGCCTCGAGACACAGGGCCAAGGCTCCTTCATCCCTACCCAACTTAGATAGATCCCAATATCACCCCCCCCCTTCCCCTCTCCCCCTCATTCCCCCAATCCATTATCACAGTTCACCCGTCTCGCAGCCTCAGACACTCACTTATCTCGGCAACGGGGGACACTCGTCTCTGCCCCTCTGCACCTTTGCTCCCCCCACGCGGAAGTCAAAAGGAGGGAGGAGGAACACACAGACATGAGCACCACGCACGACGAGACGTGGACAGGTCGTACACGTCTGTATGTTCGGAGTCAGATGTGGACAGCCGGGTCACCCAAACCCCAAGAGACGAGAGTTGCCAGCATGCACCGGAGCACACATGCGTTCTCCACCCGAACGCACGCTCGGAGCCGCCGACCGCGGGACACGGAACCACGCACGCAGTGGGAATACCAGATATAGTGAGACCAAAACAGCACACAAAGACACCAAGACCGACATAGACTCTCTCTCTCTCTCCCCCTCTATGTATGTGTGCGTGAGTGTGTGTGTGTGTGTGTGTGTGTGAGGGCTGCTTGAACAGTACCAAACTCCACCAAAAGTTGGCACAGGATTTAACAAGGACAGCGCAAAAAGCAAAAAAAAAGAAATAGCCCGCAGGATGCCATCGCTCTCCCCGTTTCTCCACATGTTCCCGAGTCCGGCCCTCTCCTCCTTGGTCTCTGCATATCACCTTTTGACCTCGGTGCCTCCCCCCACACACCACACCCCCCAAGGCAACAGCGAGTAAAAAACGGATTGAAAATTTAGAAATAAAAAAGCCGCTCCCAGATTCCCGACTCGCAGAGAAGTTCAATACCACCGTAAATCCCACTGAAACACCGCCTGCACCCTTTTTTTTCTCTCTGTCCTTGCATATCGATAACCGGTCTTGAAGAGGGGGGGGGGACAGACAGACGAACCAGCACCGAAGAGGAAGGTAGTATAGGCACACCACGTAGAAAACGGTAATAAAGCGACTCCCCGGCCGTGAACCGCCAATCCTGATTGGAAAAAAAGCGGTCAGGGTCCAGATGTTGAAGGGCCCAAAAAAAAAAAAGAAGAAAAAAAAAGAGCACGTACGCGATAGTTCACATCAATCTCCCTCAGTTCAGAACCCCCATTCAGAATATGGATACAGTGCAGGTCAAATGGAACCAAAGTAGATTAAGAAACACACAGTCGCTGAATTGGGTGACATGGAGTATTGATTTATCCTGCCCGGTAGATTGGAATGATTCTAGATGAGGGTGGAAGGAAGATAGGGCAAAAGAAAAACAGGCAGACGTGAAAGTAACGAGAGAAAGTGGAAAAGCTGAGGACAAACAGAAACGGGAAAGACAAGTAGGAGAACATGTTGTGATTGATGGTATAGAGTTGGTCTGTCGGTTGCGACCGTTCGTAAAAGAATATGTAAGGATAACAGTACGTACACACACAACCCACACTCTGCTACGTCGAAGCAGTCGACGGCCTAACTCCAAAAAAGAAAAAAAAGGCGAGCAATCCAAACCGTATAGAACAGAGATAGCTAATGCGGAGAACATCCCTCCGGACGGTTGTCTATCGACCAAGCAATGTAAAATATCCAGAGAAAAGAAAAATAGCACACCACATGAAAAAAGAAGAAGGCAATATGGGAGCTAAGACAGGGTATGTCAAGGTAAAAGGGTGTGTGCACATGGATGGGAACGGAGAACCCGCTGGTGTAGTGTTCGTTTTTTGGACAAGCGTACAAGTGATTGGTGACTTGGCAACTTTGGTTGTAAGAAGAAGGAAATAAAGGAGAGAAAGGAAGGGGGGTGGAACTGATCGCGCCAGCTATTCAAGAATGGCAAGCTAAGTGGATGGATGAGTGAAATAACATCGTCAGAGAAAGGCAAGTGGCAGTGACTCGTGAGGCAAAGCAGGAGAGTAAGAGAGAGCATAAAGGAAGATTGTGAAAGCGGCGAAGGAGGGGAAGATTGCGAAAGCGGCGAAGGAGGGCGGGGGGGACACGGAGGATCGATCTGTCGCTTATAAGATCACGCAACGGTGCTTCTGGCGGTAGTAGCGCGAGGAATCGGTGTTGGATCCGTTCGTCTGGGCCCGGGACGACCGTGTGGACTGCTGCCGCGTCGATGGCTGCTGTGGTCTCGAGGCTTGGGCGCGCTGGTCGCGCAGTTTCCGGACGACATCGTAGAAGGCCTTCTCGACGTTAACGCAGTTCTTGGCTGAGGCCTCGACGAAGTCGCATCCCAATTCGCGGGAAAGAGCGTGGCCCTCCTGGGTCGACACCTCACGCTCGGTAACGCGGTCGCTCTTGTTTCCGACAAGCATAATGGGGACAGGGGCCTGGGGATTCGCGGCGGCGATGGGCGAGCCGGGGTATGAGGGCGACGAGGCGCACGATTCCTTGACGCGCTGGATTTGGTGGTGGAATTTCTTGATTCTCGAGAAGGACGAGCGGGACGAAATGCTGTAGACCAGCACGAAGCCTTCGCCGTCCCGGATCCACTGGTCTCGTAGGGCGGTGTATTCTTCTTGGCCGGCGGTGTCGAGGACTTCGAGCATGCACGGTTGGCCGTCGATGACCACCTGCTTTCGATAAGAGTCTTCAATGGTCGGATCGTACTGGAAATAGACAGCGACGCAAGAGGGAGAGTCAGATTAGCATTTTGGAAATATAGTGGTGGCGTTTGGTGGGGGTGGTTTTCGACTGAGTGCGAGCGAGAAACGCGGCTATCTTCGGTCCACCACCGAGGATCTTTCGAATGCCATGACACCGGAAATGACAGACGGCAGGAACAGGGACAATTCCATCTCGAGACAGAGATTTGGAGCCAAAACTGAGAAAGCGCGGGGACTTGAACAATGGATTTTTCACCGAAGGGCCATGTTCCCGGACTTATCGGCAGCCGATATGAAGCCAGACGCCGTTGGAGGTGGCAGGGAAGATGGCGGTAAGAGTGGAAGGGAGAGGCAGGTTGAAGAGATCATAGGATATCACGGCATATAAAGCTACTTACAGTCTCGACGAAATGTTGCAAGCAAAGCTGGATGGTCAGCGCCGTCTTTCCAACACCACCATCACCAAGCACCACCAACTTGTACAACACCATTCGTCCCGCCATTGTCAATCAAGTGATTGGGTGTGAGAACCGACTTCTAGTGGAGAGAGCGCGGGGAAGGGGCAATAGCAGCTAATCTTGGAACTGGGAGACCAAGAATCAAGGTCGCAGACAAGGACCAGGTGAAGGATGAGCTCAGAAAAAATGAGGGGATGATATGAAGACAAGCTGAAGGCGACAAGAGATGGGGACTGAGTGAGTTTTGCTTGAAGTGGAGAAGAGGAGGAGTCAAAGAATTAAGTACAGTAAGGGGGGGAGAGAGAGAGAGAGAAAGAGAGACGGAAATAGAGATAGGGAGACCGGCAGATATAATGTTTCAAGAAAAAGAGAGGCTTTTTTATAAGAAATAGGGGAGAGAGGGGAAGGGGATAAGAGAAGAAGAAAAAAGAGGACGAAGGATTGAGAGAGAGGGAGAAATGGTGAGAAGGAGGGAGATAGTTAGAAGAGGCAAGAATTATTGGAGAGACAGAGAGATAGAGATATAGAGATACCGATAGAATGGAAAGGTGGAAGGAGCAAATGGGAGGAGAGCAAGCAGATGGCAGGAGCGAGACAATAGCGGCAAGAGGCAAAAAAGAGGGGCGGGATTAATTCTGAGCAGGGACGAAGAAAAAGAGAGAGGGAAGGAGCGCACGAGCAACAAAAAAAAAAGAAAGAAAAAAAGTCCCCCAGTGTATACACTATAGTACTCGTAGTAGGGTAGCAAGCAGGTACAACAGCAGTGCAGTAGCCGCGATAAAAGAAACAAGTGGTAATGAATAGCCGACAGGTTTGGGTAAAAACGAAGACCACGAAGTATTTCACATGAGATTTGGGGGATACGCAGAACGAAAGGAGATTGGGGGTGGGAGAAGGACAATGGGAGTGATAAAGGGTAAAGGGGAGAGAGGGGGGGGGTGTATGCAAATAGGGAGAGGGAAGGAAGGAGGGCAAAAAAAAGAGAGGGAAGGAGAGATTGGGAGATTGCAATTGAAATGTGATTTGACGGTGAAATGTGACTTTGGCGGTTTTGGGGGGGAGGGAAGGAAGGAGACACCGCTGACGTGAAGAGGCTAGTGCGGTTTAGAGGTGAATTGTCTCTTTTTATTTCTCTTTTCCGTTTCGCTGGGGTGGTGGGCAGCTGCGAACATGTGCACGCCAGCTACGACCGTCCAGGTACTTCGAGTCCTGGTGGCAGGGCTACCGAGTAGCGAAGTACCGCCCAGGTTCTACAGCCAGAAGCTTACCCCAGCTTCTCTTTTGCAAGCGATGATTAGCTGGCATACATAATCACGATGGCCACACTCCGAAAAAGCCGCCATGGCGGTGTTTCTAGCCCACGTTCGCTGCGTGGTGGCAGAGCTCTGGTTGTCGGTCCTCCCAAAGAAGCCGAAGTCGACGTGGCGGTTCACAAGCGAAAAGAGAGAGAGAGAGCACTGACCACGAAAATGAGAGGGAGGGAGGAGGCCTGACCGATGGAGTCTGCACCTGTTCCCTGCTAATCGTTCCAAAGGGTCCCTTGGGGGTTTCCCGCATGGGCGAGTGCCAGCGCATGGCTTGTGCGTTAACGGGTAGCTTCAGAGCTTCCAGTCGGGGGGCAAACGTGAGAGCGGTGTCTTTCTCTCTGGTCTCTTCTTGTCTTTAAGGTTTAAAGTGGAGTGAGGGGGGAGAGACGAGGCCGGCAAGAAGGTTCCCGGCAATAGCATTTACTATGCCCAGGTACATTGGTGCTCCGAAAACGCTGTGCAACCACACCACAAGGGCCTTAGTCCTACTCCAAGAGAACATGACAGGAAGATCTCATATACCAGCTCTTGTGCTCTGGATTTTATTCTATATTATTTTTCTCGGTTGACCTCATCATCGTTCTCTCTTGAGCGCGGAGGACAAAGACCCTCTCCACTCACTCTCGGAAATCCTGTCTGGCACTGTACGAGGCAAGGGATTCTGCAATGCACAGCTGGCAACGATCATGTTTAGAGGGGGGTTGGAAAGGGCGGGCGGGGACTCGAGCAAACGAGAGAGAAAAAAAGTACATGGCAGGGGTTGGAGCTCTTTGAGAGGGCAGACACAGACACCACACTGGATTGGGCATTACATGGAGAACAGCCAGGATCCCTTGATTGATACAGGAAAATGCAGGCATTCAAGGGAATTTACGGGACAGTAAATGCGTACCTAAACGCCATAGCCACTGACTGGAGATCACCACCGGCCCAGATGATATCGATCGTTTGTAGGCAGATGGGGGCCACCGCGGTGGCTGTTGCGCCGGTGCGGGGCTCACCGGAGATCCGTCATCCGGTGCTCGTGGCTGGGGTTGCCGGATGATCGGGGGACTTCGGGGCACTGATATCGGTGAGAACGAGAGTAGCTGTAGGGTATGTGTGCTCGCTGTGTCCAACAATTCTTCAAGTCTAAACCCCAACCCGGGTGCAAAGAACGCGACACCATTTTCAACTCTGCACCCATGTCTCAACATTTTTCCGAGAGGAAAAGAGAAAAAGAAAATCATTGTGGCTTCGACATCTGATCCTGGGATTCTCAACTCCGAATGAGGTGCTGTGGGCGAACCAAAGGGGGGGGAGCTGTCCTAGTCTTTTGCCACTGCCAACAGCTACAGGCAAGCCAGGCAGACGGCCGACGACGACAGCTGCTTGAGCCTGACACGGGAAGTTCAACTCTATGAGGCGTCTATCAGTCTCATCACACGATACACGGAGCAAGGACAGTCGGGTGGCCATAAATAGCACCGGGGTCCGGCTCCTGCGAGTCCTCAGGCAGGTGTGCATGTACTCTGTACATGAATTGACGATTGTCAGAGGGTTGATCGTCAGTCTCGATGGTACGTGCAGATCAAGACAGAAGAAACAAGCCCGCAGGTGAGTACAACTTGCACGTCGACTTTTGAACAGCCGCGGGCCCAATGGGGCGCTCCCCACCAGCGGCTGCCGACTCGGGCTCCGAGAGACACAGACAGAAGGAAAAAAAGCGAGATAGCAACAGATAGGATAGCACCGCACCTATATCAATTGATAGGTGTAATAGTCTAGGTGCATGCTAGTGTCACATTGTGGCCTCTTTTTTTTTTTTCGTTTCTTGCGGTCCTAGGCAGGCTTGTGCAACTTCACGTTACATGGACAGAACTTATATCTGGTCAGGGTCTGGGTCTTTGTCCTGCCGCCCTGCACAGAGTCTTGAGATCTCGTTGAAACCTCGAAGCCAGGGCCAAGGCTATAAGCAAGAAGGGCCCCCCTTACGATTCTATCTCTTTCTCTCTTCCTGTTTGGGACACGAGGGCCGAGGAGGGAAATTCCTCACCCAGGGACTTTCTACCAGCAGAGAAAAGAGAGAAGAAGAGGAAAGATATGCGTGTGCAGGGTCCGTTGTTGGAAGAGGCGGGAAAGGAATGGGGGGGCAGGAGTGGGGACTGTGAGTGGGGATTCTGCAGGCAGGCCAGGCCTTCATATCCAAACAAGGACGATTCAGATACTGGATACAGACAGCTTGCATTAAAACAGAAGTCAATTGACGGGGGTTTGCGTTTGCTCGCAACAAACGAGAAAGAAAAATTTCAAGAAACCAAACAGGGCGAAAAGTCCCTCCCCCCATCCCCCAACGGCTCAACCTCGAGATAAACCACAACAACAGGCTGCGTAAATCCGGGTTGTTCGGGGTCTCACATTGTGCGGCCCTGTAGCCCCGTGTCACTGTCAAACAAACAGTGCACATCGGCCACGTAACGTGTAACCCGAGCGGACGTCCTGTATCTGAGAGCCGCTCTCTCAGTTGCTCTCGCTGGGTGTCTTACTGTGTCAACACATGAAAACAGCGATCCGGGTTGGTGCTGCTCCCCTCTTGGACACGGGAGCACATATATGCACGCACAGCCTGTCCATGGGCTGTCAAAGCCCGCTTGGTCTGTCACAGGCGTGGCTGGCCACAGACACGGCCAACGGGGGGAGCAAAAAAGGACAAAAAGGAAAGATATTTAGTCGCTGCGGGTCAGTCCAGGCATACGTAGCATGCCTCTCAAGCTGGCCTGAGCTCAAAAGAGCACGCACTGATGCTGCATCACTGTGCATTGCATTAGTGTGGAAAAAAAATTATACATTCAGAATTTCAGACCTGGAGTGGGCCGATCGACGCCACATAGGTTGGCAAAAAGTGAGAACAGCCTGCAGACTGCACATACGTAGAGTAGACCACCACCCTCTTCTGTCTGTTCTCTCTCCTCTCTTTTCGCGCCGGCCACCGTTGGGAGCTTTCCAGGTTTGAGAAGCAGCTTTGGTTGGCCGGCCGGAAATGCTTCTGACGGCCTGAACCTTGGCGTCAACCATGGGAAAGCATCCTCTCGACCCAATGGGAGGTCCAGTGCTCCCGGTGCTTGTTAGGACTAGGTCTCCTCGTTGAGGGTGTCCCTCTGTCCTGCCTTCCCCGCTCCGGCACGAGTCAACCCGGATGTGGCAGCATATGGTGTGTGTGTGTGTGTGTGTGTGTGTGTCGAGGCTGCACGGCTCTGTTGGTGGTGGTACAGTCCTCCTCCACTCCTCCTCACCCATCTCTCTGTGCGTCGTGGTCACTTGTACACCAGCGTGTCTGTCACAGCCGTGTCTTGTGGCCCCGGGAAGCCACCTGGGCGTGAAAGAGGGGGGCAAGATATCGATTGAGAGCTCCTAAGACGCAGATCACACTTGACTCGTCAGCATAGCTCTCTCGAAAGAAGACGGGCCAGTAGCAGCTTGAGAAAGCTACTCCATCTTCCTGTCGTGGGGTCACTTTTTCCCTTCCTCTCTCTCTCCCTCTCGTTTTCCTGTCCTCTCTGGCCCCGGTCCTTGTCTTCCGTGCTCCGCGGGCCCAGGCCTGTGCGCGAAAAAAAGCCACCAAGGATAAGGGTTTTTTCCTTCCTGGACAAGCGGGTTCCACAGATTGTGTAAAGCGAACAGACCAACAAAAATTTCATCAAAGGGTTCAAAAAACGGCCCAGCCACGAAGAAGCTGTCAGTGCCAGACCTGGTGGTTCTAAGCCGGCGCGAAGGTTCCTTCTCGCTGGTTCTTTGACGACATGATACTTTGACGCCTTTTTGTGCATGTGTGTGGAATTTTGGAGAATAAACTCAAGGCTTGGGGCTTGAAAACCCTATGATTACATATGGAAGGCGCTCTTGAACAGCCTGAATTCACTTAAACAGCTTGGATTCACTTATCGAGGGTTCGATGCCTCGATACAGTGATATTTCGGCTCGGGATTACCTAACATGCGGTGATTCTCCCGCGGAAAGACCTCACGCGCGGAAGGAGCAGCTTGTAGAAAGAGGAACAAACTCGAAATGTGCAGCCGGCATTGCGATATCTCAATCTTAACTCTTTACATCCACATCGCCGATGTCTACCAGGCCAAGCCGCATCTGTCACCATCCCCGGCTGCCGAGCATCGGAGGGTCCCCTTACCACAATTCGTGTGCCTGCCGTTCGTCGTCAATCACGTCGTGCACCGTCGCTCTCTTGCGGAAGGGCTCGAGTGCCAAATTGTTCGGCGAAGCTCAGCACGGATCCGACAGTTTAGTCCCGAAAGCGAAGGAAGAAGAAACGCTCAGACCATGCTTTTCTAGTTTGACTCTAGCCTAGTCTCGGTCGCCCAAGCTTCTTCCCCCCCCTCTAAGCCTAAAGCACCGACAGAGGGACAAACAAGCCCATATAAGCGGGATCCAGTGGCGTGGAAGCGTTGCCCAATGCTTCAATTGTTGACGACATTTGTCGGGGAAAAGAGAGCGGAATGAAGGGAGTCCGAGACTCCGCACGGCCAGCTTCTGCTGCTGGAGGGAAAGGGAAGATTTCGGTGGAATGAAGGGACAGGCCCCCCAGCTAACGAAGATTCTGTACGATTTAGACTCGAGAGACTTGCTTTCCCGGAAACCTGGGCCCATACGACCACGGACAACCGGTTGTTCTCAAACTTCTTGTTGGGGGGAAACACCAGGACGACGGCCCAGAAGGAATGGCGAGAAGGAATCGCGGTCGATTGGCCGGTAAAGCTCGGTGGCAAACATTTCTCATTCCTCGCTGTCCCGTCGCCGCCCCGAGCCGGATTGTTGTTTCCCGACGCCAGGGTCCACTAACAAACAACTAACCATGCCGTCGGATTGGGATACCGACCTTCCCTCAACTAAGGTGCACCATTCCACTACGGAGTCTAGGCCGTTGTTCTTCGCTCTCTTTCTCTCTCTCTCTCTCTCTCTCTCCGTGTGTGTGTTTCCCCCATTCTCCCTTCCGCTGGTCTAGGACGACGCCCTTTTTCTTCTCGTGCGAGAAGGGCCCAGAACATGGATGTGAACTGTCACAAATTTGCCATGAGCGTGATACGTCGATGGACGGGGCTTCCAGCGAGGCCATTGGCCAACCAACAATTCTATGGGGAAACAGCCAACCTGAAAGTCAGCTGGAATTTGACAAATGGCCAGCTGCTATCAGCCATATGCACATGCACAGACAAACATTGGCTACAGCTTCGTATCCTCTCGAGCCTTGTCGAGAGCCTGCCCAGAACAAAAATCCTGTTTGCTTGTTTGTCCGTCCGTTTTGGGGGCTTGATTTTTTCTTCATTTATCTTTCGTGTTTCTAGCCGGTTCCTTGCTCGTGCATCTGGTGTGTCTGTGTGTTGGTCTGTACGCCGAAAACTGTTGAAAAAGAGGGCTTATGAGGGATCTGTCTGCTTCGGTCCAAGCGGGAAGAAAGCCAGAGGGAAAAACTTGGGGCGGTTGTTTGTCTTGCCGTTCTCCGCGCTTCACACAAACGCCAACCGAGAGTTCATGCATTATCATGTTATCACATTACAGCTCGGTCTGTGACAGAAACTAACGACCACTGTTGGAGGTGTACGCCTTTTTTCAAACAAGAAAAAAAAAGGTCCAAAACGAGAGCTTCGCTAGCTTCCACTCCGCACCTCACAACCTGGCCAAATTCTTTAGCGAGGTTCTGACAGGGGGCCCGGAAGCAAATGGTTGATGCAGAATGCAACAAGCGGTCAGCGTTGAAATGTCACAACTCACAACCCCAAACGGAGGGGGAGGAGGTTGGTGGGTTCCGTCCTCCGAGGAACAGGAAGAAACAAAAACCAGATCCCCGAGCTCTGGTGGGAACAGCCCACTGCATCATCCCTCAGCTCTAGCCGAGCCTTTGCTTCCCCGATGCACACCTTTCATCCCAACTCTCGGGAGAATGTCCACCTATCTTCCGTTTCTCTTGGTTGGTAGATAGCTCTCCAAGTCTGCCATAACCGACAGACGAGGTAGTTACTTGTGAGCTCTTTTGGAGAATACATCGTTCGTTTGCTTGACCTTTTTCGAGTTTCGTCGGGTGGAACCGCAGTCTTCCATGGAATTTCCAATCAACGCTGATAAAGGACCCCCCAGCGGCGATGAAGCAGATCATGGTTCTGGAGGCCAGTGGACAAGTCCCCGATCTCTGACTTTCCCTTGGGAGATCCGGGAAGAGGAATCATGCTCGATCTCATGTCTATTTGGTTTCCCTTTGTTACTTTCTAGAAATTTTTCGGTGATCTCCCCTCTCTCACCGTTTAGCCTCTCTGACAAGCAAGCAGGCCGTGGTTGCATTGTCTTCTCCACGATGCACGCTTGGGTGCAGAACCGTCACAGTGCTGGCCCTCCCATTCTCCATTTGTCTTGCTTTTAAACCATGTCTCTTTCTGTCCGCTTCGGAGAATGAACAAACGTCTTAGGCCATGGACCAGGGCTGCGGAAAAACTCAGGCTGTGAGAGTCCGTGACCCAGCGTCCCGTGCAATCTGGCCAGCACACGGCTTCCCGCTCGGATCGGTGTAATCGGCGTGTCCCTCACATCAGTTTCTTTTTTTTTCCCCTGCAAGTGCATCATAGTGTCAAAGTGGCGGTATACAAAAGATGAGAAATTCTTTCTGGTTCGTTCGGGGTGCTGTCACTCTCCGTTTTCAGTCGCGCACGCGCGTTGCTTTCAGGTGGTGATATCGTCATCGCCAGTCATCATCCACGGCCAAAAGCTCATGGCGTCGATCACCTGGACCACGTGTAGCTCCAAGCTAGAATACCACGTTCTCATCGTTTCCCCCATTTGTTATATGTTTGGTAAGCATATGGTTCGGAGCACAATGCTGGAATGCAGAGACCGGACGACGGCGATCCCACGTTTGATAGCCCAACCGGATCACAGTCAGAGTGTGCCGTATTTTTGTTCTGGAAAACATAGAGGGCATATATGCATTGAGTGTATTACTTTCTTCGTTGATGAAGCTGCATATCTTATATTGTACCCCATTGTGCGGTATATAACGAAAAGAACCCTCTATAGGAAAGGCGGGGGGCCCTCGATAGTGGGCATCCACTTTCTGTACGATCAAATTGGACTTGAGGGTTCATTTGGGCTTCTGCGTGTTCGTCGTGCCGTCATGCCTGCGTCCGTATTAGGGAAGAGATGTAGGGTTGGCAGTGGCGGTCTCGCGGCCGGGAGACGGGACGAGACGGGGGTGATCTGTGGTAGTGTGTGCGTCTCTGAACTGGCGGGTGGTGACTTTATCCTGGGTTTTCCAAATGCTTGGGTGGAGAGGATAAACAGAGGAGTTCTTTCGGCTGGGGCGAGAGTGTGTCTCGGGTATATTACTTCCCCGCTGGTCCATTCACGCGGAATCGGAGAATCTGGGGTACACGGGATATCAGAGACGGCGGCACGTCGGTGTTTAGCGGGATAGAAATACCAACGGCTAGTGAGGGAGACTACGGGCCGCGATATACGGCCAGTGTTCCCGGGAACCAGCTACGGATACTTTCCAGGAATGGTCGTTCTGGATGAGATGCATCCTCCGGCGAGACCTCACAGCGAAGTCGGTGCGTCGACTACTTGGGATGATACATGCATATGATTGGAGTATCTAAAGCAGTGATACTACGATCCATACACAACTATGTGGCCACAAGTTTACAATAAGGTTCTTGGAAACTAATCATTCTTAAGTTGGCCTGTCAGTGACGACGTTCATTGACTCGAGAAGCTTATCTGACAGAGTGAATATTCCGTCGAAAAGGGGTATCATGACAAGACCTCAGCTCGCAGAACCGCTGCAGAGACAACTGGAGCAAACGACTTTAGCCTAGCATCCCAATTGCTTGGCCACCTCCTCAAAGCCGCCGTCTCCCTCCGCAACCCAGATATCCACCCACTCCTTCGCCGAGCGGAACCGGGGCTCCTCGTCCGTCCAATCCTCCTCCTGCGGGCGCTCAACATACACGGTGCGCAGCCCGTTCGCGCGCGCGGCCCACAAATCCCCCAAATGCGCCGCCACCATGGCCACCTCGCCAGGCTGCACGCCGAGCTTCTCCGCGGCGCCGAGGTACACCGCCGGACTCGGCTTGTACGCGCGGAAGTCCGCGGCCGAGATGATGTCGGTGAAGGGCAGGCTGCCGTGCGCGGCCAGGTCGCGCAGCAGCTCGGTGTTGCCGTTGCTCAGCGTGGCGGTGCGGAACCGCGTGGCCAGGCGGGCCACGCCGGCGGCGGAGTCGGGCCACGGCGCGAGCGCGTGCCAGGCGCGGCTCAGCTCGTGCACCTCGGCGGCCGTGAACGCCGCGCCGAGCCCCCAGCGCGCCAGCTGCGCCGCCAGGCTGGCCTCGTGGTGCGCGTCGATGTCCTGCCACGCGCTCACGCCCGGCTGGAACCCCCGCGTGAAGTGCTTGTAGGCGTCCCGCCACTCCTGCGCGAAGCGCGCCCAGTCGGCGGCGCCCAGCGCGGCGAGCTGCGTGCGGGCGTCGACTTCCGCGGGCGTGGCGCCGGCGGGCGCGGGGCCAGAAGCGAGTTTGGCGTGCGCGGCGGCGGCCAGCGCTGCGGTGATGGAGGACCGCCAGTCGACGCAGGTGCCGAACACGTCGAAGGTCAGCGCTTTGATAGACGAGTCCATATTCTCTGTTTTTTTTCGGTGTGTCAGTGAAGGCTAGTGCCGAACCGATTTGTCTAGTTGAGGGCTTTCTTGAAGGTAAGTCTTGAATGTTTTCTAGTTGGTGATTAGAAATGCACATGGAAGCGGGGGAGTTGGGGGGGTTTTCCGGCGGCCGGCATCGCGAAATCAGGTGCACATGACGTGCACTGCTCGGCTATTCCCGACGGCCCCGCTTCGGCTATGACACTCCCGGATTCTGAGCGTGATAGCAACGTGGCTGCGGGCAAGCTTAGGTGTCTAGAACAGACTATATCCTCTTAGGTGTTTTTTTTTGTCGCTTTTTCCCTCTTCTTAGACCTTCGGCCGCGGCGTTCAAATCCGCCCGGTGCCTCGGCCGATGCCGATTAGGGTTAGCTCGGGTCTGGGGATGTTCCGACTGCCGCGGGGAAACGAAAGCCGGGGAGGGGCACAGAAGGCCAGAATGGTAGTACATTGGAGGAGTTGTTTTGGCTTTCTGGTCGTATTTTTTGTGTGCGGTGCGTGCTAGAGAGATATTTGCCAGTGGCATCGCACGCACACTTGAACTTCCACCAGGGCTCCACGAACTTTACGCATCTGGCCGCAAGGAACTTTTCTGGGCCAGACTTGAATGTAGAGACCAGGTGAAAGAGCTAAATGGCTTCTTCTTGAATTATATAGGGATGTACTGGTAGTATCCGAGATAGCTGGCGGGAAGGGACACAACAACCGCAGTTGTCACTCTTCAGTATCCGCCTCATTTCAAAACTCCCTTTCAAATACCACGAGAGGCATCAACACCGTCGTTAAGAAATCTATACAGAGTAGGTTTTATATAAATGGTGGCTCTATCAAGTACAAATGCAGTTCGGCCACGGCGCCGCCGGCAGTCACGGTCTTCTCCAGCTCTGGCCCCAGTAGGGGTTTGACCCTCGGGGGAGCAAAGAGGGGGAGTAGATTGGACCGCCAGAGACTCATCATGTTCGCCCGTCTATGGAAATCCATTAATTACTAGTCCTCGCCGGATGTCTCATTCCACGCTCCCCCCCGATCTCCTCCGGATCCGACTGCCCTGCAGATACGGGGGATCGCCAGCATCCGCCGGAGCTCGCCACCGTGTCTGCCGCAGGCCTGGACAAGCTGGCTGGAATATGTCCGAGGTTTCCAATGCTCGCAGGAACACTTTAATGTTTCCAACAAAGAAAAAGTATCTCATGTTAATGGGTATATGCCCACGGAGGAGACTCGACAAGTGACGTCCGCGAGAGGCATTCTTATCGATAAGCGTCTTATCACCTCCACCAATTACGCCATGCCGATAGCTCGAATGTTTCGACGCGTGCAACCAACAACCGCGCAGCCCGGGTTCACGACAAAAGGTCAAGGATACAGCCATCATCGTCTAAAATAGAGCACCGTTGTTTCAAATACACTGCCTCTTCGCTTAGGTCGACAGCCTCGATGAGTGAAGGTGATTTCAAAAGAAACCAAAAGCTTGGAGCACTGCATAGGGGCGGAGAAAGCAGGGGCCGACGGGCAGGGTTCAAGAAAAGGGGGGACAGCACCCAATTAGTCGGGACACACTTGTTCTATCCACGGCCGTTCAGGAACCCTGTGGACGGGGTTTTTGCTCTTTGGTTCAATCCTGTTCGGTGCTTAAGGATCCCCAGCTGGGTTTTCTTCCCGGAGGGGGGGATCGTCAGGAGCTTTTGAGTGCTGTTCAGCTGCATAAGGCATAACAATACGCATATTGCCGATTGTGCACACACACACTCTCTCTCCAGGACCAGGGGGAACGGCGAAAGGTTGCAGAGATTCGCGGATGTGCTCTGGGGAACGTGCACGGCTAGCCACAGAAGGGAATATACAGGACAGGTGTGTGTGTTCAGTCCGCTGTAGGGGTTTTCGTATTTTCTTTCTTTTCTTATGCAGGCCTCTGCTTCACACTATTGATTGCACTACTCACCCTGCCTTTCCGGAACAAGAGTCAAGCTGAGAACAAGGCTTGAGACAGCAGCGTAGGAGCAGCAAGGAAAAAGAAGAAGAAACGAATAAGGAGAAAACAAAAGAAACGAATAATGCTGGATCGTGCAGGAGGGGACCAGCCGGACCCGGACCCAAAGTGTGCGGGCTTGCAGAGGTTTGCATAAAACGGTATGCAACACTGGGAAGAAGGCCAGGGTCCGGGGATCACCAGAGACATGGGAAACTGAGGATGGGACGATCTGCACCCACAGTTAAATTACGGGGGTGGTCTCTCGTTCCTTTGGTCTTACTTACAGTCGGCACACACATCCTTTCGTCTCTGCCCCCAATATCGCTTTAGGTGCTTCGTCTTTCAGCGCGGTTAAGGGGGTTGGTTGTCTATCACTGTCGAAATTGAAAAGCAACGTGTGGAGGTGGCACAGCGGGATTTTGCAGGAGGAATGGGAGGAGGGGGGGATGAAAAAGTTCCCTTCTCTGTCTCTCTCTCTCTCTTGTGTTTCTCTCATCACACGTCAACCTGGGTGTGACGAGTTGGTCTATTACTCTAATATTGCACCGGCTCCTGCACGGATCAACTCGTGGACAGCTGTCCGGGGATGAAGGCCACTTGCAGATTTGTGCCGATTTGGGGTCGTTTTGTCTGCCTTGGGGCAAGTGGTTCTTCCGTGCGGAGGAAACCCTTGGTGAACCGTGGACCTGTGGGAGATGGTGGGATGAGAGGGACAGATGCAGATCTCCTTTTGATTTCCTCTTCCTACGTCGCTATGGTAGTGGTATGTCCCCTCCCCCTTTTCGCTCTTCTCAGTCTTGCCGTGGTCCATCTCGGATCCTGAACTCCTGAATTTCGGTAGTGTGATGATGTTATTATTATGTCGATGAGGTTAGGTGGTTTCCGGATTAGCAGTGTTTTCCCAACCAACGTCACATCGCCTATCGCCAGTGTCTTTTTCCAGACTTTTTGATTCTGATTGCAAACTCTGGGACACACACAGTCAGGGCCGAGGCTGGATACAGTGCGTACCGGCGACTCGACGAGAGGATAAACCCGACGAGCATTTTTATGTTCCCTCACAGCCGTGCTTTCACAGCACGGTCCTAAACATCTGTGTGGATGGAGATTTTATAAATAGCGTCCCGACAAGACATTCACCCCAAAAAAAAAAAAAAGGAGCTGGGTGGCAGCCGTTAGTTAATATGACTCTGGTTTCCGGTCTCGGGGGGGCACGGCCTTTATGCTACTGTATCCCCCCAACCCACAAGATATGGCACGTCCGACGACATGTTTTCAGACCGTTTAAAATTCCAGGCCCGCGATGTCTCTCCATCACACACAACAACACGGTCTGACTGTACCACCCACCACGCTCGCTCAGCCCGTCGAGCTTCGGCGGCCTCGGCAGCAGCCGTGAGAGAGAACTTTGTCAGATAGCCATAGACGGCAAGGTGATTGGACTGGGCAGGTGAATAATGAACAGTAGATCCAGCCGATTCCGAGCACACAGTTATGTTTTGGATACGTTGTCCTTCCCTCTTTGTTATTCATGTCTAACGTGCCTCTCGGCGATATCCTCTTTCGGATGCCGCAAAGCGATCCCCCCCCCCCAAAATCACGTCGTGAAGGTACAGCAGCCTGTTGGGCCCCAAGTTTGTTCGTATCACACCTACCAGGGACCCAACCAAGCAATGAGACCGTGATGGTCCTGGTCCCCTGTCCGAGCCTCCCGATTCGTGGTTCCTATCTCGGGGGATGCCCTCTGACGAGGACAGGTAAATTTCTAGGGGGTTTTGCGTCCTTGACCAGCCCGGCCGCCTAACTCGGCCTCCAGGGCACGAGAACCAGCCAATTGAACCGGATAGAAGCTGGAAGAAACAACACAGGCTACGGTATCGAGGATTCCATGGTGAGACTTACGTGGGATGGTTTTGGTAAACGAAGCGCCAAGTCCTCGCACCGGATAACCAGGCCCTGATTCCGGGGAAGGCTTCACTGCAAGTCCGTTGACAACGAGGCTGCAGCTGGCTCTCGGCCCAGCACTCTGAGTGCGGTCTTCGTCTTTTTCCTTCTTGATACAGCCCTCAGGGGTGCGTTAATTAACCCAAACGAGAAAATGCAAAACCGTAACCAGCAGATATAATCTCTCTCTTTCTTGGTCCGGACCCCTGGTCTGCTCCAATAACAATCTATTGGTAGCCAACCCAACATTTCCCAAAGTCCGGGTCAGACGCAGACTTTGGACCTTGAAGGGGGAGTCATCATAGGATGACGAGGCAGTGACCTTGTGATAGTTGGGCTTCTCCTCTCCTTCTTTCAAAGCCTGTCTAGTCGGACGAACGAACGTTATGAACTGATCGTGAACGCGCAATGCACCTTGTTCGGGATATGTTCACATCATAACCGGCCATCATCAGAGTGTCAGTGACGGCCGGGCTGCGTATTAAGCGAGGAGCAGCAATTTATAAGAGGGCAATTACTCCGTGAAAGGGGGACTTATTCAAGCCACACAAACGGCACATATCCGGAGGAAAGGGCCCGGATTTGCGCGGTTTTCTCTCTTGTTCTGGCCCCCCGAGGAACACACGAGTGAGTAGTGCGCGCAAGCGAAGGTCGCTTGTGAGTCGCATCGTCAAGGTTGTTATATGCACGATCAGCACAATTCTGCGAGCACTTTATGAATGTGATGGGTGGCGAGTGGAGACGTTGAGACAGAAGTCAAATTTTCCCAAACTGCGCTTTTCCGTGCCTGACTCTGCCGTGGTTGATCTGGCATTTACCTATTTGAACTCGCTCATCGCATGGATGCAGATAATACCTGGCTCCCCAGTATCGCGACAACCCTAACCCTACAAACAACCCACCATGCCGTTGAATAAACTGATGTTAATTTCGCATAACACCTAGCCAGTGCTGTTCTGCACATCATGCACGACTCCATCCAAGCTGCAACCATAGCGACCAGCAGAAATGCTGGGACTGCAGTCACCGTACAGCAGTGCATCGCCATGTCGTAGCCTGGTGTATTCTGGAAATTCAGAATGCGGTCCACGGTGGAACCCAACAGAGGATGCAATCTACTGATAGATTAATTTGGGACAACTTACATGGATGGGAAATATTATTTTCGAGAATTTATTCCTTTCGCCCTGGGGCCTCAGCATGGGGGGAGAACATGCCACGATATATGGATTCAATCTGGGCCAAGAAGATATGGAGACCTCACTTTATGAGCCCAAAACTGGATGGACATTCCAGCAATCAGGAAGATACACAATTAGATGGCGACCCCGAGAATCGGGAATAGACCCATAAGAGAAAAAAGAAACAGAAAAAAATACTTCTGGTACCCGCTCCTCCACCCCACTTGGCGGCGGGTCTGAACCGTCCTGGGCTTCGCAGGGCGAAAGCTTCAGAGAACAATGAGAGACTTTGACGATCGGGGAGGTTAGCGGCCACTAACGAAGCAAGTGTGGCATGTTTCTGAACAACTAGTTTCCCGGTAGTGGAAGTCTTCTTTTTGTCTAGATACACAAGAAACTGTGGCAGACGTGAAAGTTCTCAGCTGGGCTCGCCCGTTTCATGCATCGTCAATCTCCCAGAGCACAATCTTCCGGCGGCGTAGACAGGTACAGTCCTGTCCTTGACCTGTAAACACTCCCAGGCTCGCTGTGTGTGTGGCATGTGTCAGAGCTGGATCTCGTTTACTCGGGTATCACGATGCCAGACAACACCAGACAGAGTAGAGCGTAAGAGCCAGAGACAGCGAGGTGCCCCGTGACAGAGGACTCGTGGGACAATTCATAGGGGGCTTTTCGATCGGCGCGGGCGGACATGGGGACTTCCCAGTATCTCATTTGCTCGATACATGTGCGACACTGGTGACTCGAACGGCATTGTACTACGATACAGGCAGAGTGTTATACGCGTTCATGGGCGAGAGCGAGAGCGCTCTGGGGAAACCGGTGTTTCAATGCAACGTATATCCAGGTGCTGAGGAACCTTAGAACATGATGTCGGAGCAAACAAGGAGGCGTGGCTGGCCGAAGAACGCCCGCATTAAACGTCTCTTTGACGAGACAAGGAAACGGACGCTGTCTCAACTGGTCGCGAGTGTATCTTCTCTCTCTCTCAGTCTCTCTCTCACCCCCACCATACGGAGGAGCTCTCAGAAAGAGAAAGCTGTGTTTGCAAGGCCCTTGTTCCTTGGGAGTCTGGATCAACCAAACTTATCCCACCTCCCAGACTCCCAGCGATGAAGGATGGATGGACGGTAATCTTTGGGAGATTGAGAAGGGGTGAGATTCATGAAACAAGGCTAGCTTTCCCCGATTGGCAAGGCCGTCTGCGGAACCAGTTTACGACACGCAAAAGAAACTCTCTCTAGGGGTTATCAGCGCGTTGTTATAGCTATAGCTGATAAGTTGCATATATGGCACCCCGGATAGCAGCACCTGCTCCTAAAGAGGTTTCAGGAACTCCTATAATGGAATCCTGATAACGCCTCAAGCACCGGTCCCAGAGACCGGTGTTGCGTTTTAAAATTGCACACCAGCAAATCACGGAACCGCCTGGTGGCGGCCACGAGTTACGGAGGAAGAGCCAAACAAGTATAGCAGCCGCGGATATTATTTGCGGGATCTATTGGGCCTTGCCGACCGACCAAAATAAGCGCAAATGAGGGTTTAGAAAAAGAAAAAGTGAAGAGAGAAATACCGGAGGTCCCACAGGCGTGATGAGAACATTCAAGAGCATGGCACAGTTGTATTTTATAGCAGGTTGACACTCTCTTGCGAACCTGTCAGATATCGCGATGGAGTCATTGTCTCCTACATTCCCCACCGGCATGAATCTGCCAATCTCTTCACAGTTCTCGGACCCGGTGATACGTCTGCTATTCTACGAGGGTATAGTTCGCTCGTATATGTTTTGTGGCTGTTGAACGATCGGTGAGCCCTGTGTAAGAGGAGCTAAGGAAACCCGCCCCGCCGCCTACCACCGAGAGGCTCCAGCCTCACTCCCTGCAGCCCCCCCCCCAAAATCGAGGCACATATGTGTGATAATGCTCTATATGAGTTTGGGCTAGTGTACGGCACAGGGAGATGATAGGAGTACTAGAAAACGTGAGTAAAAAGGCAAGGAACCCGAGGGGAGCCCAAATATCATGCTGGGCAATCGGGCCAGTGGCGTGTGGAGCAAAAAGAGGCTTCCAAGTTGTGGGCTGGATCGGACAGACCGTGACAAGAGGCAGCTAATCCGTTCGGAGAATAGCAGAGGATGCAGGTTCTCTTCAGCGATGTCAGCACCAAATACCTGAGGCAAACCAACCTGCAAATGCCGGTTCATGTATGATGCAGGCTTCCAGCTGACTGCCCCCTTTTCTTGCTGCAGGTTTTTTTTTTCTCTCCCTTGCCCCCCCTCAAGCCTTGCCCTCGCTTGTGCATGAGCGTGTCTTGTCAAAACGAACAGAAGAGGCTGCTGCATGGCTGAAAAAAAAGAGGGGGGGAGGAATACCAAGCGGAGAATTACTCCTACAGATATGGACGCGATGGGCAACTCTTAATTATTTCCCCCCTCCTCCTTCTCGTCCGTTGGGAAAGGGAAGCTCGGAGTGTTTTCATACAGGCAGAATCATTTTGGGAGCTCTGATAGTCGGGTGAGAGAAGGCAAGGTCTGTCTGCGAGACTGGCGTGTCGCGTCCAGGGCCGTTGAGCTGGAGGGTTTGTCTTTGTGGCAACACGTCAGCACACGCGGATAGATGGACGGTGTCAATACCCATTTGGCAGCTGTACTGAAGGTCGGGTGGACCAACAACCATGGCTAGCTAAGGGCCTTACCGTGACAAGCTATTGAAACGCCTATACTGAGTGTGGATTGGAGGGGAGCGAGACCGCTAGAGGCAAATATAAAACATACAATTGAACCGTCCGGGGGGATAGACAGAGAACAAGTTGCTTGAAAGTGCAGGAAAAGTGATATGTAACAGGTTATTTCTGAGGAACAACACCACTAAGCCTATTTGGAGAGACTTTCCAACCTGGTGCCACAACGTACTCGTGAGGTATCTCGGCACCCTTCACATAAGGAAAGGGTACATAGGTAATGCAGTCCGGTTTTACACTCGTATCCTGTTCGGGGGAGAAACTACAGGGCCCCCCTTCTCTCGAGGGATATCCTGCCCCCTTCCCTGGTCCATGGTGGGCTTTTCTTCTTGAATTTAAATCATTTCATTTTGGCTGAACGAAAGACTGACGAGGCCGGAACTGGGGGGGATTTCTCTGCCACTACTCAGATAGAGTGTGAGAGGCACATTCCGTCGGCTGGCCTGGCCCGCCGGTGCCCGGCCTTGACGGGCTTGACTGACACAAGGTGCTTGCGAGGGCCAGAACACCGACCACCACGCACCAGCTTACAGGCTGCTGGCTCGCCGTGGTTTTGACAGGCTTGTCACCGACCATCCGTTTTTATCGGGGGAAGCACAGTTCCCTGCGTGAACAGGGAGGGACAGGAGCAGAGGAGATTTCACGAAGAGAGAAAATGCCCATGCGCGGAAGTGTACATAAACTTAGGACCGAGAGGACACTCCCATCGGGACGCGGAGAGGGAGCCGGAAAGGACAATGACTGGCGGCCAAAGCCAAAAGGAAGTCATGGAAGATCACGGAAAAAGGAAATATTTCGAGAAAAAAAAAAGGAAAGAAAGCCATGTGTGGGTTGTGGTCCCCCCCTCCCCGCTTCCCGCCCCTTTTTTTGCGCCCTCTGTTTTCTTAACAGCGCCACATATAGCCTGCACTTGAACCTCATACACCGTGGCTTGCAGTGCTCGTTGAACGAGAGTGGCTTGAATTTGAAGGCTCTGGAGGGAGGCACTTGTTCAATTGGAAAATTGGAGTGCCCGGAGAGCAAGTATCTGCCATCTCTGGGAACAGCATGCGTACGTTCTTCGCAAGAAGGAAGTGAAGTCGTGTTGAATTAAGAACTTGTGATCGGCTGGTGAGGAGGGAGGGCATGGGGTGGAAAAACCGACCAACACACAGACTTGATTTGCACTCCTTCTGGGCAGGATTTCTCGGGACTCCGTGTCTATGTTGACGATCATTTCCAGCTCCAGCACAAGAGCTCGGCCAACATTGTGGCCACTGGCCGTTGGCCACCAAGCGAGAGACAGAAAAACAATGGAAAACCCTCGGCAATTTTTTTTTTGGTGAGGCTGGAACTCTGGACACACGGGCCCACAATGAGATGAAAGGCTTTGTTGGGCGGTGGCTTGATTCCTCTGCGTCCTGGAGGAGTTCGTCTCACTGATAAAAGGGGCACAGAAAGACAAAAGTCTGGCACAGAACGAACACATAAACTCAAGAACACAACTTCAATTGACCAACCATCAAAAGCCTAGTCCAAGTAACCCCCCCCTTCCCGACCCCGAACTTAAACTTACCCTAGGGCCGTTTCTTCTTGTTCCCGTTCCTGGACTTCCGAGAACGACTATCAACCTCAGCTCAACGACTGTGGCTTCATTAGTGCCGCTCACCTGCAGAAGAAAGCACAACAAGCTGCATACCACATACAAAAGAGGGGAAAAAAAGCACACAACCAACCGCGAGTTCATTCTGCGTACGACTCACTGTCCGCGTACCGAACTCTCGTCGTGATATCAGCCGTTTGTCTCCTTCTTACCACCGTTTTCCCGCGCTGGGGCCCTCTCTCGATAACCGATATGCACGCTGTTCGGTGGGAATTTTGTTGATGCAGTACGCAGAAGGCAGGGGAGAAGAATTACCAGCCAATGGCAATATGTGTGTGTCCTGTGTGTGGTGTGTGCCCCCCCACTGATATGCACACACAAAAAAAGAGCCTATTATTTCTTTTTTTCCCTCCCCCCCAGCAGGTGTTGGACAGGGGGAAGGGGAAGAAGCCGAACAAGAAAGAAAATGAAATAAAAAATTAAAAAATTTCTCCTGCACTGCAACGCTGCAATGGACCCTCGAGACCGGAGGGTGTTGGTGATAAGTTGGATGAACTTTTCTGGGTATCTGGCCTGGCCGAGCAAGGGACCGGGCCAGGCTTTCTTCTGCTCTGCTGTTTCTTTTTGTGATAGGGACATACCATTCCATCACATGAAAACACAAACACACTACCCAATGCATATCCGTCACTTGGGGTCTTGTATAAGTCCGGCTTTGCGCGTATAGGTTCCATTGCATGAGAGAAAGAAAAAAAAGGGGACCTCAACGGGATAGCGGTGATTTCCAATGACCCTATCTGGCAATTACAGCGTGTTGCTGCTGGTCGGTTGTCACCCTCCACTCTCGACACGGGCTTTCTTCCCAACTTACCAGTGGAAGGCCAGCCGAGTCCGAGAGTGCATGAGACTTGCAGTGAATCTCTGCATGTTATACAGTACTGTACAGTTGATGTATTTGCAGGCGAAGCGAAGAAGCGAGCCATCAACAGAAGTGGATTTGCATGCATATGTACTCTCAAGCGTGGCTGCACACACAATCTGTACCTGCGCTCCACCACCTGCTGTCGGTACGGAGTAGATGTACATGCACAAAATGAAGGCCGTAGAGGTCGGGAAAGGGCTGGCCTGCATGTACCCTTAGTATGGACGGCACACTCTAATAGTCCAAGGCCGGTACAAGTACTGTATATGTATGTCCTGGAGACTGTGGATCGCTCCTGCCTTTACGTTGGTCCTGCCTTCTTTTCCGTCGTCCGCCGGGCCTGCTGCTTCTTCTTCTTCTTCCTTCCCTCTCTCTTTCCTCTCCTTCCTCACCCTCGCTCCTTCCTTTCTTCTCTTCTCTCAAGGCACACGTTCCTTCATCGTGGCCTTTCCACCCTTCTTCTTCTTCCTCTCTTTTCCCTTTGTCATCTTCTCTCCTTTCCTCTTCCTCACCCAAACTCGTGACATCTCCAGCTTCACCAACCTCCACCTCCCCCCTTCCGATACCGTCCCTTATATCTCTATCCCTCCGTGACCCGAGACGCAGACCCGAACCAAAGAAGTTCCGCCACGCTCTTTTCTTCCCTTTGCTTCTTTTGTAACGAACTTGTGTGTGTGTGCGTGTCTTTCAGCTCCGATCTCGCGCTTCTTCCCGGACCCTTTCCATCGACGCCAATTGCAATCCTCCGACGAACGTGCAGCTCACTCTCTCTCGCGGATACGATCCCGGATCTTCTTCTTGCCGTCTACGCCTTTTGCTTCAACTTCTCTTTGCTTTGGCTCTTCCTTGCCAGCTTTGGTACCATTCAATTGGGTTCGTGATATCTCCTGCTCTGCCCCCCACCTGTGTCATCGTGGCATTTTGGTCCCTCCGCTGCATCCCCACATCTGGTCTTCCTGTGATCCCAACAACAAGCAAACGCATCACGATCTCTGGCCGTTTCCCCACCACGTCCTGCTCTCCCCATTGCCTATTCCCACTTTCTCCTCCCGTCGTTTAAACTGGCTCCCTGTGCAATTGGCTCGCGATCGATAAGGAATCCGTAACAATTCGCCCGATATCACCACTCGCATCATCTCCTCCCGTCGCTGCCCTGACCTCGCTTCTCCAAGCAATAGCTTCTTGTAAACTCTCGCGATTGCTCTTCTTTTTCCCCTTCCCTCTTCCAACCCGGCCACCACAACTCCGTGTCCCCCTACATCCAAGCCTTTTCCTTTTCCTTTTTGTCTTCTTCTGCCCGTGCTTTTTGCCCCGAGACTCCTCGTACTCGCTCCCTGCATACAGCCCCAACCACATCACATCATCCACGCTGTAACATGCCCGGGTGCGGAATACCTCTTTCAACACAACTGTTCGAGTCTCCCCGCCCCGTGATACCAGAAAACCTGACCCTCCCTCAAATCGACCATCTTTCTTGTCTCCCTGTGTAATCGTCTCAGTGTTTCCTACCTCCCAAGCCACCTGACATGGATGGCTTTTCCAAATTTACCACCCAGCTAGCTTCAGTCCCATCAATCTTAGCCTCGCCTGTCGAAGTAACACCAACTTGCCCCCGTAACGCCTTTACTGACCGTCGAACATTGCGCGCCCACATTAGTTCTCTAGCTTTGATTCCCGAGTCCTTAATTTTGCTTCACTATTATCATCGTGCCATACGCGCTGTGTTTTGTACCACCGAACACTCGCCGGACACGCCTTCTCCAGACCAGCAGCAGCTATCCCGGATATGATTCCTGCATAGGACGTCAATTGTTTCACTCACCCACCTACGTGTTCACCAGTCTTCGGCTCCCACCTCTCGTCGTCCCTCGGTCTTGGCCACCTGGAATTCCTCCTTCAACCCTCCTTCTCTTTCTCCTTGGAACCTGACCTGAACCACTCTTGACAACTCACTCGAACATCCTTCGATCTTTCCCAGCTATGTCAAGATAGATCGACCTTATCGACCTCTTGCCAGCCTTGCAAGCCCTACTAGTCTCGAGTTTGCTGTTGTTGCAGGTTATCCCACCGGAAGGGCCGTCGATTTCACTTCTGTCTCTGTCATTTATTCGACTCGCACTTGTGTGGTGCCTCTTATATCTTCACTCTTTATTGCTTTACACCCACTCTCATGCCTCTTGTCAAAAGACTGAAAACCCCTTTTCTCCTGATTTCCTGGTTTCCACTTCATGTTGAAGGTCTGTTCTTCGGCCCCCCATTCTTTAATGTTAACCCGGTTCTGCAGTCTGCCGATCCTTTTTATTTTATCATTCAAACACAATTCCAGACTTGACCCTTTTACACACGATCTCCTAACATTCTTTCTTGTTCACTCAAACTAGTTCTCCAGGATATCGCAGCTCGCGCAGTTTCTCCCATGATTTCCTCGGCTTATACTTGAAATCTCATCAATTATACCATTAGCTGTGCCTTTTTTTCTGCTTACCATTTGTTTTATTTCCTTCATTTGAGATCATTTCGTCGCATGTCAATTCTCTCCAGCATAACACGACCAACGCCGCCGCGCTATCCTTCACTTAGGCGTTATACCCTGTTTGAAACAGGGATTATCGTAGCCAACTGGTTGCTTTGATCTTCTCGTCTCCCCTTCTGTTGAAACACCGGGGTGCCAGCTCAGCCTGTCAGAATTGCCAAAAAACGCCCAAATTCTTATATGAGTTTAATGAGTGCTGGTCCTCGGGCTATCTTTGGAAAGAAGCACTGACTTTTCCAATCAAGCACTGAAAGGAAGGACCAGAACGACTCGAGAAGAAAAAAGATAAACACCAATTTTAACACCAGGATAACGTCACGGCGGATAGAAGCAATATAGGAGATCTTCCGTTGCCGTCGTCGCGGTGTCTTGGGCTTCATTCTGGAATTTTGTTTTTATACCCTTCCTATTTTCCCTCTTCATCTTTTAGCCTTTGACCCCCATATTTTGCATCTCTCGTTGTCTGATTTCCCCTTTTAACTGCCCATCATGGCTGTGTGGGAAACCGACGACGAGTACCTTGGCGACCATCAACCTCCTCCCACCGCCGTCTCATTACCAACTCCTACTCAAGACAAACTTTTCCGCACTCCTTCCCACGAATCCAGAAGGTCATCGAGACGCTCCATAACACCCCCTGGACGCAAATCGGCCTCGCCATCAATTTCTGTTTCCGACCGCGTCAACAAGAGATCCTCCCGAGATATTACCAATGACGAGACTATCAGCATTCTCGACCCGCGGCGGTTTACTCCGACCCTCCACGCCAACCTGGTAGCCGAGATCCTGAATCTGCGCCGAGATCAAGACGAAAAGCTCAAGATCATTGAGAGCCTGGAAAGCACGCTGCACGCCAGCCAGGTGGAACAAGAGACTCTCCAAGAAACACTTCTGAACACCACCAAGGAGACCAGATCACTGAAGCGTCAACTTGCGCTTCTTGAGGGTGGCACCTCTTCTGCGCTGGGTGAGCTTGCCCGAGAGCGTGACGATGCCGTCGAAGCTGCATCCGACTCGAAAAAGCGCCTGGAGTTGTCACAAAAGAAGCTCCGCGCCCAGGAAGATGATTCACAACGTATCCACGATCTTTGGGCCAAGGAGCGAGATGTGTGGGACGAGGAACGCCGCAAATATGATCGCAAGGCTCATGTGGCTGAGAGCCGTCTCAAGCTCCTGATGGAGGAGGTCACTGCCTTGCACGCACAGCTGCAAAACAACGCCAACCTCCAGAACGGCAGTTCCGAGACTGACGTCGAGGAGCCTAGTGGACGGGATAACGATGGGGCCAGTCTGCGAACCATGAGCATCACCAACAGCATTCGCTTCTCTGTTATGAATGGCGGCAAGATGAACGGCAACTCTCTTGCTGACGAACTCAACCTGGACGGGGACGACGATTGGCAAACCGACCACGATGGCCATGAGAGCATCATCTCAACCAATACCTACCGCCACACCCGCAACATGAGCCGGGATAGCAACATGTCTCGATTCCACATGCGCAACCAGAGCATGGAGAGCTTGCGACGACCTGCGAGTGTTTCGCGGGGCAAGTTCTTTGCTAACCAGACTGCGTTGGACAGGCTTGAGAGCGGCATCCAGGAAGATGGAGAGGAGAGCGACGACGAAGAGCGCGATGACGCCAGAGAAATCACGCCCGTGCCTGAACGCCGCGCCCCGACCCCCCCGAAAGCCATCTATGTCGATTCCGGAATCCAGTACTCGCCACCCCCGTCGCCGAAGCTGCAGCCCGTTGCCAGCCTCACCGAAATTTCCGATCTGCCTTCCAAGATTGGCCGTCTTGAAGAGGCTGTGGAAGTCGTCATGCAGAAGCCCGAGTGGGAGGTCGAGGCCAACCAGCGCCGCAAGAGAGTCCATGTTGGACGTCCTCTTTCTCTTGAGCCGGTCCCGCCTACTGTCGCGCTCAACATTGCCTCCAAGGGCATGGTGTCGTCTGCTTCTCAGACCGTTGAGGAGCCCCTCAGCCCCCCCAAGACCCCTCGCTCTCCTATGACTCTCCCTACCGTTGTTACTCAACCACCGTCGCCGGTTGCGCTGGTCGAGGTGAAGAAGCCTGCCATGGTGTCCTCGTTCACTCAGACCGATGTCGAGGAGCCGGTCAAGGCGCCTGAGCTCAACCGCCTTTCCGTCTCGTCTGCTACGATGGAAATTCCTAGCATTGCCATTCATCCCCCCACCAGCCGACCCAACACCCCTCGGGAACACCGCCTCCCGCAGTACTTCAAGGACTTCGGATGCCAGGTCAACCTGCCTCTCAATGTGGAAACCGCGACGGTCGGCATCCAAACCGAAGAGATTCGCGTTGACAAGAGACTTGCCCAGCTCCCTGTCCATCTTCTTCCGTCTGCGATCCGGTCGCGCCCTCCTTCGCCAGAGTCTCTTGCTGATGAAGAACCTGTCGCCTTCACCCCCTTGCCTGGCAATGTGCCCCCGCGCAACCCCCGACGCCTCGAGAGCCGACGGAGCACCGCCGAGCCCCCGTCGTCTTCCCCGCCTCCTCTGCCACCGATGGAGGCCACCTATGATGCCTATCCGGGCAACAACGACAACGGCCCCTTGTCGCGCCAGAAGGCATCAATTCGACGACCGCACCGCATCAGCAGCTTGTTTGCTGGATTTGATGGCAACACTTCTGATGAGAACGACGACTTTGGTGAGATTGACCTGAGCGACAGTGAATTCCGCACTGCCCTGTCTGCACCGAAGCCCAAGGGCAACAGCACCATTATCAAGCCCATGAAGCGCAGCTCTTACGGAAATGGTACGATGTCACCCGAAAGCCGGGCTTCGGTTCGTGTCAGCGGATCTGAAGTGTACAGCAAGTACACCCTGCCCGAGAACATCGATTCATCTCGCCTGCCGTCGCTCATGTCCAACAGCGCCGGTTTCTCTCGGTCGGAGAAGAGATCCAGCTTGGGATCGTCCAACCGCACCAACGTCATGCGCAAGGCGGCTATGATTCAGAACGGCATTGCTTCCCACCAATCGTCGTCGCGTGCTCGCAGCCCCAGTATCTATGACCCGCGCGATCCTCCTTTTCCCATTCCCACTCGAGCTAGCTCCCGCCGACCCCCGATCAGTGCTAGTGCGCCCAGCGATGGCCGACGCAGCCCCACTCGGATTGACGGAAGCTGGCACCGACGCGGAATTGGGCGCAGCCACTACCGGAACAACAGCATTCGCAAGGTCCGGTCGGCGGCAGCAATTCCCCGTACCAACCAGAAGTATCGCCGCCAGGGCAGCCAATCCCCGCCGCCGATGTCGATGTCCACTTCAGCAGCGGAGTCCCCAGAGAGCCCGCGGTTGCCGCCCATGCCCAGCAATGACCTTACCAGCTCGAGACCGTGGCGCGATAGCACTGGCTACAAGAAGCACCAAACTCAACTCTCGACGAACACGGCAAACACCGCCCAAACTGGAGGAACTGGCCACACCACGTTCACTGAGTTCGCGGCGACTGGCTCCCAGACCACTGGAGTGGTGGATGCAATTGCCCAGACGATGGTTGGAGAGTGGATGTTCAAGTATGTGCGTCGCCGCAAGTCGTTTGGTGTTCCCGAATCGAGCAGCAAGGACGATAGCAGCAACGACCGGCACAAGCGATGGGTGTGGCTTGCCCCGTATGAGCGGGCGATTCTGTGGAGCAGCAAGCAGCCTAATTCGAACAGCACTCTGATGGGCAAGGCTGGGCGCAAGTGTAAGTTGACAGCCGTTTTCCAGACACACACCGTAGATATGATTCACCAGGCTAACATGAGTGCGATGTTTTAGTGGTTATCCAATCCGTATTGGACGTGAAGGACGACAATCCTGCACCCAAGGGACTCCAGCCAATCTTCAACCGGTCGATCCTCATCCTCACTCCCCAGCGCGCGCTGAAGTTCACCGCTGTTTCTGCCGACCGCCACTATGTCTGGCTGACGGCCCTCTCGTTCCTTGCCCACTCGTCACAGGCGGTCCCCGATATCATCACCGCTCCGCCGGAAAAGCCGATGCCGGACTTTGAGATTGAGCAGCCCAAGGTAAGACGGGCCGGTATCCGGGATTCGATCCGCCTGACCAAGAACAAGGCGTCGTTCATCCGGTCTGGCCCGCCTAGTGTCCCTAGCATCCCGAGCATCCCCAGTATCCCCAGCGTTCCGTCGTCACAGATTGGAGACGCTTCCAGCTACCAAGCGCCGGTGACCTTCGGCAAGGCCCCCAGCAGCCATGGCCGGGATGGATCCCGCGAGGCGGCTGAAGCGCCGTTCATCCCCCGGTTCAGCGAGCGGGCTAACCAGGTGGTGCTGCATGGGCGGAAGCGCAGCAACACTGGCGGCCACGTGCCTCCCCCGCTTTCGTTCCGCGGATTCTCGGGCCCCGCCAGCGCTGGTGGCAGCACATTCCATACTGCGACCAATAGCGTGGCGGGTGCCAGTATCGGCACGGCAGGATCGTCGGACATTTACCAGTCCCAGACATCGAGCAATGGTGGCTGGGCTCCGTCACAGCGCACTTCCGAGGCGTCGTCGCGGCCAGCAGCATCGTCTGTGATGTCGGCATCGAACTTCTTTGATGCCATTGGAACGGTCCGCATGGAAGCGTTTATCAGCCCTTTGGCCATGCCGAGCTTTGACGAGTATCCGGATGAGGCGGACGAGTTCCGCACTGGAGCTGGCGGAGGTGCGAACAGCAGCAACAGCAGCCACTACCAGTATACCTATGACCGGCAGCGGCGACGACGGAGCCGGGAGATCCGGCGTCGACAGAGCAGCCGCAGCCGCAACCGTGACAGCTACCAGTCGCGCAGCACCAACCGAACTGACGAGTTTTACGCAGTTGGGCGGACGGGCCCGAACGAAGAAGACTTCTTTGCCCGTGAGGATCCTTTCAAGGGATTCTAATCTCTTCAGCCTTTTCATTTCTTGTTCATATCTATTTTTCCACACTTTTTTTCCCTGTCTTTTTCTCTTCTTGTTTCGAGGATTTCCGTCCTGTGTCTTCGTGGCTCCACCACGTTTCCTTTCTCCTTGTCCGTCCTAGGTTCTTCTCCACCTTGAAGCGAATTTCTTGAGATATCTCTCTCCTATCTTTTCTGTCCTGTCTTTTTTTGGCATGTTCGATTCTTGTATGACTTCCGTATACTTATATACCTTTGCCGCAATATTATGGTTTATCTTCTGCGCCCTTTTTTGTGTCTCTTCTGCGGCTTTTGGATTTTTCTTGTCTGTGCTTTTTTTTAGTCCTGTGTTCATCTCCATGAACCGTTTATTTGTCCTGCTCACTTTTGATTTTTCTTGGTGTGTGTTCCTTTTGAGTTTCTTTTCTTCTTTCGTCGGATTGGACATAGGTGAGAGCACCTACAGAACCTGCGTTGTTTAACGCGCTGTTTTTTTTTCTTTTTTCATTTGAAGCAGATTGTCGCGGATGATATAGAACGTTGTTGATCATTAGTCCAGATATTGAAATTCACGGATACCTTTTTGGATGATTTGCTTGAGACTTGACTGCCATGTGTTGATGTTGTGTGTCTGTGTGTTTGTTTTGGAATCACTGAGTCGTGCGTATGTCGTGCCGAAATGTACCGGCGTCGTGGTTCCGGGCCGGAGCGGCTGCCTGAGTTCGGATCCGAAACGCGGGGAGTGGGTGGGTGGCGGGCGGGCAAGCGAGAAAGTGGAAGGTACACTTGGCTGTCACGTGTGTGGGGCGGGTGGGCTGTAGCTTCCCGTTTTATTTTTTGCACAACCCCTCCAAAACTTTTTTTTTCCTTTTCTAAGGGCAAAGCAAGCTTAAAAACCGGCGAATACAGCAAACGCATTCTCAATCTCTCTTGTTTGAAATCACAGACGAGCGCCAAACTGGAAGCGAGATACCCACTTGTTTGATTTTGCAGAGTTTATGCGCTTCTTATGTTGGATCTTTGAAGTTTCTTTCCTTTTCTCTCTCTGTTTCTCTGTTGTGAGCTTCAGAGTTGGCTTCGGATACTCCGTTTGAGTCGAGTCTTCCAGTTAAGCTTTTGGGTGCGATTCCGATTCCACAGTCATAAGCGCGGGGCGATACAACGGACAGAAAGTGTGCGAGTGTGAGCGCGATCGAACACGGGGGTTTACAGACAGTGAGCCAAGTCTCCAGAAGATCGCTTGCGACAAACGGCTGCTCGGCGCATCCTGAGCCAGCGAGGGAGGGTTGAAAGGCGAAGGTGTCCTAGAGGAAGAGGAAACGAGCAACAACGACATCCAGCAACAAGTATCACACACCACAATGGAGAGCGAGGAGCAGATGCGGTCGCGGCACGCGAAAGAGCGCAAAGAGCTGCAGGGCCGGGTGACCAACAAGAAGAAGAACGCAACGAAGAAGACCCGCAAGTTCGTCAACGACGAGTGTGCGGATCTGGAGCGCCAGCTGCAGGAGAAACAGGCCGGCGAGCTCGCGGCGCTTCTGGGCGAGGGCGGCCCCGACAACGCGGACGAGGACCGGTTAGAATCCGAAGACGAAGGCGTCGAGAAGACTGCGAACGCGCTCTCGGGCGTGAGCCTCCACGATGGCGTCCGGGCACCGGAGGCGTCAAGCACAGCGCCGTCGGTATCAGAAGATGGCGCTGGGGGTGGCAAGAAGAAACGTAACCGGCAAAAAGAGCGGCTGGCGCGGCGGGCCGCCGAGGTCGAAGCCGAGGCGGAGCGCGCCGCCACGGAAGCGGCGACGATGGTCGACCACCGCGGGGACGAGGCGCGGGCCATGGCGCCCACGATTCGCGCGGCCGGACTCGCCGTGCACGAGATCCCGCCCGACGGCCACTGCCTCTTCAGCGCGGTGGCCGACCAACTGTCCACTCGGCGCCCGACCACCACTGCCACCACCACCACTACACCGCTACGACTCGATTACCGCGGGATCCGGGCGCTCGCGACAACGTACATGGCCACCCACGCCGACGACTTTGCGCCGTTCCTCGACGAGCCGCTGGAGAAGTACGTGGCCCGCATCCGCGACACGGCCGAATGGGGCGGCGCGCTCGAGCTGCAGGCGCTGGCGGCCGCCCTGGGCGTGGAGATCCGCGTGGTGCAGAACGGGCCGACGGAGACGTTCCGGCCGGTGGGCGTGGACGACGGGGCGGATGTTCCGCGCATCTGGCTGGGGTACTATCGGCACGGCTATGGGCTGGGCGAACATTACAATTCGTTACGGGATAAGCCGGCGGCGTGAGGGCAGTGCGAGTTTGGAGTGGAAAATGGGATTCTTTTCTAGGTCTAGGAGTTCTATGAGAGAGACAGCAGACGCTTTGCCATCTCTAGAAATAAAAACCGATACAAGCGGATGCGCACGCAAGTCCCAAGATCAATGCATCCACACCGAAAACCAATCCAGGACCGTCCCGTCCGACGCAGTGCCATCTCCATGGGTCTTCGGCGGCCGCACCAACACAATGCGCGTCAACCCCGCCGGATCCCGCGGCGCCGGGGGCTCGGCCGCGGCCCCGGTCTCGGCGTCGTACACGGGCTCTTGGCCCGGGTGCGCGAGGAGTGCAACGTACACGCTGGGCAGGAGGCCGTGCGGCGGGCCGCCGGTCGACGGCAGCTTGCCGACGGGGAACTCGAGGCACACGAGGCGGCCGGTTGGGGCGAGCAGGCGGGCCATGGCGCGGGCCCAGGCTGGGCGGAGGGCGAGCGGGAGGGCGCACAGGAACTGTAGGTGTCATGAGTACTGGTATCCAGATGATGCACAGCTTAAGAAGGAGGGAAGAGGGGAAAAAAAAGGACGTACGGTGTAGTCGAAAATCAAATCAAAAGACCCGGCCTCCAACAGGCCCTCATCGAAGAAACTGCCGAGCACCCACGTGATCGACCCGCGCGCCGCGCCGCTCTCCGGCCCGGCGTACATGGCCTCCTGCACCGCCGTGCGCTCCAGCTCCTGTGCGGCGGCGATGGCCCCCTCGGCCACGTCGAGCCCGACGACATCGAGCCCGTGGTTCGCGAGCAGGAGCACGTCGTGGCCGCGCCCGCACCCGGGCACCAGCGCGCGCAGCCGGCGGCCGGGCGCCGCGTCCGGGAGCAGCGGCGCCGGGGTGTCGGCGGGCGAGTCGGGGGCGAGCAGGGCGCCGCGCAGGTAGTCTCGCAGCGGCGGGCTGGGGCCGGCGCGGTCCCACGGGGTGATGCGCTGGGTCCAGAGGGCGGCCCACTGCGCCGGGTGGGCGTCGGGGGGTTTGTTGAGGAAGACGGCGGGGAGGACTTTGGCGGGCTCCGGGGCGGCGGACATGGTGTAGGACGCTCGGAGAGGGTGGGAAATCGGTCGGGGGAAGGCGGAGGAGGCGGGGAATATTCGCGGGGTGGTCGCTGCAGTGCGGTGCCGGGCTCCGGGGATATGCGGGGCGGAATAAACACGTGATGGCGGGGGATAGATGGTGCGGGGTGGCATGAAATTAACCTCGAATTTGATACGGCAGGAGGGGAGGAAAGGAAGGCCAGCTAACAGACGGAAGGTGCGAGTGATGTTCCTGTTATATTACTCCTGAGAAGGAAGGAAGGAAGGCAGAACGGGGGAAAAGTGGTGCGAAGTTGGTGGACCGAAACATGCAATTTACGGAGATCACGTAATCAGGCCTCGGCGTTTTAAAGAGTTTCCGGAGGAGTCCGGGGAAGGTTTTGTTTGAGGGGGAGACCTGGCCCGGCTCGGCGGGGGTTGGCGGCCGGAACGCAATACGCATCCCGGAACGGAGGACATTCGACAGCGGAGAGTTGAACGGGGGCTGGACCCAATCGAAGTGCTGAGAGTCTTCCTGTATGCCCAATGGAGAAATCTCCTGGTCTTCCCTACATGCGGATGGATCCACTCGCGTGTTCCTCGGGATCCCGAGATTCTGCGGCAAGCAGGCTGGGCAGGCTGCGTCTCAATCATGATGACGTTTGTGAGCCGAAATTCTACGTTCATGAGCCGAAATTGGATAGATGAAGCTGACATCACGAACACGAGCTTATGAAGTTGATGATAAGTAATTTTCTGCGTTTTTTTTTTTGGCTGGGATTCAAAATTCGCTTCTGTGCAAGACTGGGCGTGCAAAACCGTAGATAACAAAACAAATGGGGAACCCCGGGGTATATCTATTTCAAAAGGCAAGAACAAACAAAACATCGCATCGTACACCTGTGGTGAAGTGTCTCCCCGAGAGATATAACGCCGGTGGACAAGCTGAACGAGTAGAAAAGACAGCAAAACCTCCTAGAAACAGAGAAAAACAGACGATCACAAGGAGTAGAGTTTAAGATTAAAAAAGAAAAAGAAAAGAAGGAGAGGGAATAGAAAGGAGGTGAAGAGCTCGGATGCACCTCCGAGAAGACCCGAGGAATTAGGGTGGGCGAAGGGGAGGGAAACGAAAAATCAAAGAGGAAAATCGCCGGTACATCGCCAAGATTGGTTTTGGATAGAGAGGAGAGACACTAAAGTTGGAGACCCCAAATATTCATGGCTGAGAAGCCGGAAAGCCGAAGATTGGCACAGCGGAAGCTTTGACCGCCCCCCCCCGGCGCAGTATCGGTTGCTGGCCTCGGTAAAATTGGGCAGCACAGGCGCAACGCTCGTGTCTCTTTTGTCTGACGACGCAGATGCGAAGAGGATTTGCAGAGATAGCGCGGCAAGCCCAGAAAAAAAAAAGACGTGAAAAGGGGAAATAACACACCCAAACCCTGAGGCCTGAACTGCGGAACATAGCTGAGTTTGGCCTAACTGTGAAGAGGGGAAAAGGCCGGCTCAGGGTTGGGGGAGGGAAGGATTTCGGGTGGTTCTGAATCTGGCTTTTGTGCGGGCGCTGCAGGGAAATGTCGCGGACTTGCATTCTTTGCAGTATCTTTGTTGGGGGGAAGAGACAGAGAAGAGGCCCATTCAGCGCGGGTTTTTGCATGTGGAGTGGGGGGAACGCTGTGTTTCTCCAAAAAAGGAGCGAGTTCGCTAGATGGAGGAGTGAGCGGCTAGGAAGGCCTATGACGATGATAGCGCGGGATGATGTTCTTTTCTTCTCCGAATTCCCAGTTCTCTCTCGTCACTCGTTCAAAGAATGAAAGTGAGAGAGAGAGAGAAACGTGCCCCAAAAAAAAGGAAAAATGAGAGCGAGGGCGAAAAAAAAAACCGTCTACCGCGACAGCGAGCAGTCGCCAAAGTCGCGCATCAACAGCGACATTTGCGCGCGCTTGGCGGCTTCGGCGATCAGGTTGGCGTCGCGCAGGTAGGCGGCGGTGTCGGGGCCGGAGGCGGGCGACGACGAGAACGACGAGCCGAAGGTCGACGGCGGCGACGTGGCGAGGCCGGCGGCGGCAGCGGCGGCGGACGAGGCCGCCGAGGAGGCAGTGGCGGAGGAAGTGAACGAGTCCATCGTGATGTTTTGAGAGTTTGGATGTGCTTTTTTGGGGTTTGGTCTGTGCTTGGCTGGGAGAGGAAAAAGTCGAGAGAGATGTTGCAGAGAGGAAGAAGCAGCGAGAGGAAGAGAAGAGAATGAGAGGGCGAGAGAGGCGGATGACCTTTATTATAAAGGCAAGAAAAAAAAAAGACCCGAAGGAAGATGGTCAGGCTGAAATACAACCGAATCTGTGCGGGCAGTTGGGGGTATTATTGTCTCAGAGCGAAGCACACTCAACGAAGCTGGCGACGTGTGATTCGGGGGCAGAGGGCCTTGGCACGGGATGGCAAGGTGAGAAGTGAGAAGTGATCGAAAGGACAAAGACAGCTTTAGCTGGACTTTGTACAGTACAGAAGAGTGTGTGTGCGTGTGTGTGTGTGTGCGAGGATTACACCGGTGACTGACACAGAAGATGGTGTGGACGAGAGCAGCAGGTGAGCGATGGGACGAAGAGTGGGTGTATGTGATAGAGTAACAGGTGTAGATATGACGTGGGAGGAGCACACAAAGGCAGAAGCACGAGGGCAGAAAGATCAGATCAAGAGGAGGGAAGAGAGGCGGACAGCAAGAGGGTGGGGATAGACAACCGGATATATATATAGAGAGGGAGAAGATGTGTAAGTGTGTGCGTGCAGATGCGAGCCGGCCAAGACTGTGAAGCAATATACTCCAGACCCTCCCATCAAAGCATGTGTCAACCCAGATAGATTACCGTGTACGCTTCCTTGCCGTCCAGTCTTGCTTTTGTATCTTATTTTATATTTTATATATTTTATCTTATTCTTTTGTTACCCGGCCCGCACTCTTTCTCTCTCTCTCTCTCTCGCTATTAATACACCGGAAAATCCGAGCTGGCTCCGTTGGGAGTGAAAGTACCTGCACACCCACCCGCACGCCCCCCAAAAGGCGTCATAGTCGCGGAAGGGAAGAAGTGTGCGTGCCGCGTGGGGATTGGCATTGGTGGGAGAAGTAGTCAAGTAGGATATTCTCTCTCTCTCTCTCTCTCTCTCTCTCACACTCTCACTCTTCCTCACTTGGAGTAACCTTTTTTGGAGAGAGGGCCCGAATACATTTTATGTGTGTGGTGGGCGTTCTGCAGGCTAAATGCAAGTTCAGAACCCCGGCGTACACGGTACATGCGCGGGCGCGGCTCCATGCGTGGTGGGGAGAAGTACAGTGTACAGGCGGTCCACCGGGGGGCGTGTGTGTGAGACTTTGCTAGTTCCTTGCAACGGAGCTTCTGCGGCGTGTGGGGAGCAGCGAGGAAGGAGCAGACAGCGAGCGTGGGGAGAGGGGAGGAAGGAACGAAGCAGGCCTTGCCGGTTCTTGCTTCGGAACAAGCCACGCTCTTCATGCCGCGTTCTTTGGTTTGTTCTGCCTTCTTTGCCTGTTCCAAGTGCTTGGGAAAGCGCGGCAAACTCGGCGGGCGGTGGGCCGGACGGGCTGAGGGAGGATTTGATATTGCAATATATACTGTACAGTACGTACTGTACAGTATACTGGAGAGATCAAGAGTGTCGTGGAGACGGCCACGTTACGTTACCTTCTCGCGAGAGATGTATGCATGCGTGCAATGAATGCACTGTGTATGCATGTAGGTGTGTCCGTTGAGTTGTCCGTCTCACCATGGCCCGACATATCATGAGATTTCCCGGCTCTACGCCGGCAGAGGCAGAGAGAGACACGCATCGAAGGAGGGTTTTTATTTTTATCTTATTTTATCTATTTATTTTTTGCTTCCTTTTCTTTCTTTCTTCCCAGACTTTGTTCGAGACATGGGGCACCTCTCCATGGCCGGTGCACGGCTCTCGACGTGACTGTGGGGGAAGGAATCCATCTCCCATGAAAATTTCTTCGTTAGTTCGAGAGAGCGGAAAAAGAAGAGCCGCCTTAGCCACGGCTGTTCTCGTTCCTGTCTCCTGTCCCCTTCTTCCCCCCTCCCGCCCGGGACCCAAATTGACTTGGGTCTCTTTTTTTGTTCGCTAGCAAGCTTTTGACGTTCCGGCTGTCTCACTTGTTTTTTTCTCTCGGTGTGTACGCCAGTTTCCTCCTCCCACCGAGTTCACTTCAGCCGGTGGACCACGTTCTTTGGTGGTAATTCAGATTCCGCCGATCGCCGGGGGGTAAGTCTGGAATAGAGTGAGTGATCATCTCACATGATGTGAATGATCAGGCACTTAAAAACCCAAACGCCGGAAGGGAACCGGGGGGGAAGCTCAGCCGTGTCGGTGAGATACAACATGCGTGAGCCTTTTGTCTCCCTCTCTCCCGCGCAACGAGATCCCGTCAGCCCGAAGAAAGAGACCCCCCGGTCAAGTTGCCGGGCCTGCAGAGCGCCCCTCGCTCTCAGGAAAGTCTAAATCGTCGCCCCCCAGTTGTTGTGTCCGGGGGCGGTGTGTGTATGTCTGGTGTCAGCAGAGACAGCCTGTTCCTGTGAAAGACAGCCGTTCCAGTGGTGCGGGCGCTGCTGCACGCCCACACTGGGGCCCGATGGGAAGGTGGGTTCGCTCTTCTCGTGGGCCTTTTTTGCCCTCGCCCGCTGCTTTCGTGCCGATATTCCGGCGCTTGGAAGAGTTGGAAGAGAGAAGAGGGTCCCGCTTGGGCGAGAGACGGGATTCGTGTGCTGGCTGGCTGGCCACGGTTCCGGGACCACAGAACGAACGCCCAGCGTGTGTGTTTCTCAATCAGCACCACCAACCTGCCATGCATATGCACATGTCCACGCTGTACTGTACTACGCACCTCCTCTTCTATGTGGCACACGCAGCTGTCGGTCCCTGGATACAACCGACAACACTCAGCCCGACCATGTGCGTCCAGGCCGTCCTCATTCGTGCGGATGGGGGGACATTGGCAACCCTTTCCCCCCCCCACCCACCACAACATAATGCTGTAGCCGACCGCAACGACCACAGGGCCCGAACAGGATTTTCTTTTCCAACCTACTCTTGAAATGGGCCGAATGAAGGGCCCAAAGTTAAAATGAAGGGCCTGCTTTCCCCCGCCTCGTGGGATGGATACTGGCGTTGCCGGGGTTTACCAATCGTACCACTAGCGATTTATGTGGGGGAGCCAAATTAGAGAGACCCTCTGAACAAAAACATGCCCGTAGGCGTCCGCGGGTGGCCAGCAAGCAAGAGTCTTCTCAGCCTGGCCGGCTCCCTGTGAGTGGTGGATTTAGAAGTGTGTCCTGGTCCCTTGGCCGGGGAGTGGACTGGACTGTATCTTGTGTCCATCCCTCTGGACCTGCGCTTCCGAGTTGCTGGGCATGCCAGTACTGTACGGTACGGTACTCATAGATTACCATGTACAGTACGCAAGACCTCGGAAGGTCTTTGAGCTTCGGTGTATCCGCTCCCTCTCTCCGATATCCCCGGATCTCTTGGTTCCTGAGAATGCTGACTGAAGTGGACTTGTCCACAAAAAGTGGCAAAATGGTGGATTTAATTTCGTTTCTTCATATCTCCCTGACTGTGGACCACACAAGTCCATGTTTTTCCCTCTTCCCACTCTTTCTGGCTCTCGCCGTCGTTTGGAACGTGTACTCCGTAGAGAGGCCGGTGGTGCTTCACTGGGCTGCTCTGCCACTCCCCCGGATTTCTGCTGCTTGGGGGTTTGTCCTTTAGTCTCTGACCCTGTCTCCCAGGACGGGTCTTCTCGGATAAATTGGACGTCTGTACTGTACAGTACAGTACAGTACTGTACACCACGGATTCTTCTCTTCCTCGCCTTTTTTAGTAGCTCGTCTCACACCGGTCTCAACGCCGGGCCTTGATTCCCCCCCCGTAGGGTGTCTGGGTTCACTACGCATTTATCCAAGATGGGTGGGGGTGAACCGGCCAGAGGGTCAGTGGGCGCAATTTCACAAGTGAGGAATATGCGAAAAAACCCCCCCAATCCCGTTCTCCCCCCAGTATCTCCAAAACTGTTTGATAACCCAGAGACGCAATCTGGCTACGAAGATTCCGGGTGCCGAACTGTTGTCTTGATTCGACACACATGGAAACTGCCACCAAGGCGATTCCACGTCTCCAACCAACGTCGGCTGTTCCGACTTCGCCCCATGCCATCAGCAATTGGGGATTTGCAAACAGCCCAGCGCCTTCACCCCCGCGCGCCTCTTGCCTTTTCTCTCGACCGCATATCCGGGGGTTTTGAGTTGACTGGCGTTTGCTGTGTCGTCAGGCTAAAAAGCCAAAACCTTGAAGGTGGGAAACCGGAGATATCTCGGGATGCTGCGCAGCGGTGTCATGCCCCAGGAAAGAAAACAACATGTTTGTTCACACTAGGAGATGTTGCTGGTGATGGGGTTTCCATGTGGTATGAAGGTCCCGCTTGACCCGGCTCCTTTGCCGCGGCTATTTCGAAGCGGGTTTGCATTGAAGAGCTCTCTGCAGAGTGCTCTGTCCTCATCTGACAGGTTACCATTGCCACGCTGCACGATGATCGTCATGGCGGTTGCTTCACATGAAAAGAAAAATTGCCTGTGGCTGTTTGTTGTTTGGAGTCTGCAAACCCGCACCCAGGAAGCATGTGCAAACACGTGAGCCCGCACGTGGCGACCCCACTTAAACCGACCAATCGTAGGACAAGGCGCACGCAGCTTTGAAAAGCTTCACTTCTGTGATCCTGATGAATGAATGGTTCTCTGTAGCTTTCCGAAGGCCGATGCAGCTTCTACCAAGACACACGACATACGGAACCCCCCCCCGGAAACCAACAGCACACCATGGCCGAAGTATTCCCAGCGCCGCCCGCCGAACCCGCGGCCCAGCTCCACTCCGCTTCCTCCGCCGCCGCCGCCGTCGCCGCCGCCACCACCGCCACCACAGCTCCGATCACACGCACTTCGCCGGCCGCGCAATCGCCGCCGTGGCTCGCCGTGCCCCCGCCCATCGCGCGGCTGTTCAAGCGCTTCCCGCTGGTCACGTACCCCGCGACCCCGCTCCCGCCGGCCGCGCACAGCCGGGAGACCGCCGCCGTGCTCTATGTGTTCGCCGCCGCCGACGACCGGCCGAGCTTCCACCCGGCGTGCTTGAAGTGGCAGGTACGTACGCAGGTGCTCTCCAGCAAGGCCGCCGGCTGTTTCGGTGCTAACTACCCCGTGACCGCACTTCCAACTGTAGACGCTCCTCCACCTCGCCGGCATCCCCTTCCGCTCCGTCCCGTCCAACAACCACGCCTCGCCGTCCGGCTCGCTGCCCTTCCTGTACCCGCCCGGCGACGCCGCCTCGCCCATCCCCGCCGCGAACCTCGCCCAGTACGTCGCCGCCCACGCGCCCGCCCCGCCACACGCGCCCGCCGGGGAGGCGTCCGCGGCGCGCGCCGCGACCTTCGCCGCGCTGCTCGACTGCGCGCTGCGCGCCGCGTGGCTGCTCGCGCTGTTCCTGACGCCCGCGAACAGCCCGCTGATGCACAGACTGTACGTGGCGCCGGCGTCGAGCGCGGCGGTGGTGCGCGGCGCGGTCGCGCGGAGTCTGCATGCCGCGGCAGCAGCCGAGCTCGGCGCGCTGGGCCTCGGTGCCGCCGTCGACGCCGCCGACGTGTATGCGGCGGCCGCGGCGGCGCTGGATGCGCTGGACGGGGCGCTGGCCGGCGGAAGCGAGCAGGGGGGGGCGGCCGAGATGCCGTTCTTCTTTGGCGCGGAGTGCGCCGGCGCGTTTGACGCGGCCGTGTTCGCGTATACCCACCCGCTGCTGGACCCGTCGGTGCCGTGGGTGGATCGCACGCTGGCCGAGCTTGTGCGCGCGCGGCCGCGGGTGCTTGCCCACCATGCGCGCATCTTGGAGGCGGCGTGGCCGGAGGAGCTGCGGCGGACTTTGGGGTAGTCATGTTTGTGTTTTGTTGTGGTCTCCGGCCGTCCTGCTGTCAGAGGCGGCGGTCTCTCCGGCGACTGGGAATGCAAATGCTCAAGGACCCTCTCTGTACGATGTGACCGTTGCTGTATATTAAGATAGAAATACCACTTCCGCGCTGTAATCCGCGCTTTCCCGTCCGGCCTACCGTTCATCCGTCTCCGCCCACCACCTCACACATCACGACGTAACCTCAAGCTGCGTTCCACCCGAGGGTTAAACCCCCGACGCTTCCCGACTGGCCACCGCCGGGACCACCACCCCACCCACATCCACACACCCGCATCCACATATCTCCACCCCACAAAACACACCACACAGACCACCTCCACGCCGCGCATAAAACGCCAAATACCTGCGCCCAAGTCTTTCAATAAGGGCAGCGTGGCCGAGTGGTCTAAGGCGCTGTGTTCAGGCTTATCCCGAAACTGGTGGATTCTTGCTAGAGAAGTCCAGTTGTTTACTAAGGGTTACCCCTTTCGCAGTGGAGCAATCCGCGCGCGTTCGAATCGCGCCGCTGTCAAGAATACCTTTTTTTCTTCTTTTCTTTTTTGTTCGGTTGTAACTGGGCATCTTTTTCTGGGTTTGAGCGCGCGAGACATTTACCCACCACACACCACCCACAAACGAACCGACTGGCTACAACAGCGGCGAGGAGAGAACAAGGGCACTTGAGAAATGAGTGGTGTACGTATTGGCGTGTAGAATAAAGAGCAACGAAAAAAACGAACCAAATCCCAAACGATCCATGTGAATCCTAGAAGTAACAGAGCAAACGAAAAGCAAAACAAGGACAACAACTCCAGGTGAAGAAAACGGAGGCACAGAGGGGGGAACTAAGATATAGACAAGCACACGACGGAGAAACAAGCAACGAGAACACGAATAGGGAAAAAAATGAAGAGGTTAAGAATAAAAGCCCTCCCATGGGAGACTAAAAACGCATGGGACACCCTTCACCACCTGCAACTGACGAACCCCATCCACACCGCCACTACCACCAGATCCTTTAGGACCACCTCTGCGAAAAGGAGGAAGAAGAGAGGTCCGGGACGCCCCCAGGAGATTAGAAAGACGCGAGAACCGCGGAGATTTATGCTTCTTTCGGCGCCGCCGACCGTCCAACCCAGGCATACACGTCGTCAAGAGACGCGAACGTCGCCGCCCCGCCGTGGGTCCGGAGTTCTTCGAGAAGAACCTGGGTCTGCGCGACCACGCGCTCAAGACCGGGCTTAGTAGACTTGCCCAGAGACGCTGTGTGGGGGGAGGGAGAAGAGAAACGACCATGGGTTAGCAAACGGGCTCCGCAGGTATAGTAGACACACCACAGCTGTCCAGAGGCCACAAAAACGAAGAGGAAAAGAAGACAAAAAAGACTCACCGAGAATCGCCGAGTTAAGCTCCTCCGAAAGCGCCACCCGTGCCTTCCGGTCCAGCAGGTGCGCCACCTTGGGCTCGCGCAGCGGGTTCTGGTACCCAATCAGCGACCAGATCTCGCCCAGCGCGCGGCTGACCTCCAGCCGCTGGTCGTCCTTGTACTCGGCCTGCAGCCGCTGGCCGTACTTAATCGTCAGCCGGTCAAGCCGGTCAATCTCGGCCGCCCGCTCATCGGCGCTGCGCGCCGCCGCCACCGACGACGACACCAGGGACACTCCGCCGCCGCTGATCGCCTTGCCGGCAGCGCCCGACGCCGTGGTGTTGTTGTTGTTGTTGTTGTTGTTGTTCCCCACGCTGTCCGTGTCCATGTGGTCCCACGAGAGCGGCGGCACCGGCGTCAGCCCGAGCACGAACGGCGAGGACGGCGGCTGCGGTTCGTCGTCGTCGTCGCCGGCGTCCATGCCGGCCTCGCTTCCGCTGGCGCTGCCGTCCGACGGCGCGACGTTCGAATCAATGTCCATCTCCTGCGAGTGGCCGTTGGCCTTCCGCAACCGGCTGTCCTGCTCCTTGAGCTCTGCCGCCTGCCACACCATCTCGATGAACCGGCGACATTGCAGGTGGAAGGCAACGTTCTCGTTATCAACGAGCACTTTGGGGTAGTACGCATCGGTGTATCGGAGTGCTGTATCGATATCTCCCGCGAGAATTGCACGCCGAATGTCTATTACAACCACAAGTGTTAGACTGAACCACTGCACATGGAAACGTCTCAAGCACTGGGACTCAAACTAAGGGAAAAAAGAACTCACTCTGCCGGTTATTTGCGTCCTCATCCTCTTCAGCCTCGGCATTGGCCTCCGATTCGGGCGCGTTGGATAGCGCATTCTTCTCCTGACGCAACGAAGTCGCGAACGCACGTGCAGTCTCGACGTAGCCGTCGTGCTTAAGGTACTGCAAAACCAAGGACTGAATCGTCTCGGTCGGGCTATACGGCTGAGACAACTCCCAAGTGCTGCGGAAAAAAAAAAAGGTCCAAGATTAGTTACTATTCCCAGGAAACATGGGGCAGCGGCCGGCTTCGTCAACTTACTTCGTCTTCAGGACCTCCTTCTGGACAGCAATTTTTCGTAGCTACAAAGCACAGTTAGCTACGAGGAACCAGATATAGGAAACAAACCATATTATGATCAACTTACTCTGGTGACCTTATCAATGTCCCACGAAAACGGCATATTTCCAAAATTGACCCGGACTGCCTCGCCCTGTCTCTTCATGCCCACAACAGGGTAGAGATCGCATCCTTTAACATCGAAAAACGCAGTTTCTAGAGAAGGAGGACCAGAGGAGCCAGTTGTTAGCAAGAAAACGACACTCCGGATATAGCCACAGATAGATACTCGAAAGATCATGCAAAAACATACTCAGATCGCGGCCGTTTTTGGTGAAGAACAACGTTGCATTATAAAAGTTGATTCCGCAGCCAATAACGTCGCCCACGCCGGATGTTTCGGTGTACACATGACCGCTCTGGGTTCCGCCGTAAGTGTAGCCGTCGTCGGCATGGTACGCCCAGGATTCATGTTCCCAGCCCGGAGGGCGGGATAACGACGGGGATGAGCTCGACACGCCGATGCCAATGGTGGGGCGGCGGCTAATAGACAAAGATGTTAGTTCAGAACAAAACCAAGCTCGCACGATATGGGGGGCCAAACGCCATCCTCGGCTAGGTCTTTGCTGAGAGTGGGGGGGGGGTCGTCGAGCATACTCATCTCGCTTTCCTGGCAGAATCTTAACTTCAAAATAGTAGATTCCGCACATTTGAGGAATAGGGTGATCGGACCGGACGCAGTACGCCTCATTCTCGTTGTGAGCCTTCGGTCCTGTATGTCTCACCTCCAGTCCGTCGGGGCCGATGTCGAGGTTGGCGTGTTTGCTATCCACCGACCAAACCGTCGGCAAGGGTGGCACATCGCCGTCGGATGTTTTTCCGCGGTCGCTGTCGTGCTTCCGTCCGTTCGCCGAGGCAGAGTGGCCTTCAGACTTGTTGCTGAACGCCAGGTACGGCATGCCCGGGGTCACAATGTCGTATCCGTCGCTATCGACGGGATTCATGCCACCAAACGGCGGCGTTTCCGCGTCCAGGTCATCGTCGACGGCCATTTGCGTCGGCTCGGGCTCGGACCGCTTGTTGTGGGCGGCCCTGAGGCCGTGGCCGTAGGGCGTGTCACGAAGGTACGAAGGGATGAACTTGTCGATGCTCTGCACCTCGTCCGAAGGCTGACCGGCGCGCATAATATCGTAAGCTCGGGACAGGGTGTTGGCAGGGAGCGGGCCACGGAGGCCCGAGCCCGAGGCTTTTCTTGACGGGCCGCTGGAGGCCATGTTGATGTGGCGGGGGCGAGTCGACGAGGCCGAAGAGGAGGACGACGACGAGGACAACGCGGGGCGCTGGGCGGGGCGAGCTGTGAATCGAGAGGCTGCGCCGGCACCAGGCTCTCGAAAGATGCTATTGCTAGTGGGGTTTCGAGGACGGAAGCCGCCAGTGCCAGCTGAGATCTGGGGGTAGGTAAGGCTGGCTTCGTGCTGGGTGGTTTCGCGCACGAAACGGGCAATGATGTCGCGGGCTTCTTGCGGACCCGACGACTGCAGGAGACGGGTGATGATGTCACGGGTATCGGCAGCCTGTTCGGCGGCGGGAGCGCGGGGTTGGGGCTCGGGAGCGGCGAACGGCCAGTTGGGGTTCGAGCGGGCAGCACCGGAGAGGGTGCGGCCAGAGAGCGGGGGAATACGGGATGACAGGGCGGAAGAAAGACGAAACGCGCGGCGGGGAGTCGGAGAGCCGGCAGCGTCTGTGGGAGGAGAACGGGGCGGGGCGGTGTTGGTATTGGTGGGGTTGTTAGTAGTGTCGGCGAACGTGTCGGCGTCGGCTTGCGGAGAGGACGGAGCTGAATCGGAAAGATCTCGACTGTCGGTGGTGTTAGGAAAACTGGTCATGTCGTGGACAACGGAGACAAGGTCCAGAGAAGCTGGAGGCGGAGGGTGATCGAACTGGGTGAACGTGTCCCCTCTCTAAGGAGAGGGTTGACGGCTTACGGGCCGTCTCCGAAGACCGAGAAAAACGGAGATGGCGACGAACCGGATGCGGGCGGCGGTTAGACACGGCGATCGGGGAGATACCACGCAAGGGTGGCCGGAAAGGGTTTGGGGAATGCGGAGGGGGGGAAGGAAGAGAGAGAGAGAGAGAGAGAGGGTTTACGAGGACAAGAAAAGTAAGGTTGCAAGAGAGAGAAAGTAAACAGGTTAGGCTAGAACGCAAAGACCCCAAAAGGCAGCCAGCAAAATCTAGATTTTGAGGAAGGTTCACAGGAAAAACAACAACACAGCACAAAGGCCAGTGAGAAAAAGAAGAGGACGACGAGGAGCAAGAACAAGTAAGGAAGTACCCAAAAGAAATATGGAAGAGATACAGAGTGACTAGCAAGACAAAAGCAATGACTGTCTCTCAAAGCTTGACTGAGATTCTCCAGCCAAAGACTCAAAAACGATACTTGAGATGTGAGTATGTGACGACCGAGGCACAGGGAAAAAAGTCCGAGAGAGCTTCAGATCCAAGAAGCGGAGGGAAGATAAGGGAGAAAAGTCGCTGCCAGCTGGCGGGGGATGCTGAGTCAGCAGCGACCAGATAGTTTTGGGCTCACGGCCGGAGGAGAGTTGGTGCGTGCAGTTCAACCTGATTGAGTATCAAGCCGGCGAAGTTTTACACGAGAGCATGTTTTGCCAGTTCATATATAAGCTTTTCCACCAAACCAACCGACACGTTTGGTTACTGTGACGCTGTGGTCAGTGGTGACGAGAAGCTGAAGCCGAATGGGGGGAGTCAAGATACATCAGCTCTGGCGGGTGTGGTGTCATCAGCAGCTGGCAAGACCTGGGCCTGACAGCTGTCAAATCCGGGGCAAGCTTGCCGACGCTTGCAAACGCAGCTACACCAAGACATCACACGAACATCATGAACATCACGAGCACGTCGCGGAGAGAATCCTCTAGAACCGCGAGGCGGATTAAGGAAGAAAAGGACAAGAAGAAAGAACCAAGCCGTGGCTGTTTTGTTTTCAGAAAAATACCTGTCACGAGGACTCGAAAATCCCACCCACGAACCCCCGGTCGGGGGAACACCCGAAGCGAATAACCCAGAAAAAAAAGACAGAGAGGACTTGAAGAACACACAAAAACCCCCACGGGAAAAATTGCCCAAGAGCGTGTAAAATACAAGAATAGGATAGAATACCTAGTGGACCGCCTAATTCACTTGGTTGGGCTCCATTTGACCCGAAAGCTGCTGAGCTGGGCTCAGGTGGTTGGGGGTCTGGAACGGTTCTGCTTAAGGACTGATTTCCAGAATAACTCCCACAAGAACGATAAGACAGAAACACACCGAACAGATGGAGGAAGAAGAGAAAAGAACTAACGTGATAAACCTGCATAAAACCCCATCATCCCATCCCGTAGACGCCAAACATGAAAACAAGAACCCATAAACCCCGGGACATTGACTCCGTAAGCAGGACCGTGAGCAAAGAAAAAAGAAGAAACAAAAACAGGCGAAGGCAGAAAAGAAACGGAGGTCATTAAAAAGACGCAGGAGACGTGATAGAGAGAGGGCGTGCGCTGGGTGTGGAGGGTACCGGAGATCAGTGTCTCCGTATAGCGCGTAAAGAAGAGAGGTAAGAGGGGGGGGAAGGGGAAGAGAGAGGCCGAGGAAAAGGGCGAAGAGAGAGCAATGATGAAGGGTGGTTGGTGAAAAGATGGCTCATCGGAACTGGCGCTCACGAGGCCGCAGCCACGGGCGTCGGCGCGGGCGACGTAGCCAAGATGCTGGGCTCGGCGCTCCGCACATCGGCATCGGTACCAACGCCGTTGCTCGCGACGTCCATCTTCATCGCCGGGTCCTCCTTGACGTCGTTCTCCTTGTTGCTGCCCGAGGCCGACGTCGCCACCTTCACCTCGCCGGCATCGGCACCCGCCGCCGGGGTGGCAGCCGCGGCCGAGTTGCCCGCGCCAGCACCAAGCGCCGCGGGCGTCGCATCGCCGGAGGCCGGGGTGGCGTCGCCGTTGACCTCGCTGTTAACCTCGCCGGCTTCCGCGTCGGTGGCCGGGATGGCCACCTTGGTCGGCGCGGTCCACCGCGAAATCTCCCACTCGACACCCGTGAAGCTCTTGAGCTTGAAGCCGCCGCGCGACCACTTGCGGCAGGGGGCGCCGGACCGGTCGAGCGCGCGCAGGCCGGCGTTGATAGCGCCCTGGTTCGCCTTGGGGCCGAGCTTGTGGGCGCCGCTGGGGCGCGAGAAGGATGTGTCGATCGTGCCGTCCTCACTACACGGGGGGATGAGAGTGAAGGAGAGTGGTCAGTAAGAGTACCAAAAAGCGAGACTTGGTAACAGTAGCTTAAGGAGACAGGGGACAACGTACAGACGCGGCTTCTTCTTGGGGCCCGGCTTGGCCCGCACCTTGATCTCGCCGTTCTGCAGCGCGGCACCGGCAGTCCGCTTGACGCCCTTCTTCTTGGATCCCTCTCCGGGCGGGCCCATGATCGAGGTCTGGCCAGGGGTGCTCGGGCCGGCAGGCGTGGCCGGGTTGGAGTCGGAGGCGTTGTCGCCGTTCTGCTGCGAGCCGGCGCCGGTGACCGACGCGGCATCCGACGGGTCGGACTCCTTGGGCTCGTCCTGCGACGGCGTGGCTTGCGACTGCAGCGGAGTCGGCGCGTCGTCGTCGTCGGTGGTGGCGGTGATCGAGGCGCCGCCCTTGGAGGGCTTGCTGAGGATTCGGCGCAGGTTGGGCGGCGAGATGGTGATTTTAACAGTCAAACCGCCGGACGAGTTGGTGGTCTGCGTGACTGTCGACACGAAGGCCGGAGCAGCGGCCTTGCCGGCGGATTTTCTCGGAGGAGCCATTTCTTCTCGTGATTCAGCAGCAGCTGGATGAAAGGACGGACAAGATTTATGTCGAGGAGGAAGAGAATATAGGCGAAAAGCGCCCTATTCTGGCGACAGGAGATGAGCTGTTGTCGTATGAAGAGAGATTGGATGGAGTCACGATTGATGGGTCGCAGAGTTGGCCGTACAAAGGCCAGATGGAGGAAAAAGGGTGAAATCGGTCCCAAACTTAAGGGGTGTCGGAGATAATGTTACGGCAGCTGTGTAAGTGGTGTAAGTCAAAGCGATGATGATGGTGATGAAGAAAAGTGATGATGGATGGAAAAAAAGAGCGGAAGTTGATGAAGAGAGAGGAAAAAAGGGGGGAAGAAGGAAGAAAGAGAAGCAGAATTAAGACAAAGTGATGAGGAGATCAAGGAAAAAAAGCTGGGGGGGAATTGCAGGAATCCTAAAAAATTTCGGTCTTAGAGGGAGCGTAAAAATAATAAAGGTGTGACTTTTAATTTTGTGTGGCTTTGTAACGCGATGGCTCCTTTTTTTTCTTTGCCTGTTTCCTCTTTTTGCGTGAGAGCGGCTGTTTTTACTTTCTGTCCCGTGCGGGCTGCGTCTCTCAGATGTTTCTTTCCAGTCTAGTGACTGGCTTGACTCGCACTGATAAAAACATCTTAGAAGATTCTGGCTTTCCGATGACTATTTATTGCCGTTTTATTTCTGCCGATTTCGCCCATCCAGCCCAACTATCGCGGTTTTTTTCTGAAGTCGCCAGGTCATGATACTTTCGGTATATCTGGTTTCGGTGGTGACGATGTTATGTTTTGACAAATCGAACTATAGAAGATCAGAGGGGGGAAATAACAAATTCCCACGATGAGGTGGCATCACCAGATTTCCCGCTCGTTGGGGCTGTTCTCCAAGTCTGCAAACGATGCTTCCCGACTTTTCATCCTGTAAACCACCAGGCCAACTATCACCAATTTCAAGGGGAAGTACCTAGGTACTTCGCACCGGCCGAGCCACGGAGCTCTCTGATTGGCTGTAAAACATTCCGTGAATCAGAACCGAGAGAATTCAGAAACGTCTCGTCGTTTGATCTGTGGCGTCGTGTGGCGCCTTGAATCAGGAAGGTGCTCGCTCTTAGATACGTAAGTGCGGCTTAACCGCGGACGACATTTCTTTCTGCATCTCACCTTTCTTACACTTTCATTTCTTCATCTTTTAGAGCATTCAACTTTCCGACACAGCCGGTCTCCCCGCCAGGATCGGGAGCATCGTTCGGAGATGCTGCTGGACTCCGGAACCTGGCATATGGAAGCTCCAGTGAACTCGGATGAAATATCCCAGCTACCGAATCCACCCTGACAAGCGACTGTCTGGCGCTCACCGTATTGTTGGTGATATCATCGGCTCGACCTAACAGTTCTGGCACATATGCTCCTGGCTAGTCTGTCTGTAACACGATCGATATTATATCTCGAGTTGAAGAAATCCTTCCTACGGCTGTTTCCGGCGCTCACTAACTCGCAGCAGCGGAGAACACTGCCGATCCTGGCCTTGGGCCCGGGGGCCTGTTGCTGGAAGATACTCAAGGATGTATTCCGGATAGTTCCCCCGTATCTGGCCGACGTCGCGGCCCCACCCAGCCATTTTCCGCCGCCAACAGCTCCACGTCCTCATCCGATGGCGAGAAAGACTCCCTCGGGGAGCGCATGCTGCTGCCGCCGCTGCGGAAGAGGCAGTGGCCATACACCCAGGAGGGCCCTGTTCCTATTGAGCACTGATGCCTCGGTCACCATCTTGCTCAGCCCTTTCTTATGGGCGTACTGAACGGCGTGTGACGGTGATACCCTGGCACTCAGTCTGCGTGAAAAACCATTACATGTTGTCTGGGCCATCCCGGACGGCTTGGTCCGGCCGGCGGGGGTGGCCGCCCGGCGCCAAGCCCAAGCGCGCGGCCGAGGCTCATACAGTGGGACTCGAGGGCCACGGGGTTTGGGCTTCTGGCGCCCGTTTATCGGCGTGCGCGGCTAACCTCGATACCCAAGGCACCTTCTTTTGCTGTTTAGGTTTATGACGGGTGTATAGTGAGCGGATGCTAAAGGCGATGTTCTTCTCACGTGAAAACGCAGAACGTAAGTATTACAGATACTGGAAGAATAGATCTGCTATCTGCTGTCTTTTGTGACTCTCTCTCTCTCTCTCTCTGCCATTGTCTGTCTCTCCATCTCTCGGATTTATTCACTTCTTTCGCCTGTCCCAGGCTAAAACAAAGTGTACGCTCTCTACGGCTTGGTCTCTCTTCAAGGCCAATTCTGGGCCGGGCGGCCGTGCTGTCCTGATACACACGGGTCTGGCTTCGACCCGGCTTCCTTTCCTGGTCAGCCACGCTATGCCTCCCTGGGTGAAATGGCTCACAGGCAGCCTGACCATAGATTTATGTCTATATGGGTAGCTTCAGCGCTCCATGGTCTTCTTCCAGCTTTGCTATTCTTCCCATCAGCTTCATCCTGTCTCTCGACTTATCTTGTTTTCCATATCCCGACCGCGTCTCGGTCTCGGCACCACAGAGCCTCCTCGACAGAGTCCAAAAGCGCGTCTCTGACTTTGTCACCGGATCTCTAGGGCTTGTTACACACGGCGATGGTCTCCGAGATCGAGTCCGACGGCGCGTCGTCACATTTGTGGCACGGTATCCGGCGCTCGGCAGACTCGCCGGCCTCCACCGGCTTCCTGCCGAACTCCTGCACGACATCCTGGTCCAGCTGGTCATGGAGTCCGTGTTGCTGATATTTTCCGGAATGGCCTGGCGGCATGTGTCACGCTGCGTGAACTGTACTCCGTGCTATGCACACGGGACTGCCTCCACTGCAAGAGATCTAGGGCGTACATCTGCTTCCCGGAAACGACTCGGTGCTGCTCCGCCTGCGCGGCCCCGGATTTGAACGCCGGCGTGAGACAACTTGCCGTGTCCCACCCGTCTACGCAGACCTTAGAGTATGTACTACGGTATTCTAGATGCTCTCACTACAGCTACGGGACCGGACCGTTTGCAGACCGGATATACAGCAAATATGGCGAGTACGGCAGATACACCCAACCGATCATCCGTAAGCACTTTCGAAGTTGGCACAGCTGTATGGGCCCTGGAGTCAAGGATGCGGTCGACTTCAGGAAGATATCTCTTGCTGTGAAGTTGGCAGGTGGCTTTAGCGAGGTCGGTGACGATGTGAATAGATGGGGTTGTCTATGATGAAAACTTCAGAACATTCGCCGTACACAGTTCCTGACTGACTCGGTATGCTGGAAACAGCAGCTGTTGGGGACTCTGTAGAAGTGCTGCTTTCAATGCTAACACTCCATGAATCTCCCATGTTGTTGTTTGGGGCTCTTCTTTCAGCAAAACCGATCTCCATCCCCTCCTTTACTGCCCTTTGCATGGCTCGAGCATGACTATTGTCATACGTTGAAAGTGGACGGACTTTGGGGCGGAAAGAGAGCTAGTTAGGTAGCTGATGTAGACGCGGAGGAGGAGATATTGAATGATCAGTCACTGCAGACTCTGACTACATGTATATTAGCCTGCACTACTTGAATTAATGGAAAATTACAAGGTGCTCACCCGGACAACTGTCCATGACGGCCACTATTTCCCATGGACATATCCTCACTCCTTGTTGGTGCTCCTTCAGGCACCCAAACTACCTAGGGTCAGTATCACTGCTATGTACCACCCACTCCTTAACTCTCTCGGACGGCCAAAACGGCCAACAGAATCTCAGCCACCGGCCAGCGGCCGCATAACTAAATCATGCCGTAGCATATAGCCGGCCAGCTGTTCAGCCTACGAGGCCTCACAGGCTGACACCACCTCTGGGACGGCCATACTCTCCATCCTGTGACCTCACCCAGGCCGCACCTTGGCCCGGCTTCACTTCCTGGTCCATCTGTGCTGGCAGTTTGAGCCACACATGGCCGAACTGGATTCTAGGCAACCATTCCTGTGGGAGATATACAACGGGACATCTCCGCTGTGGTGCTTTTCTTTTTCTCGCCTTCATCATCCCTCCCGTGTCCAAACAACAACATCTTACTTGGCTTTCTTGTTCCTTGAATTTAATCCGGCGTGAGTAGAATAAATCGAATATTAGTTGAATTTGATACCATCATGTCCATCGTAGGATAGCCGTGGCATGCCTCCTTGGACAGACTTTGTAGAGTAGAGTGACTACAGGCGCCTAATTGCCTCCCATAATCTCCTTCCCCCGAGCTGTCTTGTTCTCCCTCATTTACGGCCGCCTCTCCCCCTTTTGTTTGGGATAAACGACGTGTCCTACAGAATCTCAGGGACGATTAGTCGCTGGGCCGAGCTATATCACACTGCCGCCGGCCGGCCGGCCGTTTCATCTTCCCGGCCTTGATGGCCGCGGCCACATCCGGAGGGCGCGCCATGGTCTTCCGCGACAACCATTTCTGCGAGAAAAAATAAAAGTATATATAAGGCGCCGAGGTCTCCGTCTTTTTGCTCCTCTATCTTCTTCCGTTCTCTCTTTTCTTGATTCCCTTCTTCTCACTGCCCTCTCGGTGTCTATTCATCTTCGCCTCTCTCTTCCTTTGACATCTCTTCTCAACCATATACTCATCACCTCTATTTCACTGCATATCTCCCCCTTCCCCTTTCATCCACCATGCGGGGATTCAAAATCTTTTTAAACATCCTGAAAGGATCATTTGGCAATATTGAACCCGTGCCGCTTGTCTCACCACCCGAGCCGCTTGGCCCACCACCCGAAACCAGCAGCGCTGTCGACTCGGGCCTCCCAATGGAGACGGACGCTGGCAGTGATGATACTAACAGACTCATGATCCAAACCCTCGGTTATGACTTTTATGTCAAGTTTGCACTCTGGCTTATGCGCTATTCAACGACGCGGGAGGACTCCTGCCCGCCCTGCTTTGCCGGATTTTTTCCAGAATCCTCCGACGGCGTGTTGACGGGGCCCACCAGCATCTTTGAGCGGCTCCCGATGGAGCTCTTTCTCGAGATTCTTGACTCCATGGACATCAAGTCCACCTTCAAGCTCCGCCAGACCAACCGCTACCTGCGCGTCCGCATCACGGCCTTTAAGCCATACCAAATGGTTGCCACCCACGCCCCATTGGCCATGCGTGCCTTGATGCGGGAATACCGGACAGCCAGGTTATGTATCAGTGAATTGTACGCCATACTCCTTTCCTCAGACTGCAGGATGTGCGGAGAATTCGGCTCGGCCATCTTCCTCCCTGTAGGCTTACGGTTGTGCCCTCAATGTATCCACCGAAAAATGACGCTGCCATCAGAGGATAATCCCTCGAGAAGTACGCTATTTGAAGAGAAGATGCGATTCTCATGCCCGATGCCTTCATACAACTCGACTACAGATACTGTGAGGCGGGAAACAGGGTGCTACGGGTGCTACTGGCTTGGGGACTACGATGCTCCTTTCAGTTGCCGTCGCTGGCTCCGGGCATATGACGAAGAGAGATTCTTGAAGCATATCCAGACTTGCACAAGCGCACAAATCTTGTGGAAATGTGACAATCATGGGGCATACATTGTCCGACGGGACCCGCATTGGGCTACAGCGGTTCCACGATAAATCACTTGCACACACCTCTCTGGCTCCCTCTGGCTCCCTCCTTCTGTCATTCTTCCAAGACCGGGGAGAACTTGATTTCTGCAGTCATTTCATAGCCCAGTTATAAACAAAATCGCGCCGAGTGTCGGCGTTCTTTCCGTGCTTCGTAGATTTCAAAGTGAGTGCCCATAATGATACGCTTCACCAGAATATTCTGTATGTGCATTTTTCGAGTGCTTGCAACAGCCTCTTCCCCTACCCAATCACCTCGAGCAAATGACAGAACCTGTGAAATCTCGGCTACCTACTGACAGTTGCCGTTCCGGGCCGCTCCGTAGTGAGTGACGGGCCAGCTGCCGGCGCGGTCGTATCAAACAAGCCTTTCTTCCAAGGATCGGTCTGCCAGATCAAGGTGTTCCGGGCCGAGCAGGATTCCGTGAGTCTCACAATTGAGGAGGGTACATCCATCGTGCTAGGCAACCACACGAGTGGGATACACCGGTGACTCTCTACTCCATCAGAACAGCCTAGACTCTGGCTGAAGGCCAGTCCCTCCATGTAATGGTGGATAGGAGAAATGACAAAACGAAACAGAGAGGAAAAAGAAAACAAAACAAAAAAGGGGGGGGGGAAGATAGAGACAGAGAGACACAGAGGAGGCATTGGAGAGGAGGGAAAAGCCCGAGCAAATGACAAAAGGATGCGCACTGTTCAAAAGGTTCAGCTTCCATGGCACATTATGTCATGTGTATGAAGCCCTGTGATGTAAAATGGAAAAGTGTGTGGGGGTAGAACTGACATGAGGGCAAATTGTGCATCTCCTGGGCCAACCACGGCCGCCTGGCCACCAACCTGGTGGCCAGCCTTTCAGTCTAGCACTACACTTGACCTGACCAGCTAGCCATGTGTGTGTAATTGTGTTTGTGTGTGTACGTGCGCGCCTGTGTCAGTACGTGTATATGTGTATATGTGTATGTGTGTGTGTGTGTGATATTTCATTTCAAATTGTTTACAGCTGGCTGCCAGTCTCTGGACACTTTCTTGTGGTTTTCTGCCTTCTGTTCTTTGGTATATAGTCCATGGCCTGCCTCCGTCTCCATGCTCTGGGTTCTTCGTTCTTCGCCTTTAACACGGCAAACCCCTCCTCAATAGTCTCCCGTTGACTTAGGTCCAGCAGCCATCTGACAGAATTGCATGTGTCAATAAACGATCATTGTCGGCCGCTCAATCGGCCATGCTAGATACGATGCATGATACGACCGCGCAAAATGGCCGCTGCGTTAGGCAGACAGGCGTGGCTATATGGCCATCTTACGATAGATTCGGATGAGCAACGACCTGGAGAAAAGATAAACAGATAGAGCACAAGAGATGTGTTTACCGTTCAGGATGTCTAGAGTATATAATATCTGCTGATCCCCAGGCCAGATGATTCGCCTCTGCGAACTTCTCTGTCTCATCCCTCCCGGCACACTGATACCCAAGTTTATCCTCAGAGACATCTGGGCATTGCCACTCAGTTATGATGGGACCTGAATGTGTCTACTTTCGACCTTACAACATCTACCAAAACCAGGTGGACAAGAGGACGAGGGTAGCTCGGCTTGTTGCGGCACAAGCCCCCGAAGCTGCATCATTCGCCATTGTGATGTAAGTTGGCAACTTTCCCTCTCTTCTGGTGCTGGTCCGGCGTTTTGAATACTCATACAGAGAAAGAGACTAGCGTTGGATGGCACCCGAGCGACTCAGACCCTGAACTCCACTGCACCGTGGACATATATGACGAATATCGATTGCAGATATCGCGCCAACACATTTACGACCGTTGAACCGATGGAGGCCAGTGAGAGGCTCTGGCACTTGAAACAGTGCTGACGTGCTAGATGTTAGGTGTAATACAATTTCCTGGAAACCTCTTCCTCGTGTGCTTCCTGCAGCTGAATGTTGCATCGTATCCCATGATAGTTTTGTGCTATTAGGGTCTAACCCTATAAGCCCGTATTTCCTAATCTTATCGTCTTATCGGATAAGGGCAGATACAGTGTACACAGTGTTAGATATCCTGTCCGTACAGTGTATGTTCCCAGAATCCGGACGGCAAATCACATGTCTATGAGCATTTTGCTCGTCCACCTCTTCTCTCTTCTGCTCTCTACATCTCTCTCCATGTGGTGCTATTAACCAACAGATCTTACAAAACCATGGACGAGTTTACCACGGACCTGTTCATGAGCCGTGAAGAGATTCACGGCACGCCGACCGCGGCAAAACAACGGGACATCCCCGCTCCAGCCGGTCCCGGCGCCGCCACTGCCCGCGATGCCGACCCGCCGGCTCCGGCAGCCCCCGCCACATCCAAGCGCGGCGGGCTGCGCGAAAGAGTGGCGGCGCTGCGAGACCGGGCGGGAATCCAGGATAAGCTGCTCGAAAAGTCAGTGTGCCCCGCTGTCTTCCCCCGAACTGGAAGCACCGCCTATTCTAACCGCTGCTGCTTTGACTGATGTCCCAGACTGCTGCAGCAAATCGTGCCCGCCGAGGGTGACCTCGACTTCGACGCCTCCAACCTCTCCTCCGATGCCGGCACGACGGCCTTCGACCAGCGGCCCGGGTTTAACATCACCACCATGTCGAACAACTTCCGCCGCTTCAACGCGCGCATCGGCGTGGTGTTCACCTTCCAGGCCCGCATGGTGCGCCTGCTGACGTGGCGCCACTACTCGCACACGCTGTCGTTTCTGGCCGTGTACACGTTTGTGTGTCTCGACCCGTATCTGCTCTCGGTGCTGCCGCTCGCGGCGCTGCTGCTCGTCGTGCTGATCCCGAGCTTCCTGGCCCGCCACCCGGCCCCGCCGTCGACACCCACCGCAGCCGGCGGCCGCTCCAGCAGCGCGGACGATCTGGGGTACTCGCCGCGCGGGCCGCCACTAGCCCCCGCCCGCACGGTCAAGCCGGCGAAGGAGCTCAGCCGCGACTTCTTCCGGAACATGCGCGACCTGCAGAACAGCATGGACGACTTCTGCCAGGCGCACGACTCGGTGGTGGGGTCGATCGTGCCCGCGACGAATTTCAGCGACGAGGCGCGGTCGTCGGCGCTGTTCGTGCTGCTGTGCGCGGCGTGCGCGGTCATGTCGATCGCGGCCCACCTGCTGCCCTGGCGCTTCCTGTTCCTCGTCGGCGGCTGGGCGGTGACCTGCACGAACCACCCGGCGATTGCACGCGCCATCACGGCGACCCACGCGCAGCACGTGGCGCCGCAGGAGCAGCGCGCGCGCTCGCTGTTCGACGCGTGGGTCGACCGCGACATCATCCTCGACACGGCGCCGGAGACGCGCGAGGTCGAGGTGTTTGAGCTGCAGCGGCTGTCGGCCACCGGCGGCGAGTGGGAGCCGTGGCTGTTCTCGCCGTCGCCGTACGACCCGCTCTCGCACCAGCGCATTGCCGGCGAGCGGCCGACCGGGTCGCGGTTCTTCGAGGACGTGCTGCCGCCCGACGGCTGGGAGTGGAGCGAGAAGAAGTGGGCGCTGGACCTGTGGAGCCGCGAGTGGATCGAGGAACGCATCATCACCGGCGTCGAGGTCGAGACCGAGGGCGAGCGCTGGGTCTACGACATCTACTACGATACCGACTCGTACGACACCACCAGCCACCACGCTGACGTCACGCCGGATCTTCTAGCCACCGACCCTTTCGACCGCACCTCGGCTACAGCCGCTGCCCCGCCGGCCCCGCGTGTCTTGCCGTCCTGGGAGGAGGGCATTGACGGCGTGGGCCGGCGGGGTGAGTGGCGGCGGCGGAGGTGGGTGCGGCTTGTTAAGCGCAAGCGGGTGGTCGAGGCGTAAAGGATCTGGCTGTGGCTTTTCGGCATCTATATATCTTATTCAGGCATTCTTTTCACTGTATTCTTTTCCTTCTCGGGGAGTCGTTCTCCTCTTCATTCTTTTTTTTTGGTCTGGCGTTTTTGGGGGACAAGAAATGGACTGCATTTTATAGTAGTAGTGCACTCTTGATACGATGATATAACGAAAATATGATTTTACCACCCTGTACTATCTCTGCATTCGCGTCATAATCCCAATTCAGGGTCATTCTATCGGCGGTGATAGTGGCTACCATAACGGAAACAAAAAACAAAAACAATTCAGTCCGTGAAAACGCATCGCACATCTGTCTGGGGAGTGAATAACAAGATTCACATGGGTAAACAGATAGACAAGAAGTAAAACAGCACAAAAACGCCAATGTCATACATAACATAAATTCCCATTCCCATCCGGTTCTACACTCTCTCCGGAGCCATCGGTAGAGAAGGCGACACATACTAGCTACTCTCACTCAGAAACACACGCCTCACGACATCGGTGCCGGTCCCGACTGGGCCGGAGCCGGCGCAGCGACATCGGCGGGCTTGGTCTCCAACGACAGCTTGTCCAGGATGGCATGGACACCGGCCACGCGTTTCCGGCCCTCGTCGATATCATCCGCCAGCTTGCGGGCGCGCCGAATCAGCACCACAAGCACCTTGCGGGTGTACTCGAAGCTGCCGGTGGTCTCCATGTAGCTGACGGCATAGCGCTTGACGTCGAGGTCGCCGGTCTTCTCGCGCAGGATGTTGATCAGCTGGACGTTGGCGGGGTTTGCGCGGATGCTGTGGATGACGGGGAACGAGAACTTGCCCTCGGTCAGGTCCTCGCACATGCCCTTGTTCTGGCTGTACTCCTTGGACGACAGGTTCATGTAGTCGTCGCGGATCTGGAAGATCAGGCCGATCAGGTTGACCAGCGGCACGCAGTCGATCAGCGACCGCGACTCGGCCTGCATCAGCTTGATGCCGAGGCGGAACAGGCCGCCGGTCTTGTTGCCGACCATCTCCAGGTAGTCGTCTTCGGTCGGGCACGTCAGCGTATCCCGCCAGAACAGGTCCATGCCCTGGCCGCGGTGCAGGTTGATCAGTTCCTCGGTGTAGATGGAGATCACCTTCGGGTTGTGCAGCTTCTGCAGCTCCTGCAGCGCGCAGAAGTAGATGTAGTTGGACGAGTTGATCGTCTGCGCCACGCCGAAGATGCTGTGGGCCACCGGCAGCCCGCGCCGCAGCGACGAGTAGTCCTCGACGTCGTCGATCAGCAGCGACGCCGTGTGCAGCATGCCGATCACCTTGGTGATGATGTCCAGGCTCTCCTGGGGCACCTCCAGCCACGCGTCAAAGGCTTTGATCAGCTGCGTACGGATGTCCTTCCCCGGGTTGCCCATGAGGTAGTCGAACGGCCCGCAGAGCACGCCCTCCTTCTCCTTGGTCCAGGTCTTGCGGCTGGCGAAGTCGAAGTTCTCGTGGGCGAACCGGTCCGGGTCGGGCGGCGGGCCGGGAAGCATTGTGTTGATTGCGCTGGCGGGAAGGAGGAGCGGGTAATGGGCGGAGGAAGCTGCGGCGGTGGCGGTGGCGGCGGTGGCGGTTGTGGTCGTTGTGGGGGTTGGAGTTGTGGTGGGAAGTGCGGCGTACGGCGAGGAGGAGTATGGTCTCGGCTGTGACGACGTGGCCTGTGACGATGATCCAGACGACGGTGGGACAGACGGGCGACGGCTGCTCTTGCGCACAGGAAACGACGGCCAATCACGTTTGACCTCGTACACGGTGTTCAGGCTGGCTGTTGTGCGATGGCCGGTGGAAATGCCGGGCGGCAAAGCTGCAGAGCTCGATCCGGCGGCGGATACCGGCGGCGGCCACGACGACGAGGCAGCGGCAGTGGCGGAAGAAGCAGAGGCAGGTGACGACGGCGGGATCGACGTCGGGAGAACTACGGCAGTCGAGGAGGTTCGCGGCGGGATCGAGGTCGCGGGACTGTGGAAGGCGGAGAACGAGAGGGATGTTGGAGGGGAAGAGGTTTGGCTGGGTGGAGGTTGCTTAGACATCTTCGAGTGGTCTTTTTTGGGCGAGCGGCGTGTAAGGAACATGTGAACGCTAACCGGGCCGGGCCAGCTGCTGGATTATATGTAAATATTTGCTCGTAAATGGAGACTCGAAAATATTAAATAAAATGGGGGGGGAAGGGTTTTGGCGATGACGGCGCTGGTCACCGTTTGTGGGCTTGCGGTGGAGCTCAACAACTTTATGTTTTATGGCGGGGGGGAAAAGAAGGCGGTGGTGGCGATTTAATGTAACAGGCCAGTTCTTTTTCTGTTATTGTCAAGCTGTTCTCTTCTCGCCAAGCTGCAGAAATTCGGGCTTTTGCACTGCGGCGCATGGAGGAGTGCGCCGTTTGGTCTAAACTGTAAACAGAAATCAGAGCCGTTAGCTAGGAATCCTTCACAAGCAAAGCCCTATCCAGGTTTTTTGTTTCTTTGTTTTTTTTTCCGTAGGACGGGGAAAATCCCCGACTGCCCATCCGAGGTGGAAGCATTTGTGGGTGCGGGTGGCATTGGGAGATTGAATCACCCGATTGTGAAGCTATTCTCAACTGTTGAGGCAGCCGAATACGCAGCAGCTTTGGCGGGGCCATGATGCTGTTGTTAACTATGCAGGCAGGCAGAAATTGAACCCAAAGTGGACCTCAACTCTGGTACGCATGCAGTGCTGAGCTGACCAGGGCAAAATCCAAGCATGTGATTTTTTCCGGTTTTTGTTTTTGGCGTGGGCGGGTGACAATCCACCCAATGACCGCACTAGGGCTTGTTTGAACGTCTTCTTCCTCTCTTCAGGAAATGAAGCTGGAAACCCAGAACTGGTGATACTGGCTTCTTATCAGATGGAGGAGAGTGGGGGTTGAGAAGGAAGGAACTCTCCGAAGGGACTACCTGTTGCTCGGGGGCGGGGAAGGTGCGATCGTGGTCGCGTGGGTTGAACATGCTGTAAAACCTGGCCGTGTCACGATCGGATAGAAGCGGAGATTTTTTGGGCCATTTGGCATTTCTCTGGGTCGCACCTTCCACACGCGCAAGGAGGAGGAGGGCTGGGGCAACGTCATCTGGACAGGCTCCTTCCATTCCATCGAACACACCATTGCCATTGCCAGAGAGCATCACGGCAAGGAAGGAGCAATCTGACCCCACTTGGGGGGGTTATGTAATCTTCTACGCCTTGAGATTTGAACTTGTGACGACGTACCTATTGGTTCTGGCTGTTAAGAATGATATCAATCGACGGGTGGAGTTTTGGATCTCAACCGGAAAGTCAGATGTGAGTGTGGTGTGTGTGCAAGGTGCGAGCTGGTGGTCAGATTTCGAGAAAGCGAAAAGGAAAAGCAACAATCAATGTCGGGTGCGCAAACGAGACACAAACACGGGCAATCGCCGAGCTTTATGAGTGCTCAGCTCTCTCTCCCTTTCCCGCGATTTCTCTCTCTCTTTGCTAACTGGGTGTCTGGATCAACCTCTTTGGGGCTATCAACAAGATCCGCAGAGGAGAGAAGGGATAGGATGATGAGAAGGAAAACCGGCCAAAAGCTGGGCCAGTCCGGTCGAAAACCACGGACGGTGAATATTCAGCCGATATCTACTGTACGTGTCGATCAGGCAAGCGGCGAACCAAGAAAACCAAGTGGGAGGGATGGAGATGGGAGATTGCAGTTTTAAAAAGGGAATGTGGAGAGGAGAGAGAAGAGAAGATGAAAGACGAGAGAGAACTCGGTGCGACACTGGCGAAGATTGAAATGGGCGAGGAGAGAGAGAGAGGGGGGGGTTGTCGCAGGATGAGCAGCGTCCATCAATGACGATGACGTCTGATCACAAAAGTAAATCGACTGTACAGACTCCAGTGCAGCAAACGGCATGCCTACCATTGGATTGGTGGGTTGCCGGTCCTGTTTCGCTACGGACATCCCAAAGCTCGAACTTCACGCCAGGAAGAAGAAACAAAGCCAACCCCCGGGGTTATCGATCAGATGCCTTCCTGTCTTTCCAACGCACTCTGCATGGCCTGAGACAACCAACATCAAGAGTCTCACCGCAAGGGGCGGCACATGTCGGGGTTTCTGCATTGAAAACGAAAGAGAAGGAGAGAGTTGTTGTCCACGGACAGGCATGGCTCCCCTCCGTACACGGGCCATGCAGGCAGGCGGGAGACTCTGCCATGTCTTCGCTGGTTGGTCTGCTCACTTTTTTGAGACAAACGGTGTCCGTTCTCCCTCTTTTTTTTCTTCCTTTTTTTCTTCTTTTTTTATGTATGTGTGTGTGTGTGTGTGTGTTTCTCCTTGCAACTGCTTCAAAACGGACTGCATGTGAGAGAAAGGCCCCGATCATCGGTTGGGAAATTCGGGGTTATCAGGGGGTGAGAAACAGAAAGAAACGACTGTGTCGTCCACAGTAACTCCACAGGAGGCAACTTGAGATACCGGAAGGAGGAGACGTACCATTAGATTCAAGAGTCAGTTACTTGGTTCGTTTCACGATTTGTGGCTTTATGCACTATGGCCATGTTGCGTATACTACTGATGATTCTGTGGAGGCGGGCATGGCTTCCTCTCTCCGTTCACTGTGAACTGTGAAGGGCAGTTCCGCGTTGCATAACTTCCCTGTTTGGAATTGTGACGTCTCGAATCAATGCCGATGGGAGATACTTATTACGAACGATATCACCGGCGACGTCTCTCCTTTTATATCCCAAGATGGGTATGCGATCACAACTGCATCTTGGTATAAATCCAGAGACAGAGAGAGCCAGAGCCGCCGCTCCCATGGGATGCTGTGTCTTGGGGCGTCAACATGGACATGGATCACGGCTTGTTTGATCGCCCGAGTTCACAGGCGCGGTGAACCTGTTTTTCCGCAGGTAATTCGGAAGAGAGGAGGATCCTCTTGAGGAAGTAATGCGCCTCAGTTGATGCGTACACAGACTTCAGACACGCGTTGATGTCCTGGAAGTGATGCCAGATCTCCTCCATTCACATCAATGAAAGGACACACAGACTGAGAAGAGTCCTGTCTGGAGAGTGTGAACCTCGATATAGGTCAACGGCCCGCCAGCAAACAGCATCTCAAGGATACAACTTCAGAGTCTAGTACGGCGGGACGAACACCATTTCCCATCCAACAAACAACAACCACCTGGGTTATAGCCAGCTCGGGTCTTTTTGTAGTACCATTAGCCTCGTAGCGATGTCACACCCAAGCCCGCGGATCTTCCAGAAAAAGAAACATCGGAAACGCTGTCATTCTGTTTACCCAAACGGCGGACAGACTCCGTCGAAGCAAACGGCGTTTCAAAGCCGGCCTGCCACTGTTATGTTGCAGCCACGTACAGTACAGCTGCCAGCACCTGTTTCCATGGAAGCCAGCCGCCAGAAAACTCGCAGTGGCCTTCCGCAAATCTGCAGGTGCTCCGGCCCTAAGCTTTAGCGGCTATATGTGCCCCGCGGCACAGAAACCCACCTATAACAGTGTTCGTTCAGGGACCCGAACGGCCCAGGCACAGTCCAAGTGTCCAGCCAATAACAGCCGCTCGTCTAACCAGCTGTTGGCAGCTGCAAGCGCCCTGTTGCCGGGCCAGCCAGAAATATTATTTTCTTTCTTCTTTACCCATGCATCGTCAGTCTCAACCTCAACAGAAAAAAAAAGTATCACCAGGCGACCATTCCGTTCCTATATATGACCCCATATTCTGGTGAGACCTTCTGTTATAGCTACTCTTCTTCCTGAGATGACTTTGATTACGTGCAGTATAATATCCACATTAGCTGTCTTTATTTATCTTGGAGCTGTTTTCTCTATTCTGGTTCTTTCTTTCTCTCTTCATACTCTTGATCAGGTACTGCCTCCACGATATCTTTCTTCTCTTCACCTCTATGTCGTTATTACTATACTTTACTTTAGACCTCTTCCTTTGATTATCTCTTTTTGTGTGCCATGTCTGGTCTTTGCTCTTCTTCTTCTCACCACCGTCATATTGACTCTATTGTGTTTTTCTCTTACTCTTGAGTGATACCCGTTCCTTGATATTGGCATCAAGAAGCAACATTCCATCCGTTGTCTAGGTCTGCTATAGACTGGCACGAGACACTCAGTCTCCAAGCTTTCATCTACCCTCACAAGATCTATTTCTCCCTGATCTCTCGTCCTATCTCCCTCAAGACAACTTCAGCACCTCTTCTGTTCTCTTAAACAGACCACTCTCAAACTTCCTCCTTGCACACCGCTGCACCCTCAACCACCCCCCCCCCGGCAACGCGCAATGGAAGCTCTCCTCTCTCTCGCCTTCGACAACCTGTCGTCGTACGACGGGCCCAAGGTCCGCAAGGGTCTGCGGCAGATCGAAAGCCTGCTCGCGCAGATCTGCCTCTCCTCGCCGCCGCAGTTCGACGAGCCGTCGCCGCCCGGATCGCCTAAGGACGAGCCGGACGCCGCGGCGGCTCCGGCCAAGCCGCACGACAAGAAGCTGGGCGACCTCGGCCGCGACCCGGCCTTCCAGGAGTTCTTCAAGCTGCAGGAGGGCTTCGAGTGGAACGTGGCCCTGCGCCTCATCAACACGCTCGATCGCCTCATGGGCAAGGGCGCCGACGGCCAGAACGACCTGCTCATCCTGAGCGCCCTAGACCTCATCCAGGGCATCCTGCTGGTGCACCCGCCCAGCAAGTCGCTGTTCTCGCGGGAACAGTTCATGAACGTGAGTACTCTGGCCACCTCTCGTACCACTGGCAACAGGCCACCACCTGAAGAAGCAGTATCTAATGGCCCCCCCCCCTTCTTCTCTCCTTTCCACAGCTCCTCCTCGACCTCCTGGAACCCGTCAATTGCCCCGCGATCCAGTCGGCTACGCTCCTGACACTGGTGACCGCGCTGATCGACACCCCGCAGAACACGCGCACCTTTGAAGCCCTCGACGGCCTGCTGATAATCACGACGCTGTTTAAGTCGCGCTCGACGTCCCGCGAGGTCAAGATGAAGCTGGTCGAGTTCCTGTATTTCTACCTCATGCCCGAAACCCCGACCATCCCCAGTGCTACTGCTATTGCCGCTGCGTCGGAGGCCGTCGGCGCCGGCGGCCTCGCCTCCGACCTGCTGCTGCCGCGCAGCCCCTCCAAGCTCGCCAGCGCGTTCGCCCGCCGCCCGTCCGACGGCGGCCCCGTCGACGACGACGACTTCGGCCTCACCCTGTCCACCGAGGAGAAGCAGGCCCTGCTTGGTCGCCACCTCAGTAGTGTTGAGGATCTGGTCCGCGACCTGCACACCAGCACCCCCTTCGGCGGCGTGGTCGCCTAGACGCCGTGCCTGGAAATTGCCATATCCGGCTGTTCGACCTCGTTCGAGCTCTGCCATGAGTCTGTTTAGTAGAGTTCCTATTCATTCTACGTTGAGTTTCTTCATAGGCCCGTCACGCCAATCATTCCACTCTTCACTATTTTTATCCTCCGCTCCTCTTTCAATTCCCTTTCTTCTTAGGGTTATGCAAAAGCCGTCTGAATTTGATTTGTTTTCTTTTTTACTGCAAGGAGTTCTGGGGACCGGAAGTTGCCTCTTCCGTTTTGTTTTTGTTCCGTCAAATTGTTTTTTTGTTTTCTTTTCGCTGCGTAATGTTTGCTCGACTGGTTTTCTCGGGGATTGGGGATGGTGGTTCACATGGTGATGGCGGGTGCAGCGATTGATTTCTTTTTTCTTTTGTTTTTGCTATTATTGTTATAGACTTGCTACTCGCTCTCTTTCGTCGCAATTTACCTGCGGACAGCGTACATGATGTGCCGTGTGAATGTTCAAACTAGAAGGAGGGATTTGGGAAGGGACAGCATACTCAAACAGATTCAACCTCGAAGTGAAGAAAGGCAAAGGAAAACACAATGGTTCAGACGCAAAGAACGCATCGCAAGAAAAACATTCTATCATACCAGCGACCTCACCGCTTCTCCTTCTCGTTCATCGGCGATTCAGGTTGTGGGGCCTGCTTTTCAGGCTCTTCCGGCGCCTCCTTCGCGTTCACATCCGCCTTCACATCCCCCTCCACATCCCCCACCTTCTCAGCCTGCGTCTCGTCAATCAGCCTCTCCGTATCTGACGACTCGGCCTTCTTTGCAGGCACCAGCACCTCCACCGGCTCCGACCCGTACAGCTCAAACCGGTGCTCCAGCGAATCCGGGAACGGCGAGGCCGGGGCCAGCGGCGAGACAGCCACCGGCGACTTAGGCGCTGTGGTGAAGATCTCGACAGGCGGCGCAATGTCGTCCGGGTGGTACGGCAGCGCGGAGCCCGCAACACGGGGCTTGATCGGCGAGTCGGGCACGTGATCGTCGGTGTCGGTGTACGGCCCCGCCACGGCGTCGGGCCCGACGTACTGCGCGAGGCCCCCGCTGTAGGTCGGCGTGTCGCTCGTGGTCTCGGTGAATCCGTCTTGGCCGGGCGCGAGGGGGCCCTCGGCGCTCGACTGGACGCGGGCATGTTGGCCGCGCTTGCGGACCAAGATACACAAGAACGCTGCCGCCGAGAGCACAACGCCGAGACTCACGCCGACGCCGATACCCGCCTTGGCCCCGGTGGACAGACCGCCGCCGCCGTCGCTGTTGTCGGGCGAGGAGGCGCCGGTTACGCACACGGGCGAGCCTGACAGGTGGGAGCACAGATTGCCGTTGTTGCAGCAGCCCAGGCCGTCAGCACAGCGGAACTGGCTGGTGGTGCAGCCTTCGTCGATGGCGGTGACCAGCGGCGACGAGGACGTGCTGGTGGAGAACGTGGTGGGTGTCACGCACTTGCCGTTGTTGCAGCCGAGCGTGTACGGACAACACTCAAATGCGTCGGTATTGACAGACTCGTCATCGGCGGTGGCGGCGGTCATGGCGCATAGGTAGAAGCTGGATTGCGAGCACCGCTTCGGACAGCATGTTGTGACGGCGGTGGCGGTGTCGCTGATGGTCCGCGTCACGGTGCATAGGTAACTGCTGAACGAGCACCGGTCGTCACAGGGGTTTCCGAACAGACAACACCGGGGTTCGAGGTTTGCTCCGATGTAGCAGTATTGGGAGTTGGGACAGCATCGGAGCAGCCCACCGACATCGTCGCCTAAACATTGAGATTGCAGCCAGTTAGTAGAGTTTCGTCTACTAAAGGTTACGTAGTTCAGATAATCATAACTTACACGGATGCGCAGTTCCGCTGCAGCCCTGGCGCTTTTCCAGCGGCGACGAGTCGGTGACGTAGAAACGCGGGTTGATTCCGAGCTCGGGAAACTGCAGCGCGGCGAATTCGGCGGCCGTCACGACCGGGGCGCCAGCGCCGACGGCCAGCGCCACAGCCGCTAACAGCCACTTCGGCTCCGGGTGGCAGGGCGCCGCAAATCGCATATTTGCAGGAACCGCGGCGAGTTGAATTCTATATTGACGTCAAAAATTCAAAGCAAAATATGAGAAGCGCGAAAATCGGGCAAGTCAACGAGTTATAAAAAGAAGCCCCTCCGCCGCAGGGCTTCCCGCAGGACAGAAAAAGTTTCCCGAACACTAAAGAAACATAAAGAGAAATTCAGCTACCAAGCGGTGGTGTAGGATTGCCGCATTGTTTGCTGTCGCCCTGTCGTATGCGCAGTATTTTCTTTCTTCCCTCTCGAATTCGCTCTGTGGCTTCGAAATGCAAGGATAAACAGCTATGAGCAAAAGGTTTGGAAAGAAGAAGAATAGAAGAGAAGGACGAGAAGAATCAGAAAGAGAGAAAGGCCGGAGCTGTGTCTGATGTGCGACACACAGAAAGACGACGCAGCCGAGCATTGCAGTAGCGCCATGGGGAAACAGTCTTTTTGAGGCAGTCATCAATAGGAAATAACCAGGCCAGCAAGAGGAAGCAACAATGGTAGGCAAATCTGCAACCCCATCCATCACATTTTCGGCCATTGGTGGTGTGTCGGGGGTCCGAAGAGCAGCAACACACACACACACACACGGACGCACTGGGATGGGGAGACTTCTGGACTAAGCCCAGAATGAACGTGCCGGGAAGATCCTTCAACTAAGCAGCACCGGTCTTTTTGCTTTTCAAATGGACCGGCGGGATGGGGAGCATTGAAACTTGTGTCTCTCTTGGTTGGCCTGCCACGCTGATATGCACGTTGTGTGCCGCTAGCCACCAAACGGGGAGTGGGCAGAAACAGGACAGACAGAGAGTGAAAAGCCGAATGTAGGTTGCATTGGACTTGACATGTCTCTTTTTTTCCCTGTCCTCCTCGCCTATCCCGCCTCTCTCTCAGAGGGCGGGCGGGAGTGCGTGTGTAGGTGAGATAGAGAAGACATGCGGTGTCAGCGACAGACTAAGACCGCCAAAGGGCTTGCTTGTAAGACTTGGCTGCCAGATGACACATGGCGCGAGACCAGCCACGATGCAATCTGTGTGGTCTTTTTGATTGTTGGAAGACATGTGCATCATGCAGTAAGCGGGCGGTGTGGCTCGGGCATCCCCAATGGGCAAGGCGGGAGAACCCTAGATTGGCTGTCGTTAGGGTCTGCAACCAGCCCATTGTTGTCTCGGTGCCAGTCTTGTCTCGGAGAAGAATGGTCGGGAAACTGGCCCCTCCTCGATATAAATAGGACCTCACCGTGAAGCTATCACGGTTCAACGTTGATATGTATGAAGAAGAAGGAATTGTAAAACAACGTCCATTTTGTGCTGGACCTTACCTAATCGAGGCGTCTCCGGCAGGCTCGGAAGCGACGATGCAGCCCTGGCTCTTTCCGTGCTCTGGTGATGCACACGTTAAAAACGTGTCAGCCACGTTCAGTGGCAAAGACCTGCGCGATAAGGCGATAAGGCGATATCCCCGTGGAGGGACCCAGAGTTACTAAGAGACGGCACTCTCTCTCTCTCTCTCTCTCTCTCTCTGACTTGTCCACTGTGCAACCGGAAACCCGCTCGCTGTGTTGGCCTGATTGAGAACGAGTCGGCGGCAAGAGTTCTGCCGATCGGGTGGCAGTTTATGTTCTGGATTTTCAGCTGCAAGAGCCCGCAGCAAGAGCAAACCAAGCATGGAGAGATGGATAACCCTAACCCTAAGCATCCGGAATGCTCGCCAGTCTGCAGCACCCCGGCACGGGCGGCAGACTGGAATGATCCAGCAAACAACGGCAAGTCGACGTCTGTGCTGGCGGACCAACGAGAATGCCATCGCAGGGACCCCTCTCACCAACCACGGAGCAGTGTTCCGACACCGCCATTTTCACTCCCCCCCCCAGTTTGCTCTCTTGTGCTCTCTGGTTCTCACGTCTACCTCTTATCGCCCTGTGACTCTGACTAAGCGTGCGCCCACTCACAGACCACTCTCCCTTCTCCGACTGAGGCCGGAATCGTTCCGGCCAACCCACCATCACCGGCCGGGCAGGGCCGGGCAGGGCCGGGCAGCGTCGGAAATTTGAGCACAGCCCAGAAACTTTTCTCTTATCTATTACCTAAAAGTCCCCCAACCGCATGAAATGGGATTTTTCCCCTCTTCCTCTCCCTCCTGAGTGCCACGTCCCCAGCACTGATGCTCTTTTTTTCCTTTTCGTGTTTCCTTTCTGCCGTCCCATGTCGCACACGACCCGGCCAACCCGACTTCACTGGTAATCGCCATTCTTTCCCCTCTCCGATTGTCGGATGCATGTCGGAAATGGCATGTAGCATACGAGCGACACGAGAAGTGGAAGATAAGTCGGGTGGACTTTTGTTTCCGTCTGCGGCTGTTCACTCCCGGTTGGGAATATTCTCGTGATGCATTCAGTGTAAGCGGACGAGCGGGCGAAGAGTGGCCAGTCAGTCCTCCCATATACTGCTGCCATTTAGTCCAACCATTGATACTTCCATATAAGTTGAGCGTCCACTGGTTCATCGATAGCACACACCACTCTCCTCCCATCCACCTCATCCCGACTCCCCGTTTGCTTTCCTGTTACGCAAGAAAATACCCAGACAAAGACCGGTGACAACAATCCCCAACTGCATCCATAAGCGCTTACCCCGAGTCTGAAGATAAGGAGGGTCATCCCTGAAAAAAGTCACGAACAAAGAAAAGGGAGAAGAAGATAACACTGCGCCCGCTACGTGTCCATTTCCTGGTCTCGGCACTTGCTTTTTTGCTGTTATCACCGCTGAAACCCCCCTGTCGTCTTGTCTTGGGGGGGGATCCTTCAGAAATCACGTCCGATGGTGCTCCGGAGCCCCACTTTTGAGGCCGGAAATCATTCCGGCCACGGCATACTTGAACGGCCGTTGATTCCCCGTGTCCAGACTGAATTTTGAGCTCAGAACTCGCAATCTTCCTGTTTCAACCAGTTTGACCATAGCAAGTTACCCTTTTTTTTCTCCTGCCCTAATCACCAATACGCTCTCAGAGCTATCGATTCCGCCCACCCGTTACACCGTGTTGGCCACTAACCCTGGTCCATAACCCTAACCCATCTTCCACCCTCTCTTCCCCCTCATCACGATCTATCACCATGGGATACATTGAAGCTCTGCATCCCTCGTTCGAGGTGCTGGATGATCCCCGCGCCGAGGACACCTCGCTCCCCGCATTCATGGTATCCACCAGCCGGGGCTTCCTCCCCCGCTCTCACCCCATTGACAAGCTGCCGGCCGAGTTCCAGCCGGTGGAGGATCTGCTCCGCCGCATGCCGGTCAAGACGCTGGATGGCAGCCCCGGGCTGCTGGCCGACTCCAAGCTCGGGGATGCCGTGCGGGATGAGCTGCCGGATCTAACCGACGCTTTGGATAAGTACCAGGACAATGTGCCCCTGATGAACGCGCTGTACCGCGACTATTCCTTCCTGGCCTCGGCGTACCTGCTGGAACCCTGTCATGCACGCTTCTTGCGTGGCGAGCCGTACGGACTGGCCCGGGATGTTCTCCCGGCGCAGATCTCGCGTCCGATCTCCCGGTGTGCGGAGCTGTAAGTTGTTTTTGTCTGTGTATAAGACGTGTTGCAGTCATGATATGGTCCACTAACAACCAACATATATAATCTAGGAGTGGCTTCATGCCGTGGATGGAGTATGCCGGCTCGTATGCACTGTACAACTACCGGCTGGAGAACCCCGAGCTTGGCATGGACTATGACAACCTCCGCCTCATCCGGGCCTTTGAGCATGGACTGGACCCCAAGTCCTCCGAGGCAGGGTTTGTGCTGGTGCATGTGGAGATGGTCAAGAACTCTGCTCCGCTGGTGGCCTCGGCCATGCAATGCCTAAACCAGGCAGCCAAGGCCGACGGCCAGGGCTTCACGCTGTCCCAGCGCCAGGACTTCAACGCCGGCCTTGCCGGGGTGGTCACCGCGCTCGACAACATCAACAAAGTCATGGAGACGATGTGGGCGCGGTCGAAGCCGCTCTCGTACACCAGCTTCCGCACGTTCATTTTTGGCATCACCTCGCAGAGCATGTTCCCGAACGGGGTGGTGTACGAGGGCGTCAACGACAACAAGCCGATGTCGTTCCGCGGCGAGAGCGGCGCCAACGACAGCATGGTGCCGCTGATGGACAACCTGCTGCAGCTGCCCATGCCGACCACGCCGCTGACCGAGATCCTGCAGGACTTCCGCAAGTACCGCCCCAGCAACCACCGCGAGTTCCTGCGCTTCGTCAAGGAGAGCGCCGACGCGGCGGATATCAAGCGGTCCGCCCTCGGCGTTGCCGCCGCGGGTGCTGGGGTGGCCGACCGCGACGAGCGCGAGGCTATCAAGGAGACCCGCCGGCTGTGGCTGCGCGGGCTGGACCAGGTCCGCGACTTCCGCTGGCGCCACTGGTGCTTTGCGCGCGAGTACATCCTGAAGCGCACCTCGCACCCGACCGCCACCGGCGGGTCCCCCATTGTCACCTGGCTGCCGAACCAGCTGCAGGCGGTCATGTCGGAGATGGAGCGGATCTATGCCGAAGTCCAGGGTGCCGAGGGCGAGTGGGATCTCGGCGAGGGGAGCCGGGATATCATGGAGAAGGTCAGTCGGCAGCATGATACGCTCAAGAAGGAGGTGGCCAAGTTCTGCGCGGAGCGTGGCGTTTAAACACGTATCAGATGATGAGGTCTTTTGAAGATTGGAAATCACACTCGTGTTGATTGATCGTAATACCATTTCAATTCCATCGCATGAACATTATCCCATAACATGAAACTCAACCAGAAACTATCTATATCATCAAATCCTAAAATAACCCAAGATCTTCCGTGCACAACAACGTGTAAAAACCAAAACATAAACCTGAGATTTCCGGCCATGGAGTTAGTTGCCATTTTTCCTCATCAAGGCAAATGGAGGGTACCTACAAGTCACATGAAGCAATACTTAGACAAAAGTCCTCAGTCGTGAAAGAGGAACAGGAAAATCAGACGGCCCGGACGAGTTGGCGGTTGCGAGACCGTCTCAGTCTGGCGTACTCGAGATCAGGCTCATTCGCGAGCTCCCGGTCGAACAGCACGCCGTCACACGGCGGCGTAGCCGTCACCTGAGCAGCATGGGTGCGGGTGCTCACGACAGTGCTAGTAGCCGTCTGAGTAGCAGTAGTCGTGACAGTCTCGACGCCGTGGGTCGGCGGCCGGGCCGGCACGCCGTACGACACGACCGCGACATCGGGCCGCCCGTTGTAGTTCCCGGCGGGGCGATCCTGATCGCGCGGGGAATCCGGCGCGCGGGGCTCCAGCGCCACGTCGCGTCGCACAGCCGCGGGGACATCCCGGGCGGCCGCGGACGGCACCGCAGCGGTGATTTCCAGCACGGGGGCCTGCGGCTCGGGAGCACGCGGGTCTGCGGCTACGGGGAGCAGGCTGGCGACGGACGACGCGGATACGGCGACGGCGGGGGGGTCGTCGGCGAGGTTCAGTTGGATGGTGGTCGAGATGGTGATGGCGATGATGCCGGAGTCGTGGTGGTGGATGGCGATGTCGTTCGGCTTCGGGGGGCCTAGATTGGTGAGGGCGATCACGGCGTGCGGCTTGGGGGAAGCTACTGGTGGGATGGGGAGGAGGATTGCAGATGGAGACGTACCTGGGAGGGGGTCAATGGCCTTGGAGATTACCGGGAGGCTGTAGGCCAGGGCCAGGAGCTGGAGGAGCACCAGGAGGCAGCTGGTGGCAAAGGGGGCCATTGTGAGGCTGGGGGGTTGCCGACACTTTTTAAGGTCGTGAGGGGAGGAGGTTCTTCTGGGATTCAATATATATACAAGATACTATCACTTGATATAAGATGGATGAGACTTGAACGAAGATGTGAGTAAGAACAGACCTGGAGAAGAAAGGAAGAAATGAAGATCATAACAAGACGTATCACATAGTCATAGACAAGAAGTTTCGATGGTGTATATTCACAGAATACATTTCCTCTCCTCACTTGCAAAAACTCCATGGATACATCATGATATATATACCCGTAAGGGTGGCAAGAGGCTCAGTCTCTCTGGCATCAGCGTCACTGAGCAACTGACATCCCAGGCTGGTGGGATGAAAGGAAATTCCACAGCCAGAAACACGGGCTCAGGTCAAAAGTGCCCACAAGGCATATGTGATGCTTATCAGGGACTGGATGTCCATTCCAGCCGTGTGAAGCAACGTGGTCCTGTGTGGGACTGAGGAATGCAGATTTGCTGCTGTCCCGGCAGGAGGCAACAGGGATAACACACTTATAGATAATTCTGATTGTGAGTATGAGTGAGGGGTCTGTAGCTCTAGTGAATCGAGACTGGATTTCGAGATATAGATCAGCATTGGACGTAAAAGTCCTGTGTAAGTCTCTGGTCACAACACCAAGTCCCCGAGTATCTTGGGGGAGTTTTCCAACGGCCATGATAGGATAGAATTCTCCACCGTGTGTCCAAGAGAGAGAGAGAAATTAGAAACATCCCTCCTATGAAGTCTTACTCGTCTTATATGCTCAACCCCCCAAAAGGGCCCGTATATCACCACGTCGTTCACGAGGTATGTGAACCACCAGGGGGAGAAAGACACATGGAGGAAACAGAAGGGATGGTGATCTCGACATGACGGAAACCGTATCTCTGTTAAAGCCAAGATCTGGGATCTGTAGAGGACTCGTCATATAACACAGCTTGAAGGCACAGAATCGCCGAAAGTATACAGGAGGGACGTCTGTAAGTATTGGTGTCGCCGAGGCTCTAGGGCAACCCTATGCATTAGGGTTACAGGTTGCGTTCTCCCCCATGCAAGTAGCCGCCTGTTGGTCCTCTTCTCTCTTTCGCGCATGCACGGGAATAAAGAAGCATCCACCCAGGGATGTCCTGAGTATGCACCAGCCCGACGGATGTCTAAATCGCTTCCGAGAATCCTACCGTTGGCGCTTCCAGCTACAGGATCGGTGGCACTCTCCGGATGTCACGTATGAAAGGACGGATAGGGCGTTGGGAGGCCCTTTGAAAGAGACTGGCGCGTTTCGAGTTGAGCAGAGATGTATTGATCTGGACACCGTCCCTCAGCCATTTACTAAAATCCCACGCCGGGTTGATATAGGAGCAGAACATATACACTATATCTATCATTTGGGCGCATCGGCGGCCACTATATCCAATGGCCGGGTATACCTCAATATGCCGTGTTGCTCGTCCAAGAAAAGTCTCCAGCACGAGGTAATCTACCGGGCAGCAGGCTAATAATATCTAATTTCCTATAAACAGAGAGATTGGAGGATTAAACCTAATGTCGGCTGTATCTTGACTTTTATTAGGGTTAGGGTTTCTGACCTGTTTGTGTTTCGAGTATGAAAGACAATGGCATCGAATCGAGATCAGGTCACCTCAAATCGCCTAATACGGACGGTATGGACATCTATCCCACTCGGCCAGGTCATGAACCAGGTTAGTTTACAAGAGTCAGCCCCCCTGCTCCGACCCTCACAGTCAAATGAACGATACGATAGAGAGAACCGGAACAGTGGCAAAACAGTAAACAACTGTTATTGTCCTGAGAGAGTGGCAGTGACAGCCAGAGAAGCAGAAAATAAGAGAGCTGTTGACTACGGAGTACGATGCCATTCACCAGGAAACTGAGCAGTTTTGTTTACCTTGCGCCTCCTCGTCCGCGCAAAACCGACAACTTTCGCCGTTGTTGAAAGGGGACCGCCCCATTTCAAATGGGACCGTGTCTGCATGAAATGAAGCTGCAATGCAACAGGATTGGTTGGCTTCAGCTGGCCAGCCCAGATGTCCAACGCCAGGCAAAGTTCGTCCCCTCGCCGCCCCTCGAAAGTGACCGGGGCGGGCACAGGGACCATGGCAGATCCCTCGCCGAGTCGCGTTTGGATGGTGTTGGGGTGTCGCGAAGCGAGGAGAGAGGAACGACGGGCACAGCACGCCGGTTTGTTTCGAGTGGGCAAGCCAGCAGGATTCGCAACCTTGGGTCTTATGCGGCGCTGGGTTGTTTTTGTTTGGCGTGTCGCTTGTTGTGTTGTTGATTCAGGGGACGAAATCGGGTGAAGCGCCACCGGATTTGCGTTATCGGCGATCTGCGATAAGGGCTCATTATCAGTTCGATACTATTGGTTGAACTGATAAGGTATCCTGCCTTTCATCATGCAAATCCTTCTTTCGCCAGGCTGTGTGAAATGGCCTTCGTATTCAGCATCGGATATTGTCGTCAAGAACCTAAAAATGTTCTTCTGGCTCGAGGATGGATCAATAGAGGCTGTAGTCTCTGCGCCATATAGAGCCCGCGCTCTGTCAAAAGCTGTCGCTATTTGCCCCATCTGGCCCAGGCCGTGTTGACCCTTTTCCCGTTTTGAGCCTCAGGCAGATTAGAGAGAAAGTTTCCTCCCCCTTTTGCAGACGACCCTCCTGACATGGCATGAGAGCTGCGATTTCTGGCGGTTAGTTCGTCCAAGACACACATCCACATCCGTCTTCCGTCGTCGGACTCACGCTATGGATACGCCATTCCAGCCTCGGGGAAGAGGCCAGAAAACATCTGAGCGGGCTTGGAGACAGACATCTGAGGTTCTCGGCTGGGGATACTGCACCACCTGAGTGTTTCCGGAACCAGAGAATACATGACACTCGTCCACTACCCTATATCGCCATGCTTTATCCCCCACAGCACTGTAGCCACGTATTCCCGCCTCTTCGCTGCAAGACCTCGCTACAGACGAAACACCATAAACACGCGTCGAGATGCGTGTGGATGGAGTATGAACCACTGCTTTCTTGCTTCCTTGGACCAGGAACGTGGTGCTTCTAAGAGTGATGATGCCAAAGAGACGAGGGCTGGTGGTGGTGGGCTCGACTAAGCCGGAACTATATGACACTTTAACTATTGGTGCTCAGTGGTAACCGTCCATACCACGTTGTAACAAAGCCAGAAACTGTGCCAGAATCCAACATGCTCATGAACTGTTGTTCCCTAGCCTGACGGGAGACCACATCGTGACTCCAGGTCTTGCCCAGTGCCCACACGTTCGCTTCTCGTCGTGACATCCACAGGTGCCAACTCGAGGACAAATGTCTTAGCCGGACGTCGGTGAGTGACCTCTAGGTGTTGTCTCTTGTTAGAGAAAGGTGTGTAACTGTGGGTGAAGTCACTATCGCCAAGGCCGAGAGACCGTGAGCAACGATGTTGTCAATACGTGAATCTTTACCCACTAGGTACACTAGACTTACCTCCACACACCATTTAGCACCTGGCCACATGTACCCAGTACTTCCAAGCTTATACCACCTGAACCGTGCCACAGCAAGGTCACAGCTTCATTAAAATCACCTGCACTAATCTCATCCCGGAGAGCAAACCGTTAGGCTTTTTATAGGCCTTGGTCCCTGTAATTTCCCCTGGATGAAGTCGTATGTCGGCGCTGTATAGGGGCTATTCGTAATTCCTTTCTGTCAGGTTTCTCCTCCAAGTTGAAGTTAAACGCACTGACCCTTTCGCTCAGCGCGGGTACGAAATTCTAACTATCCAGAGTTTTTCCATCATTTTTTGATATGCCTTTGTTCCTTCCTGTTCCCCCTGGCAAAAAAGCAGGCAGGAAGAGCGTCCGGGTTGCCCCTTCCTTCCAAGAGATCACTTCTGTGATGAGCTAAACAAATCGGATTCTCCAAACGGAACCTTCCTCAATATTTTTGCCCACACAGTATTTCCCCATCGGTCGGTCGCTCTTGCACAAAACATCCACAGTCAACAGTCCACAATCTCCCGGTTGCTCTTTCCTCCCTTCCCTTTTGATCTCGTAATCTCTCCAATGTTCCCCCTCCCTCACTTTCTTTTTCTGTTTATGGACAAATCCAGAGAAAGCACAACTTCGCGATAGCTTCACTTTTCCCTCTTCTGTTTATTGTGTCCCTTTCTGCGTTTTCTTATGCATTAGGAAAGCTGGCGCTTGTTGATTTTCCACGTCCGACCTCGATTTTTCTGGTTTGGCTTCAGTGCTCCCTTTTGTTTTTCTTCTTTAATTAATAATAATTCTCCTTTCTTTTTTCTTTCTATTTTTTTCTTCCCTCTCTCCCCCTTCCGCATGTATTAAATTTTGTGCTTGGTTGGCTACTCTTTTCCTGCCTCCCTCGTTCTCCTTTCACTAAACTTCCCCCCTGTATCTACCCGCTATTCTTCACTCTCCTTGAACACACCCGTGGTCTTTAATCTTCCTTTTTCGTGATTTCGCTATCGTCGGTATGAGGTAGCTTGTGCAAACTCTCAGCTCCCTGAACAGGACTGAGATCTTGTTCTTTTTGTCTTCTTCCTCGGAAATTTCCCTCGCTCTTTTGGCTCTTATTTGAATCAATTGTTGTGTGCCCGTCCTCCGATTGAACAGGAACAAAAAAAGATCCCGATCCGCAAGACAACATACCCAAAAACAACAATCTTCACACCGACTCCATACGATTCCTCCAGCCAATCCAACACACCCCTCCCGATACATTGAAATCGTTGGCTCTACATCTTCTCTTCGCCAATCCACGGAACTTCCACTCATGATCCCATCTTTCCAGGTATCACCAACGAAATATCCCACAACTATTATGATCCTGTCGATTCCCGCCTCTCCGGTTCCGCCATCCTTCTCTTGACTCAGCAAAGCACATCTCCCTCGGCTTTGGTGATCCTCCAGTCTCCCTTCTCTCTCTCTCCTCTTGAACGACCTCTCTTCCATCTCCAGCTTCTTCCGCCTGGCATATTGCCCATATGTCAACAGAGTCGTCGTTTTTATCATCGGCCCGGCCACATAAAGCCAGCCAATCTCCGACCCGCAGGTGAGTTGTCTCTTCTCCATCATCTGGCGGCTGAGTGCATGTGTGGTGGTGGGCGTGATTCTTTCTCTTTTTGTCCTTGTGTCTCTGCTTTCTGGAAGTCAATCTGCAACCGTGCTTTCGCTTCGGTGCATCCGGAGCTCATGGTTTTTTGCTGTGTTCCCATGTCACGATCATTTTCCCTTCTTTTGATTGTCATGGTTCCTTTTTTCTGCCATGTTGCCTTTGATTTGTCTAGCCTAGTCTGGCTACCAGCTCAACCAATCATTACTGACTGTTCATATTCCTCCCTGTGTCCAAACTTCCAGTATCCGAAGAAATCGAGGACTGTCGAACGCCAGCGTCAACGCCACTTCTACTCCCTCAAATCCCACCCTTGGAGCTGTCCCCATGCTCAGTGCCACTGCGTCAAACAACCACACTCTTTTCTCCTTCGGGAGACCTAGTGGAGGTGCGTCACGACCATCAGATGATGCCTCAACCGGTCCCGACACGACCGCCTCGTTTGATTTCTTGCCGTCGGTCAGCTTCGACGATCTCCAGAGCAGCCTCGAGGTTGCCTCTTCCGATTTCAAGTTGACCCAGTTCCCCTCGCCAAACGGCCACGGGAGCATCATCGATCCGCATCCCATGTCCGACTCCTCCAACGGGTTGCCTGCACGGCAAGACTCTGTGCAACGGCCGTCTCTGACCAGCCGCGCCGCTGTCCTACCACAACCAGCAACTTCTACCGCGACGCGCCACTCGAGATCGGGCTCAATTCTTCGTCGACCTAGTGTAACTTCGAGGAATGTTGGATCTTCTGCCTCTTCAAACGCTCCTTCGTACATTCCCGGCGACCACACTGCCTCAACAATCTCCTCACGAGGTCGACGCCAGAGCCATTATCCACCCGTCTCGAACGCGAACATCTCAAAGCCACCTCGAAAGTCTATCGGACCTGGCATCATCGACGCCGATTACGGAACCCGCGCTCCTCGTCCCCGCCGGCCCAGTTTGGTATCGAATCCTGATAAATCTGGGAATGACTCGACCCGTATCTCCATCGACAGTGGCGACACTTTGACATCGTCCGTCACTGATTCTTCGCTGCATCTAACTGCATCGAGAGCCTCGAAAGCCCGATCGATCCACTCGCTGAGCCGGACAAGCACTGGAGGCGGTGCTGCGTCGAACGCTACCGGAACTGGTGGCAGCACATTGACCCCCGACCCGTCTCTGTCGAGCCGACTCTCGTCATTCACACCCCGATCACCTCGTGTTTCGCTGAAGAACTTCAATGTTTCCACGGCTTCCGCCTCAAAACGCGTTTCTGCCATGCCCGGTATGCCGAGTCCGTCCCATGCTACCGGCCTCGGGGCCCGGACAATCAGTCCAACCGATGCTAGACGCATGAAGCGAATGTCTCTGCACCACCCTAATGCGTCCCCCCCTCTCGATGCCTCGGTCGATGTTCCTCCCCCGCCTCCTCCGCAATTGAGTGCAACATCTGCCATGAACCCGTCAGTGCCAGTGGCTTCGACTAGCCACTTTAACCCGATAGATATTCGAGCGTCTTCCCGGTCGCCTTCAATGATTCCCCGAAAGATGACCGGAACTCCTTCGTCTTCGAGAACAACTCCCGATCTTAACAGAAAGTCCTATAGCTCAGGTCTTTCCGTTGGATCCTCGACTAGCTATAACACCGTTCGAACTTCTGCCGGATCGATCATCACTCCTCGCATCGCCCAATCTGGCCCGACCTCCCGGTTACCGGCACCGAAGCCCGCAACTAGTGCTCCTCAGCCAAGTGAAGATACCGAAGAAGTCCCGCCAGTTCCCGCCATTCCCAAGGCCTACGAATCCCCCAAGGGCTCTCCGGCTGAAGTGTCGTTTATCGAGAAGAAGAAGAGTAGTTTTGCCTTTGACTCTGCCAGTATACGGAGCATTCAGAGCAATTCAACTGGTTCGGTGTCTCTGAGTGCGGGAACAGACACAGGAGTTTCAAAAACGTCGAACCCGCTGAAGCTGAGCGCCAACCGAAAACCATCGTATCATGGCCAAACCGCACGCGATGTCGAAGCTGCGAATTCCGCTGCTGCCCCGTCGAAGAAATCTCTACATTCTATGCGCCTTCCGCCGATGAACTTGGGCCCGCTTAGCCTCCCGACGACTGCGAAGATTGCCGCACTTCAGGATTCCCACCCTTCAGCATCGTCGTCTCGGAACCTCAGCCCTCCTCCGCGACAAATGGCGAAAACACCGGCGACTCCGATGACGGCATCCAAGGCGGCTTTCTTCTCAAGAAATCACCTCGACGATAAGATTGACATTCCCCATCTCAGAAGTAGCTCTTCGATCAATCCTCTTCGAGGCGATAGCCCATCGATCCCGGGTGACGATGCCACTAGCTCAACTGAGTCGTTCCTTGCTCTGACGAAGTCCGGCGTGAGTGTTCGCAGCAATGCCCACTCGCCTTTCCTCTCGACCTCTCTTCCTAAGGATAGTGCAGGTGGCCCTGGAGCCGCTCTTTTGCGTTCGCGGACCAACGCTGGCGACATTGCCGTTGTGTCAACTTCTGCTCGCGGGTCAACAGAGACGAAGGCCAGGCCAGCTGGACCCCGAGCCCCGAAGACTACTAAGAAGCCAAAGTCTCCTCCGCCGACCACAACGGAAGACCAGGAACCCCCGACACCGTCGTCTATGACCTCTCTCAGACGCAAGCTCAGCCTGTCTTGGAAGCGTGGAACGTCGTCTAAGAGTAGTATCACCCTGCCTGCTGGTCTTGCGGATAAGATTCCAGACCAGACTCAGAGACACGACAGTATGCCCCCGCCGCGCATTCCTGCGTCTGCCACCACTGGAAGCGTCGCCCAAGTCGCGAAACCCGCGAGCCCCAGCGGATCCATCCATTTCGGTCCTGTTTCAGGCAGCTATCTCGAATCGCGACGACGCAAGAGCTCGATTTCCAGCCTCAACACTTCTGTCATGCACGATCGTCCCCGCCTCGACACATGGACGGCGGGAGCTAACGGCTCATCGACATCCACGACGGTCACCGGAACGGTCCCCCTGCCGACAAATGGAAAACACATCACTGGTCTTGAAAGCACTGCTGATAGACTTGGCCACTCGCAAAGCTCGTCAGTTATGCAGAAGATCCTCAAGTCCAAGACCTCTACTTCGTCGTTACGGCCGCCGCAGGATCTGTATGTGGCTGACATGGACAAGGAGGACATGGTGGCTGAGGACGAAATGCGGAAGATGGGCATGCGGCGCAAGGAGACTGATTTGGCCGCGCGGACTCTCGACGCACTGCGGAAGCGTGCCACACCGAAGGAGCGCGTTGGTGCCCAAGAAGCGATTCGTATCGCTATGCTCAATATCTACGAGCGCGGCGAGATTGTCGACTATTCCGATGTTTTCTTCTGCGGAACGCAGAATGCGGCCAAGGTTGTTGGCGACCTTCAGTCTGATGCCCCCAACTTTGGCTATGACGATGAGCGTGGCGACTACACCATCGTTGCCGGAGATCACCTGGCGTACCGATACGAGATTATCGATGTTCTCGGCAAGGGAAGTTTTGGACAAGTCGTCCGGTGTATTGATCACCGCAAGGGAAGCCTGGTGGCTGTGAAGATCATCCGGAACAAGAAGCGTTTCCACCAGCAAGCCCTGGTCGAAGTCAACATTCTGAAGAAGCTGCGCGAGTGGGATCCGGAGAATAAGCACAACATGGTCAACTTCACCGACAACTTTTACTTCCGAGGCCATCTTTGCCTTTCTACCGAGCTGCTGGACATGAACCTGTATGAGTTTATCAAGGCCAACTCGTTCCGAGGATTCTCGCTGCGGCTCATTCGACGGTTCACGAAGCAGATGCTTAGCTCGCTCATTCTTTTGAAGCGCCACCGGGTGATCCACTGCGACCTGAAGCCGGAGAACATCCTTTTGCGGCACCCTCTCCACACCGAGCTCAAGGTGATCGATTTTGGATCCAGTTGCTTCGAGAATGAAAAGGTGTACACGTACATCCAGTCCCGTTTCTATCGGTCGCCCGAGGTCATTCTCGGAATGACGTATGGACTCCCGATCGACATGTGGAGTGTAGGATGCATCCTGGCCGAGCTGTTCACCGGCGTGCCGATTTTCCCAGGCGAGAACGAGCAGGAGCAACTGGCTTGTATTATGGAGGTGTTCGGTCCCCCGGAACGACACCTGATTGAGCGGAGCACGCGCAAGAAGCTCTTCTTCGACTCCATGGGCAAGCCGCGGCTGACGATATCATCGAAGGGCCGGCGGCGACGTCCGTCATCGAAGACGCTGCAGCAGGCGATCAAGTGCGACGACGAGGCGTTTTTGGACTTCTTGACCAGGTGTCTCCGGTGGGACCCTGACCGGCGTCTGAAGCCGGAGGAGGCCATCCGCCACGAGTTCATCACCGGCCACAAGATGCCTCCGCAACGGCCGTCGACTCGTGATGCTTCGCCCGCCAAGCGCACCGGCCTGAACAGCCATCCTCCGACCTCCAGCTCGCGGCCCCTCCCTGAGCCTCCAAGCTCGATTCGCAATATCTCGGTTCGACAGCGTGACTCGTCGGCTTCTAGCCTGCATAAGACCGGACTTGCCGCACGGCGGCCCTCGCTGATTGGAAGTACGGTGTCGGGAACAGCCCCCGTGAAGCGGACAAGCACCGGAACCACGGCCAGCATGGCTGGCGGTGGAACTAGCAGCTTGCCGCGGGCATCGTTGTCGGGATCGGCGTCGACGGCCCGGACCGTCAGTGGTCGGCACCAACTGACGGATCTGACGGCTTCGGGAGCGGCCGCGGCTGCGGCGGCAGCGATGGGAAGTGGTCGGCGGTAGTGAAGGTGAAGCTTCTGCATGGACTGTTTGGGAGTTAAGATGAAGTAGAGGAATGCAATGGACGCTGCCCCGATTTGCTTTTCTTGTTTCTTTTATTGCTTTGGAGTCAATTGGGATTCTGTATTTCCTCTTCGTCCTCGATCTCCCCCTCTTCTCTCTCTCTATCCCCCCCACGCATACACCTTTGTTTCCTTGTGTTACTTTCCCTTTCTCTTTTTCTTCCTACTATTCTGCTGTTTTTGTCTCGTTTTGGACCATTAAGCATGAAGGGCTTTTGATAAATTTTCATGAACTCATATGAAGCTGGAGATAACCATTATTACTATCTTTATCATTGCGAACGGGGAGAAGGACCAAAAAAGGGATGCATTTCTTATTGGACATGAGGAACTTGTTAATCTACTCTTTTTTTTCTTTCTCTCTCACTGAAGCAGGTAACTTGGAGTTTTTTCTTTCTTTCCTTTCCTTCTCTTCATGTTTTAATCTCCTGCATTTTTCACATATCCTTTGTGCTTCTTCAAGCTTTCTTTGTCTTTTTTTTTTTGCTTCTCTAGAGGTGGATCCAAGAAGGCATATGTCATGAGTGTGGTGTCTTTTTTCTTAATTTCTTTCTTTCTCTCTCTCCTTTTTTCTTCGTGGGCTTCCCTTTTGCTCATCTAGGCTATGAAGTCCCCTAGTCTGCCATTATAGTGTTTTGATGGGTGGGGTGAGGATTAATATTGATGATTCTTGTGGAATCCACTTGACAAGGTATCCATCTATCTTTAGGTGTGTCTGCTGGTGTTGAGTGCTACCGGGACTGTTGTGGTGTGAGTATGAGTATGTGGCTTGTGGCGTGTGAATAGCGAAAGGGGGGCTATCGGGCAAGGTGAGCAAGATAGGGGGCAAGCCAGGTCAGTGAGAACCTAGAGTGATTGTTACTGACCTTTTGCTTTCTGCCTCCTCTAGGCTCACCAGAACCGGTCCGTCTAATGCGCCACTTGCCATGGCTGGGTGTGTGTGTGTTGTGGCAAAGGCCAGGAGAACAGATATAGTCTCCGCCGGTGGAGAGAGGGAAAGATGCGGCAGTGACTAGTGACTGGCTTTCCTGGGATAAGGGGGGCGAAGGGGCGGGAGAAGCCGTGGCCAGAGAGGGCTGGCACGGTGGCCGAACTTGCTCATCGGGCGGGCCTTGTCGTTCGGGCCAGTGGGAGAGGTGACTGCACCACGACCAATGGTGTATCCAGTGTCCATTGTCCCTGGTGGCCAACCTTTGGGACAGCACAGCGGCCTCTTTCGCGAGAGATTGGGAAGGGAGACGACTCCGAAGACACACAGGGGACGACAGGACAGGAGACACAGCAAGGGTCCAAATGAACAACGGGAGATGCCGTGTCAGTCTGATGACTCGGCCTGTCTGTGGCAGCCTGTGTCCGTTTGTTTTCAGCTGTCTACAGGCAAGACGATATGGGAAGCTTACGCTTGGAGCGCCCGTTTGTTTTGCTCTTGGGTTTCTGGATGCTGCGTCCTCGCAGGGGGGAGGAGGAGAGGGACTTTGGCGGGACTTTGGTGGGAGTTGAAGTCTCGGGAGATGATCACGGGCCACATCGATGGCGTGTGGTCTCCCCCCCCCTTTTAGACAGCAGATGTCCCACTGGGGGGTCCCGGCCGGAGTTGTGGGTAACTAGGCCAAAACGCAAGGCAGCACCGTCCACATTTTGGGGGAGTGTGAATCGAATATCACCACTACAACCACATCTGTTTCCTTCCATTTATGATCCAGACTCTGGGACCACCTTGTCTGGCGTGCTGGTGGGTGGTGGTGCTCTTTCCCGGGCCACGGGGCGTGAGCGTTGCATCCGGGTTCACAGGGCGGTTCTGGGATGTGATTCGACGCGAGCAGGAGATTACTAGTGATGGTGCAGGCTGCAGGTCTCCGCGGATGGAGGGAGTGTGCGTATGGATGGGCTTGTCTTCTTGTTCTCTCCTCTGCCCCCCTCAATGCACTGCAACCCCCCCCATGGGCGAGAAGAGAGAGGACGACATATGCAGGCAGCTGGGCTGGACGTCCAAAGGCCCGGGTTGGACTGGTCTGGGACGGGCGTGCAGTAGTGAAGTGCCGCACTGCAGATACAGAGAGAGGTGGAAAGGGGGCGGAGAGGAGAGAAAGAAAAACGGAGACACATGTCCGGGCATGCATGAACCCTCTTGGGAGGGTGGCTTCTGTGTTTCTGTCTTGAGGGGAGGGGAGGGGAGGGGAGGGGGGGTGGACGTTGACTTCGGTAGGGCTGGGCCACTCATGTGGGTTGGCTGACTGCATTACAGGCAGACTCGAATCCAGAAACGAAATGACAAAAAGACTTGGGTTTTTTCTTTTTGGTTCTCTGTTTTTCTTCGTGGTGAGATTTATCAGGAAGCGGATCTCTTTGAGGCCTCTCTACGCCTTTTTCTTTCGTCTGTTCTCTTTTATTCTATTCGTGAGTCAGCGGAGCACTCAAATAAAACACAACTTTCAATTGTTCTTAATCCCATTTAATCGAGGCCTCCTGAATTTTCTGGTGGGAGGTGAGAGAGACCTGTGAGTAATAGGTGAGGGAGGGAGGAGGGCTCCCAGGTGAATCTGACATGCATATGAGACATGACCTCCCCCCCCCCCAAAAAAGGGAAAAAAAAGGGACCACACGATTATTTTTCTCGGGAGCCTGATCATCTGCAGATTACTTTCGACCTCGAGTTGAAGAATGGCATCTTACTGGCAGGTTGAAGAAACACAATTTGACACGCTAAATAGGTAGAGACGCACATCCTCTCTCGGGTGCCGGGTGAGTGACACCACCAAGAGGAGGAACAGGGCGAAGCTGGCCCGGCTGCCGGGGGCCGGCTCCCACTTGGCCACGGTGGAGTTTAGTCTCCCCCCCCTTGGGCCTTACGGAACAGTTTCTTAACTCCGATCATATACGTTTGTGGTCTCTGTGTGATCAGGCATTCATCTTCACGGCGATTGAGGAAGAGAGTTACGGGCAGATACAGAGAATCAGTCGGGCACCAAGGCCTGGCCGAATTAGGCTGGATGAGTCTTGAGGGGGGGCGTGTGTGATGATCGTTGGAGGTTCTATAACACTATGTGATACCGAGCCCGTTGGGGTGGTGGCGACCTTCGTTCTGACGGTGGCGTCTGGGGGAAGATCCGCCATTGCAGAGGGGCAGGATAGGGGGGGAAGAACCAAGTGGACATGTGCAATACGGTGTCTGAGAGATTGGGTCCTGGGTAGGTGTGTATCCCAAGTTCACGCCAGATGTGTCTCGGGTGTTCCAACGGGCTCACGCACACGAGTGTGGCTAACCCTCTCTTGCAATCTCTCTCTCTCTCCCGCTCTCTCTCTCGACAACGACGGGTGGTCAGTACGCCTGAACGTTCAAGGGTCCGTCCACTAGCACCGACCGCGTCTAAAATAAGGAGTTCTGCGGGCGCTTGTGACCCCTTGTGTTGGGTACAGCTTGGGCCCGAAGTGGGCGAGACCCTCAGGGTCTGTCTGGAGAGGCACAGCCGTGCTTGATTGGGGCCCACGAGCAGCCTGTGCATCGCAACTCCGCGGTGCCGTGGTCCCTTCGCCGGGACACCTGGCGGGGCCTCCGAGCCCCAGGCATACACACACACACACACATACGCACACTGCCCGAGCACGAATGAGAAGCCAGAAGGGGCAGACTGGTGAATGCAGCAGCCTGACGACCTGAGAACTGCCACTATTCAGCAAGCTCGTCGAGGACAAAAATACCGCCTGCTATAGGCCGTCTCGTACATCTGGGATAGGCAGAGTGCAGCAGGGCTTAGAGCGGAGACTGGCGTGGGTGTGGGGCTGGACACCGACGGGCAGAGTATGAGCAGGATTGAACACACGGAGAGAACACGCGTTTGGCCAGAGAGATGCTATGTACAGGGGGACAACTTCGAGAAAAGCCCGGGGCAGAGCTGCCGTGTGTTGTCCGTTCACGGACAGTGTTGAAGTGGCGTAACCAGAAATACCCAGCTTCCATGCACGGCGGAAAAGTCGGTTGTCAACGAAACGGCACGCAGGTGGCTTAACGGCGCACTGGGCGTCTATGCCATGCAGAAGCAGCAGGAAGGATGCTGCATGTTTCCCAGGTGGAACTGTACCACAGGAATTGAGCTTATTGGAATCTTGTCTCCCCTGGCGGCGAACGCAGCAGGAACACGGCTGAGAACGGAGACGGAGACATATGGGGGATAAGGAATGGTGGGAGTGTGTATGTTGTAGCCAGCGGAACAAGAGAGACAGAGAGAGTGGGAAGGGAGAGATGGAAAGTTTGACAAGAGAACATGTCAGCACTCTGAGGATGTTTCTGTGTACGGACACTAATACTGTTGGTAAGATGCCAGGGGAGAAAGAGAGGCCTAGATGGGGAGAAAGAGAGAGAATCCAAGCCAGAGGCAGAGGGCGCACCACTTTTGTCTGTGTGGTGGGACGAGTGAGACCTTTTGGACTTAACGCCTAAACTAACGGGGCCCCGGTCATCTGGACATCGTTCCGGGAGGCGCGAGCCTTGACGGTTTTGAGGGCGAGAAAGAGAGAGCACACGCGCGAGATTTGGCGGAGATTTGGCGTGCATGAACGCGTCAGAGATGGAGACACGGTCACTGCTAGATATGGAGCGCTGTGGGATCGCGCAATGACTGCAGGTGCACTCTCGCCCATCGACAGTGTGTCTGGCATGCCATTGGGTGTGCATCTTCCTTGGTACATGTGCGTGTGTGACTGTTAGGGTGGTAAGCCCAGCACCTGCGGGAGCGTGGGAGAGTGTTATGCAGGCCCAGGTGCAGGAGACCAGCGGCGGCCATGCAGGAGAGAGATTCGTATGTGGCACCTCCCGACGTAGGCACTGGCCGCTGTGCCGGAGAACGACGTGCATGTTGGGAGAGAAGCAGTCAGGCAGACAGACATTGGCTTGGTAGTCAGGGAGCAAGCAAGGAGTGGACGACTCACATTGCAAAACGGGGACTGGGACTTTGCTACCGGCTCTCACGGTCCGGTTGGGTTGTCTCACATGACACCGTTTCTTTGACGAGCGTGCCATGAGCCGTGTTGATCCCGGAAGCCTACCCCGGACATCAGACGGAGACAAAAGACGCGAACATAACGACTTCTGGGCGTGAGACTGACGGTGAGGATTTAGATCCGGCGACAGAAAATATTCGGCGACAGAAAAGACACTTTCACATGTCAAGTGCGTTTCAGATATAAGGTCCATCCGGTGTCGTTTGCGAGTGTATGTATGAACATGTGTGTGTGTGTGTGTCGGCCCTCCGCAGGTACGTGCAAATAACCGAAGGATTGCAAAGGGCAGTGAAGGGGGAGGGGTGGGGATGTGTTATGTTGAGAAACGAAACAATTATCAGAATAATGATCTGGGGGGTCCAGGGCTTGTCAGCATTGAAAGCAGCAGCACGGCGAGAGTCTTCCCAACAGCTGCTGTTTCCAGTATACCGGTTCAATCAGGAACTGTGCAAGGCGTGTGTGTTGATTCATCCATCTGTGGTAGGGTTACTTGGACCCAAGAGGGAGGGAGGGAGGGGGAAGCATCAACGAGACACACACGCAGATGCAAGAATAGAAACACTCTGCATATCGAACCCTGGACAGTTTACTTTCTATTTCATGGGCGGATTGTGGACAATGGATTTGTTTGGTGGGGTGGCATACGGCACAAACACTATGCCGGATTCGGGCACATGTTTATATGAGGGAAGGGGGAGAACGGCAGAGTTGGTGATGTGAGAATGGTGCAGAAGACGAAGAAAGAAAACACAGGTGAGATTTCTACAAAGCAGACAGATAGTTATACTGCGAACACCCAATATACGAGCAAGAGTCAGGCCTCAGCGACTACTCGAGAGGGCGCGGTGGAGCCATTGCATGCAGTGAAAGATGGGGTGAGAAAATAGTGCAGCGAGAAAGTACAGGACATGGAACAGCGATCGAAGGATGGGGGACGGATGGAAGGCCGGAGGCCTGGCACATCAGCAGCCGGGGATGTTTTGGCCAGGGGCACGCAGGGGCAGTTTTGGGTGGTGAGATTTTGAAGAAATGAGAATGTGGTGATGTGCCGTCCGTAGTCCGGCAAGCAGAAGCATGCCGATCTGGACGCACCACTTTGTTTGGTGTGTTCAGCGTCCGGTGATCTACCGCAGTAGTTCCAAGATTCTAAGCCTTGCGGATACGAGTAACTCGCGGATTAGCCAGTTCACTCACACACTCACACACACAGACATACACGCACACACAGACATACACAGTCCATTCGGTCCACACAACCGCTGCATGTGGCATGTGAGCGTCGCCAGCCACCTACCGACCTCGTCCCCGTGCAGAGCCATGCACATCTCCGGGAGGGAGTCGACGGTTCGGAGAGCTTCATTGGCGAGATCGTGTGGGTGGAAGTGGGATACCAAGCGGGCGCACACAAAGCCCGCCCACGAGAGACGAGCCGACGGAGGGATCTTCCTGACATGCATGCGAGCGAGGGTTCTAGAAGGCCCGTTGACACCCTTCGCGAACATACCAGAACAATCTCCGATTCGAGAAGCGCGTATAAGGAGAAAAGGAGCTGCTGTGGTGGAACACACACACGCTACTTCGGTGGGCGTGAGGCTGAACAAAGAGAGGGAGAAAGATGCGGACGCGGGGGACTTTGGCTGGCGGCCTCTTTTTTATTATTTTATTATTATTTTTTATCGGCCCTGTATATGCACGTTCTGCTGCTATTTTATCTTTTTCAGGAACCGAGACCATGTAAGACGGTGAGTGAGAGAGGCCTGGCGGGGTCATCATCCTCAGACGGTCAGCTTGGCGGCCGGTGTACTCCGGAAGCAACGACGGTTTTGATGAACTTGAGGAAAAAAAACAAAGGGAGAAGGCAGAAAGTAATGATGGCAGGATAGGAAACTCTGAAAGGCGCACACCCCTCGCAGTATCTCGTGAGCACGACAGAACAAAAAAAAAAAAAAAACCAGGCAAGGCAAACACAGAGTCCTAGGAATCACACACATATGCAATTGGAAATCGCAGATCGTCGCGATGTACTGTACATACACACAACGACGCACCCAGATATGCATGATTTCCTGGGTGGGTGGAGACCCTGCAATGCACCAGAACCAGGGAACTTCACACCCTTCTGCAGAGCTGGTCCAGACGTCAACCAGTGTGTGGCGTTCGGAAGCCACAGCGCCCGAGACAAGCCGGGGGCGAATGAATAACGCCTCGACAATAATAGATAGCCTGGCTTTCTTTCAAACTTGTATATGGATACATGCACATAAGAAACGGCGAACAATTCGCCGGCCCGCCACACAAATTCTATGCCCTGGGCGACGGACCCTTCCACCGGACAGCCCCGGGCCACGCCCGCCCGGAAGCTCGCTCTCCCGGCCGGCCGAGAACTTGGTGACCTCCCACACACGCTCAGGCGCCCTGTATTGAGAAGAAGAAAAAAGAGTAATCCGGGATGAACGGCCGTCTTAGGGTGTCAACTTAGGAATTGCCAAAAAGACCGAGGGTCGACAGCAAAAGAGATAGAGACGGAGAGCCAATATTCTGCTGTGGTTTTGTAGGTTTCGGCGTGGCCGATGGCCACCTCATGACGGTGATGACTGGGGTAACCTTGCGGCGTTCAATTAGGGAGATTACTGGGCTGTTCCGGCTGTTGGTGCCTTGTTTCTGTTGCGAGTGTCTGGTAGGGCTATAGGTCGGATGAAAGAAACTCTTACAAACGACCATCACATCACCGATGTTTTGGTGGTCTGCCGTAAGACGCACGAAGAGGGCGCCCGGCTGACGACCTCGCACGTGGAAAGACACAGACTTTGCGATTTCTTGACTTCAGAGGGCACGGAATCCTGACATTCCGACCCTTTGCACCCAAGACCCTACAAACTCCGTGATCCGCCCGGAGAAACACCAGACTACGAGGCTGGAAGTGTGTGTCTACTACGTAGTGTTGGAGCCTGTCCGTTCAGCCATCGAGCGCAGTTGGGGACTTTGTGTTTTCCATTCCGATAGCAAGACATCATTGCGAGGGGCGCTGCGGAGAAAGCATGTGCAGCGGCTTTTGAGCATACGACGTTACCGATATATCACCAAACATGGCTGCCACGGAAGCTCTCGCAGACTTCTCAAGCAAAAGGCTTCGCGGGTGATAATATGGGCTACAAACTGCCGTCATCCCAACTGGCAAAGAGTGTGGCTGGGGCCATCGCAGAGTGGAGCCGCGAGCGGCGTTGGGGTACCCCCGACCCAAGTACTCCAGCGGTGAACAACCACCTGAAAAACGACCGGTCTATAAAGTACCCAGAACCCAGTCTCCGGCGGGCTTTGAGGACTCCGGTGGCGAATATGTATGTGGCCGGACGGCCCACACACGGTGAGGTGATTGGGCAGACGCCGAAATGGTGGGCAGGGGGAGAAGAATGCCGCTGGGATATGTAAGTGTGCAAGTCTGCGGTGCGAGACTTGTTATTTGTTGCGTCTTGTAGACCCCAAAAACGAACTGTTGCGAGCTCGTTCATCCGTTATGCTCATCCGGCTGTTGCTGGATACTGGACAGTCGACCTGACGCCCTGCTATCCAGGACGGGGGTCGATTCAATTATTTATAGGTATTTGCCGTGGGTGGATTCCACTTCGTGCTACCACACTGCAACCAAGCTGCTGGGGGCTCCCTGGCCATGTAGTATGCGCTGCCATGAAGGATCACGAGCTCTTCAGGGCATTTGATAGCACGCACACTTATACCGGACATCACTTAGGATATGATATCTTCAAGAGATGTCGTTGAAAGCGTCTCGGCCGTGACTTCCTCATTCATTTTAGGCTCGCAGCTAGAACCCTGCTAGGCTGTTTCTAGACGGTTTACCCGACCTCCTTCCTGGTGGTTTGCGATGGATCGCTCCTTCCGCACTAACATAGCCCCGGTTGCCGGGCCCGGTCCCGAATGGTTGATATCGCCGATTGCCAAATTTGGGGGTGTAGTAATTTTTGTTTTTGGGCGGGGGCTCGCATTTTCTTCACTTTATAGTTGTAACCAACAACCAACAACCAACAGCACCGCCTGCAACCTCTCCGAATAGCTCGCTTTCCTCAGTAAGTTCCGCCTCTCAGGACCTTGCACAGGCTTTATGGTGGTGCACAGCCAAGCCAGAGCAACAAGAAAACGACGCGAGTCTAAAGTCGACAGTCCCATTGCAACGGCAGCACTCGGAGGATGGTTTCCCAACTCTTTCGTCCTGCACCGATCCAGTCTCATCTCCGACCATGCACAGCCAGGAACCAACCATATCGAGCAGACGTGGATTTGGCCGCGTACAGTAATCGCGAGCCGGGGTTTGTAAGGAGATGCATATGCGCGGTGTATGAAGGAGGGTCAAAAGACAGGTAGGAAGGACTACGTGGGCCTGTGCAGTCGACGCCCAAGAAACGCCCTCCCGCCCCGGCAGATCAAGTCTGAATCCTGCCATGTAGACTGCGGCAATTCGACTGGATGTGCAGGATGGAGGACTCTCTTGAGCAGGTTTCCTGGCCCTGAACGTCGGCTGTTACATTCTCGGTAACGGTGATTACAAGCCACAGCCAACCAACGAGGCGCGAGAACAGCGAGCCCACGCCCAAATTGTCCCTGCAGGGACCCCGGAATCCTTCGTGCAAGGCCAATCGTGCGTAAAGGAAGTCCTTCTATGGATGCGGGAACCGAGAGAGTTGTCTGTGCCGATCGGGCGATTTGGTTTCTGAAACTCCTGTGGAAATCTGCAGTCCATCCAGGGGCTGGTCCAGGGTGTCGGGACGGCGATTGGACTGGCACCTGGTGGGTTCCCCAGGACTGTGCACTTTCGCTGCTGCACTTGGCACCTGAGGTCCTGTTTGCAAGTGTTCCCGTAAGATGAGATGAAGGGAGGGGGGTTCGTCTCCCTCCATCCTGCCTAACGTCTGACTCCCACAGGACAGAAAAGAAAAACAGAACAAAAGAAGAAGCAAGAGTCTGTTGTGTTCGTTCACTTGTGTTTGCAGTCGGCTGTGACGCTGCCGTGCCCCTGGCAGGGTAGGCGGACTTCTCAGGGCTTTCCTGCGAATCTGCGGCGGGGGCAGCGCGCGACACAGCCTATAAGAGCCCGTGGCGGCGGTTTCGGCCAGGGCGCCGCGACCTCGAGATTTCCGAGGCTGGACTCGCAGTGGTGGGAGACGCCGTCTGCTTTGGGAGCCATGTTCCGCGATCATAGGCTGCCTTGGAAGATTGTGGGGTGTGGTGAAGAGATGTAAAGGACATAAAAAAAGGGCAGGCCGTTTTTTTTCTTTCGTCCTTTACACATTGGCGACCGTCCTGGAGGACGTGGCAGGGCACAGAGCAGGAGCCACTACAGTACTGGCAAACTCGGGGTCCTGCATGCATGTACTGGGCTTGTGCTGTTGTTTGGAAATGCTCGATCAACATCCTGGTTGCGATGAGACATGCAGCTGCAGATGTCTCAGACCAGCATATGGTGCGGCCAAACAGAACCGTCTGTTTAAGACATTGTCTAAGACACTGTCTCAACGCTGTTCTAACCTGACGTAGTGTGTACAGCGCCCACAAACAGAAAAAAAAAAGAAAGAAAAACGAAAACGAGCGTCGTCGTTTGCCCGGAGGCGTTACCCGCATCCGCACCGACACCCTGTAAATACACACCCTGCCAGGCGGACTTACAAACAAACGACGGCATCTTCCTTCAAACACCTAAATTACCTACCAACAAGTCTATTCTATAGGACAGGGACACGTACTGGGGGGGAGGGTCAACCCAGGCAGCCGGGAAACCGTCACCAATACGGCGTCACCAATACGGGAAGCAAAAACGCACCGCACCGGCTTCAGCAAAAGAGACGCTTCGTTTGCTGTGATAGGTACATATAGCAGCAGTTCTAGTTGCGGCACGGCCCTTAAGCTTGGGGGAGGGGCGTATGACACAAACGACCGGGCCACGGGGTTTTGCTCTCTTCTTCACTCTGTTTCCTTGCAGCACCCCACACACGTATACACTGTCGTCAACAAGTGTGGGGTTTTTTTTTTCGTGACTGTAGTGTCCGAGCTCTGCTATCCGCTTGAGGACATCCAGACCGAGGGCTACGGGTCTTGGTGTGCCTGCGGAATACGCAAGCTAGGGCGGTGATGCGGCTGCAGCCTTGAGAAACAGACGCAGTTTTACGATGGTGACAGCGTGAATGGACCAGGCCAGAGAGGGGGGGGGTGCTGTCGTATCCCCGCCAGCCACGGTTGGTGATGTATGTTGGGGACGCCTGTGACGGTCTTTCTGTACGCACCTGCTGAGAACGGGCCTTCTGCAACAACTAATCACAGAACCGGGGTCCAATCTCTCGATATAGCCTCTACGATGTGCAGGATACGGTACGGTTGCAGTTTCGTGTATAGCGGCTTTCTCTGTTCCCCAGCCTCACCAACGCCACACGCGAGACGCCGCATCAACCCGATCTGACGAGGCGGGGCGCGTGTGTGGTGTGTGTGTGGTGTGCGGGCTGGAGAAGAGTGACGAGGACGACAGGGCACTCAATACACAACTTGAAGCAGGCGAACCTGTGTGTATAGGTATGCGAGCTAGTCAGCACACACACACGCTCACAAAAGAGCTAACGGTGAGCTTCTGGAAGGTGGGAAGAACTGACACGGATCGAGGACCAAAAAGTAGCTTAAGACCCAAGAGACAATCGAGAGAGACAGAGAGGAGAGGGACCCGAAAGAGGGAAGATAGAACGAACACAGAAAGAAAACCGGCATATCATCTCTCAGCCTGGGCCCCCCCAGGACCAACTCTGGCAACTTCTCACCCCCGCGCCGCCCATTTCTAGGTCCAGCCAGCCAGTGGGGAATCGCTGCTAGCCGCGGGGCGGGGGGGAGAGAGGTGTCGTCGGTTTTCTTGCTTTTTGGCGTTTTCCGCGGCTGCACAGCCCTACCGCTGATACCGATAAGTATAGTACAGTGTTGCATGGATGTGTGTGGCTTCGGCTGTATGATGGGCGGCCCAGTCGGGTTGTTGATAAATGAGAAGTGTGGCCGGATACGGGCTTGATTTGCTCTGTAGGGTCGGCCATGGGCCTGCGCCTGGAAGGATAGATGCCGGAAGGATAGATGTAAGCACCGCCTGGGCTAAGCCTAAGGTTAGGGTCAGGGTGCTGTTTCTCTCTCTCTTTCTTTTCTTCCGTTTTCTTTTTTCGGGGGGCGAGGGGGGGGGGGAGGTTTGGTCTTGCTTTTGAAGCCAGGCCCCTTGAGCGAGTGACATCAAGGGAGCCTTGTACCATGCCAGCCTACCTTTCCCAACCATTCCAAATACAGTTATGATATCGTCAGATTTTGGCTTCAATACTCTGGGACCAGCCTAAGGTAACCGTCCAATAAACGCCTGCAAGCACGCCAATCTCCAATCTCTCCTTAGACCCGTGTGGCAGTAGTCCACCACCACTTAGAGCAGAGGTGAGAAAAAAGAAAAGAAAAGAAAATCCCGACAGCTTGGGCTGACATGTTTCCTAGCCTAAAAGGTCTTTAGGGTTTTTTTGGCCGGCCAAATCTCATCTGGTCCAAAAATAACCACAGCAAGGGAAAGCAGAACAGAACGCCATAGCCTCGTCCGTGAACGTTAAAAACCTCCTGCACTGAGATCATGGTGCCCGTTTGTGATAGGACACGCTGTATACGAGCATCTCGTCCTTTGGCAGAAAGTAATGGCCGGAATGTGATCGCCGGGCTGACTAGGGCCGGGCGGGCTCGTTATTTCCTTCTGGAAGCCCAAACGACGGCGGCGTGGGCGAGAGCGAGCATATGAGCAGCAAACGCAAAAAGAAGAAAAGGACACAGCTGAGATTCAGGACGGCGATCTGAGAGCGCAGGGCGCAAGGTTACTGGCTCGCTCGCTTTTACCAGGAGGGTCAACAATGAACATTATTTTCACTCTGTGCGTACCGTACCACGATGTACAGTACATGCAGGCAGGGCGTGTTGCGGGAAATCAACTTAGAGTGTGTGGGATGGTGGGTATGTTCCTCGTTAGTTCCCTCCCGGCACTCGACCGGCGTGGCCTGGAATGTGCCTGTGGGATGGGATGGGGGGGCGGTCGGGGCCAATATGCTCGGTCTTGGAGACGCGATGTTGAGGGGGACAGCGAGATCACCACAGATATCAATTGTGTAGGTTGTATAGGGGTGTTCAACGTCCAATGTCCCTCCTCCCTCTCTCTCTCCACCTTGCCATTCCCCACGGCCCTACAGATACTAACACCGGCCCGCGGTAGCCTGCCGAAATGTCCACACTCACTTAGTGCGCGGGTCCTCAATTACCAGCAGAACAAAAAGAATCATTAAGTAAGCGAGGGGAGGACACACGAATACCCTATGTGTGTGGGGAACCAGGAAATTATTGACTGCTGGGTATAGAAAGAAAGCACAAAGTAAGTAGTAGTATGTGCACATGGACCATTGTGCTAATATTGCTAGATATCGCCTAGGACCATATCAATGAACGACGAGCTTAAGAGGGTTTTTTTTTCTTCTTTCATTTGACTTTTATATCTCTTGATTTCGCTCCTGGTGGCTGACTTCATGGCCACCGGGCCATAGACCGGCCCTTGATTTTCTTTTTCTTATATTAAAAAAAAATTCCAGGGGATCTTTTTTTCTTTTTTTCTTATCTTTGTTTAAATTGTTTTTTTTAATTCTTTTAATTTTCAATTTTCAATTTTTATATTTTTATACTCGCACGTCTATTCATGCTCGTTACAATGCTACAGTATCAGCAAGGACCTACGCTATCCTGTGATGTGAGATCCCGGCTAGCGAGAGAGGCATGGCAGGCAAGTGATTGTCCAGGCGGCGGCATGGTCAGAAACAAGCGAGGATCAAAAATAGGACAAAGCTGGGAATTGTGTCGGGGAGATCGCCCTATCTGGCCGTGATTATACCGCTGCCATGTGCCCGGCCGGCCATCCACCACCTTGAATGAAGAGCGTGAGAGCTCTCGCTAAGCAAGTGGGTGGGTGAGAAATGAAACACCTACAAGTAATGTGATGCCCATATACCAGAGTGTTGTATTAGTAGTAAAAATTTTTTTTTGCTCTTTCTCGGGATCGTGCCGTGTGTGATATCGGGCTGGCACTTTGTGCATGTTTTTCAGCCTGTCAGATTTCCTATTATTGGGGAGAGAGCCATCTGAAGGATCCTGTTTTCCAGCCGTTGGTTGCCAAGCTGAAAGACAGAAGCCAGAGGGACACAGAGAACCCAAAGAAAAGCTGTAAGAACCAAAAAGTCCTTACTCTCCTTTCCCGCATGCCGGCATAGTAAGACATGTCAGATAGATGCCACCCGTTGCATCGGAAACGCACGCGCGGAGTGGGATGAAGGACTATTCTGGGTCCTTGCTGTCATTTTTTATCTGGGAATATGCAGGACCGGATCTTTCAACCCTCTTCAGCCCCCCTCGATGGTCACCTCAATCCGGCGGCTTTCCGGCTTGTAACGAAAAGAAGGACACGCTCGCTTTCCTCTACCTACACCTAACGACGGTACCGGATACAGTGTCAGAACTGGCACCCGGGTGGTCAGCTTCACTGGACGCTGAATACGGAGGTCTTCGGCGACGACAACCACGAAGGTTATATCCGGAAGTACATGGTGTCAGCATGGTGAGCCGCGGAACACACGGAACCCCACACTTCGACGATATCACCACCACCCCCAGAGCGATGTGACCTGGGATTGCATGAACACTACTTGAACAGGCGAGAAGAGAAGTCCCAAAAAGAATTGATGTTGGAGAAGCTCATGCCAGTCCCAATGCGAAAGGGTCAAAGGGCTCATCACAAGATAAGGTTAGATGGATGCGATGATTTGGTTTTTCTTGCTTGCCATTTAGGGCCCTGGTGTGATATGACACTCCTAAGTCCTAGTCCGAATAAGACGGCGGTGGACACGATGCAACATCAATTTCTGCTTCTCCTGGCCGGGGGAGGGGGACTTCTCTTTGCTGCTGACGCCGGACGGTAGAGAAAAGGCACTTTGCTCCCGAGAGCTGAAACTGTGTGGTATTTTTCATGATGGCTGATTTGTATTTCTGGTTTAATTTAGGATCATTGGTCGGTGGCTTCACGATGATTTGTGTTGTTTTGGGGGCATGGTCGTGTATGGTCGATTCGGGCGATTTCTTTTTTGGGAGGGGTTCCAAGACAATAAAATTTCCCTATGCATAGGGCGAAGTCTCAACCGTTCGGTGCCCTTGACAATGTAATTTGTGACGCTGACCGGACTGTGCTCTGACTAGATATCTCTTGGGTATTGTAAGAGCTCGATTGATGAGTTACCGGATAGCCGAAGAGGCCGAAGCACGTACAAGATACATCAGTTCAGTAATACGTTATCCAAGGTTTGCCGACTTACAAAAGCTGGCCGATGACGGTATGCGTTCCAGGAGGAAATAGGGTTAGGTGAACAGCCTCGTAGGAAATCCTTCCGCTTGGCGTTCACCGAAGGGCGGCTGACGACATCATCTCTGAATGCCCAGGTCCTGTCAACGGTGGTCCCAGTCGCCTAGACGTACGAACGAGGTGGTAAGCAGTAGAGAATGAAGATATGGGCGGCCACGAGAGCTTTTTTGTTTTCCGTCACCCACACATGCCATCGGCGTTTTCCAGATCTCCAAGGGACCTTTTGCCCGATGGTGCTGTTATGGATCTGGGTGTGTCCAGAGCCCCACGGATACCGCTGTCCTGTGTTGAATGGAGGAGACGCCGTTGTGGTTGTTCATGGAGACTTTGCAAACGGGCCGTCTTATGTGTTAATAATGTGTGAGTGTGGGGTTTTCGCTGGAGGATTTCTTTGCCTGTCGTTGTCTTGCTTCCTTCACCGCCGTATATCTCCGAAAGCCACTGCTGGTTTCCTGGGATAGATACACTTTTGTCAGTGATGGACTGGGATCTCAAAGCACAACAACAAGCAAAACTCTAGAAAGGCCATCGCCGTTCAAACCCTGGTTGTTGCGGGGTTTTGACAAGTTCCCTTGCCACCATACCCTTGGAGTCTAGAATTGCGTATCGTGATGACGGAGATGGCGTCAAACAGAGCGCAGATCTGGGAAGAGAAGAATAGATAGATGATGGATGGGTGATACCGGCGATCGTGAGCTGATGCTCAGCGCGGTAAATTTGTTCCGTCGATATAGAAGAAGATGAAGAAACCTGATTTCCTTAGTCTGATGGCTACAGTACATCGCATCTGCAGGTGAGATTATTAGTACAGTCAGGCTTTGGTGTAATTGGGGCTGGTGCCGTTGAGGCTAAGCCACACAGATGAAGAAAGAGCCCTGCATTCTGCCCACCAAAGTCGCTTTTGACTGGGAGATGCACCAGATCAGTACTTCTAGCCTTTCGAGGAGACGCCCTTCGGGGAAAAATGAGACGAGAAGGCACGTTCAAGACTTCACCTACACCAATTCGCTCCTTGCAGCGCCACACTGCACCTGCCGTTTGTGTGCATACATGTGACATGCACTTGATACACTTGATACTGTCACGAGAACTTTCTGCGTGTATGAACATCAATTGGCCAACTTGGGGGAAGGAGCAAAAAACCACTTGCTGCACCCGTGACTCGAGTTGACGATTGGCAAGAACTCACGATAATAAACCGGACGTTTACAACGACTATGGAAAGAGCTACCAAGTCGAATTGTCGGAGACTGGCTGTGCCGTAGCCTTCTTGCACACATAAGATTTGACAAATGCAACTGCCTGCCTGCCTGGCAGGACGAGAGGAAAGAACGAACCACCTCTGACAATCTGGCAACTGCTATTTCTCTGCCTACCCAGTTTATGTGCCAATTGTGCAGGCCTAACCTCAAACTTGCCGGCGTCTGTTTCCGCGAGTCTGGCTGGCTGGGTCGGTCCTCCCTCAAGATGACTCCTTCCGTAACCTGAGACATTAGGCAGTCGCTTCACTAGACGGCCAACCAGATTTGATATCGCCAACCTCAACTCTCTCCATTCCACTTCTGCAATCTAGGTTGACAGATTTCAACATTGTCCTTTTCTTGACTTCACACCCCATTGATTCTCTCTTCCCGTATCACGACCCTCATTGTGCTTCGTCTTCACTGCTGCTTTGTCGACGGCCTCCTTGGATTATATCGACACCCCATCACTGAAGGCGCTGCATGCTCCCCTCTCCGATTGACTCTATACACAAGATCCTCCGCCACCACCCCAAAGGTCGAAGTCCAATGGCGCGAAGAGCACATTGCCCATATTTCTCCAGTTGACTCATCTCCCGCAGCTCGTCCCCCGCGATCTAGTCATGTGTGGCTGCTATGCCCCAATGGTTGGCGAGAAGACTGGTGCCAATGTGGTGAAGCAAAGTGTTGCTCAGAAACTGTATTTGAGGTGTGTGGGTTCTGCTTCAGTTATGCTTCTCCGCCTGCATGCAGATATTGATTGCCCTGTGGACCGCCCAACGGGGATCTTGCATCCTGAGTTCCTCACTCTATGGTCGGTTATCGTTCGGAACCATGCACTTTGAAGTGGTTCCAATGGCTCAAGCGACATTTGTTCCACCAACGCCATCTGCCCAGCTGCCCGCCAGCTGTGGACAACCGGCACACGCCGTCTCTGTTGTTTGCTGTCCCTTGCACTCAAACTGTCGTTTGCTTGTCTTCTGAAGTTTCGCTGGGCTAACATCATGTCTCGTTTCCTCGCTCATTTTCTTTTATGAAACCCACGCGCCATTCCGCATTCCCTTCTCCGAGCTGGAATGTGTCCAAAATACGCCCCCGGCGGCACTTGGTAGCTCGCCGTTTAAGATGTCTTTGGCCCTTTTCCTTTTTTTTCTTCTTTTTTTTCACTGCCTCCGCGCGTATTCCGCTGACCGTTGGTGCACCTCGGCGTGGATTCTGCCTCGATGACGGTAAATTTCGTCGTCAATTGCAACTCTGACCACTGTTCCGAGCCTGATAAGTCGACACAACATGCATTACATCTTACATTCCCAAATGCCCACAGACATTCCCGCTTACTGGCAGTCCATCCATTGCTTACTGCCTGGCGCAGACAAGGACCAGTGCAGTACAGCCGGAGAGAGTTTTCCCAGTGTGGATAATCATCTTTTTGCTGTGACCTTGCGCTGGTTCAACGCGCTTGCTTGCTGAATTCATGTTTGTTTGTTCTACCTTGCTGCACTTTTGTTGTGTTTCTTTTGCTGTGTTTCTTTTTCTCCCGGGGAGTGATTGTGCGTATGCAGGCCGGCCGATCGCCGACGGAGGCCACTTGACACAACCGCGAAGTGCTCTCTCACCCCCCCTCCAACACGCACAGAATGGTCATCCTTCCCCTGTCCATATTTTTGTCGCTTATGTGCATACACACTAGAAGGGTACATGCACCTACCGAAGTCTCCCAACTCCCACCCATCATCAATCACTGTGTGTGTGTGTGTGTGTGTGTGTGTGTGTGTGTGTGTGTGTGTGTGTGTGTGTGTCCATCTGTTTGTTCCCTCTGTGCACCCCCCTCCAATTGAAAGTGGCTTGCTTCGACCACGCCAAAGTTCAAATGTCCAGGTAAACCACCAGTACCTACGACTTCCGCTTCCCACAAACAAGTGCACACTTTTCCTCTGGCCACCCCCTCCTCTACTCCCCAAACAAGCCCACGCAAACCAAGACCCGAGAAGAACAAGCAAGTGGCTGCATTTTGGCTCTTCAAAAGGGAGTTTCTCGGCATTCCTTCGTTCTCCACCCACTGTCTGTCTGTAAGTCCTTTTCTCTCGTTTCCATAACACCGTGCTGAAATGCTACACGGCTGTTTTTATATGTTGTATATTCATAGAACAAAAACTGCCGCCCGTTTGTTCGAGCTACCCAAAAACCAAGTTCCGCTGGTTAGAACGCTGGAAACACATGCATATTCTTCTATTTCCATTCTCCAGCTTGAGCACCTTTGCCAGCATGCAAGCCAGCCGATTCTTTCACATCTGTGCCTGACCGTTTTTTTTTTTTTTTAAATTCGTCTGCCACACACATTACACGCCACTTTCAACTGTGCGAGCATAGTAGCTCTGTATTATATAAATAAATAAAACACGGATTCTTCCAGTGTGCCTCGCTCTGTGATTTTCTTTTGACTTCTCATCTTCCCGGTTTAACACTATACTCTCGCTCTCTCTCATGTTATGCTCACTCTCACTCTTTCTCACGTACATGTACTGGTACATTGTACGTCTATATATGCATCTGCTAATGCTTCGCATGCATTCGATCGGGGCCTCAACTGCCCCAGCCTCGGAAATCTGACATCTGACCCTCCCCTCTATCTGTCTGTTCTGTGTCTCTCTATCGTTCCCTACAGAACGCCTGACTCCTGGCATCCATGTCCACCAGCCCAGTACTGTACCTAGGACATGAGTATTCAGTAGCATGTGCTACCGTGTAGTTCTACCATCACATTGCCTTTTTCCCATGTTCTCCAGTTTTGTTCTATTTTATCACTTTAGGTTCGTTTTATTTTTACTTCATTCTTCTATTGTTGCGTCTTCCCTTATGTCCCTTTTTATTCTCCCCTTCTTATGTCACTTTGTGTTATGGATGCCGCATCGACGACTACTGCGTCTCCTTTCCTTTTATCTCCTTACCCTCACTCCCCCCATACACCTCCCCTCCATTTCCTTCCGTCTGGTACTGCTTCGATTCTTCCTCTGTTCTTCACCTCTTCCCATCCTCCCTGCCTCCTTTTTCCCTCCCCCCCCAAAAAAAACCCACCGACCCATCCGCACACGCCCCCTTCCGGTTCCCTTTAGTTCTAGTTCTATCTTGAGAGTACTTTTCCTTGTTTCTGTCCAGGTACCCACCCGCTCACACCCACGCTCGATCATCCACTCCCTCACCCCCCTCCCTTTTGCTCTTCCTCTCTCCAGTACTTGCTTGTCTGGCTCTGTTGCTCCTTTTCGTCCTTGGTAGCCCTGATCGGTTCCTGCCTGTCACCACACGGGGTGCTCATTTGGTGGGCTCGTTGTTTTCTTTCTTCTATAGTCCACGCTAGCTGTTCTTAATCTCACTTACACCTGCATGCACACACACACTCACTCACATACAGCACGCGTACACCTTCACCTCTCTCCGTCTCTTCTTCCCTTTCCTCTCTCTGACACATGCACTCGCTCCTGCGTCTGTCTGTCCGTCCCATCCTATCTTCAACCAGGCTGCCATTTTCTTAGGCATCTCTCAGTTCTAAGGTTCTGATGATGAGCTCTTCCCACCCTCGTCCTTCCTTCGCTGTTCTTTGCTTGCTGGTCCCTTCTCTATCTTCCCGATCGACTACCATTGTTGCTGTCACCATTTTTGGTTAAATACTCCCGCCTTCCCTGCCTCTGCTTTCCTTTCGTCTGTCCCTTGCTTCCCACTCTAGAAGATATCATCTCATCTCATTCCGTTCATTCTTTCTTTCTTTCTTCTTCGACATCCTTCCGCAACCTTCAATCTCGACTTCACTTCAGGCTTTCACATATATTCCTTCCTCTCCCATCCTTCCATTAACTTGCCATTCACTCTTCCACTCCCAATCTACCACCCCAACTATCATCGCCACTTTCCTTCTGGAAATCATATATAAATTCTCACGTCCCCCTCCCTGTGTCGATCCTCATATATCCTTTTCTCTCTTCTCTTCTCTCCTCTCTTCTCTCCGTTATATCCTGCCACCTCCACACATCATCTACCACAGATATATAGCCACCTTCGCCCTTCTCCTGTTCGAAAGCATATAGCAGACATATCCTTCTCCATCTATACAACCCTATATCCTCGACCCCCCTTATATCGCCTCGACTTGGACCTTCTCTTGACCAGACCTGACCAACCTGTCCCAATCTTATATATTATCTCTATTCCCGTCAATTATCCTCTCAACCCGTCATCTTCTCTTCTCTCTCATATTCTCTACCTTCTCCCACATCAACTACAAGCATACCGCTCCCACCAACGCCTAAGTCCATCTCAACTCGAACTTACTCACTCCTTTGGTTCCTAATCTTCTGTCTTCTCTTCCCCTCATCATCACCTCTATTACACGATATTCATTCCATCTAAACAATCTCTCAAGATGTGCTACCAACTCGTTGAGGTTTACGCCGTTTGCCGGTGCCTCTACTACCAGCATGCGATCGACCGATGTGCATCGTATGGCCGCCACCCGGTTGAGCAGAAGGTGATACCCGTGGGCTATCTCTGCAGTGCTCACTCGAACGGCGCCCCTCAGGAGACCGGCCGGCCATACAAACTCTCAGACTCCGGATATCACAGCCAATCTTCGAATCACTCCAGCAAGTGGAGATAGTTGAACACGATGTGGACGACTTGACGAATCTCAATACACTTTGATGATGAAGTCGACTGTCCGTAGAGCGGGAGGGGAGAAGCCAGCTGATTCGGCTTCTCTCCTCCTATCTCTCGGGCCCCTTTTCTCCTTCCTATCTTGTCTTTTATATTTCTGCCTTTTCTAAACTTCTCCCTACCACCCCTCCCGCCCTTGATCTATCATGACTCTCATGACTTCCGGAATGAACACCTCGCCCCTGACGACCACACGACTGATCTGCTATGACACGGCTCCGAATTCATGAGCTCGACTCTCTTCTTTCCGGGCTGCTCGACAGGCAGTCAGTTCTTTTGCTTCCCAGAACCAGATGGCATTATATTCATTCGTTTCTTGATTTGGCATCCCACGGCATTGGTCCCGACGATGAACGAAAACTCTCGAGCAACCGCCAGACAATAGCGACACGACACAACTTCGGATGGTAATATATATACTCCGCTTGACCATTCGATATATATTTCCACACCGGACTGCTCGATCCGTGGCAGTGTGCTGCCACAGCCAGATTCCACATTCTTCTCTTCTCTTCCTTTCTCAGAAGTCGATTCTACTTCTAATACACAGACACACCTCCTTCGGGCGTACGAATTGTGCCCGATGTGTCTTCTTAACCAAGGGGGTCATTTCCAGGCGTTTGCTTTGTCTTTCTTCGCAGCGTCAGACTTCACCGGTGTCATGTTCATTGATCTAGCGTCTGCTTTTTTGTTTCTGATTTCTTTTCTTTGGTGTTTTGTTTTCCGCAACATATAGACCCGGGGGGAGTCCCTAGTGTTTTGTTTTGGTTGCATACTTGGAGGAATCTCATGGACGGGTTGTTTGTTATAATACCCATTAACGGCGTTGGGAAACGGGTATATTGGGCAGGACTGCATCATTTCAGCAAGAGGTGTTTGGCTCCTGGATTTTCTAGATATCTTTTTTTTGTGCTTTTACTACTGTTTCTGGTTCGGTTTGCATATCCGTCCCTGGTTTGGAGATGGAGCGCTGGGGGCTTGTGGTATGTCTACGTTTTCTTTTCTTTCTTTTTTTTGTCTTCTTCTCCTCTCTTATTCATTTTGTTCTTGTTTTGTTTCGTTTGAGATGCCGATTTTTGTTTTTGCATGGCAGTTCTCCACAAGGGCAGCTGGATTGCCCCCATAGATTAGTGGTGATTTTGCCGCATGTGGTTTTAGATATCTTCCGATTGGAAAATCCCATTACGGGTATCTCGTTTTCTTTTTCTCTTTGTGGTTGTTTTTGGTTCCAGAGAGTTCTCGCTACATTGTTTTTTAGAGCTCAGGTCTAGATGATCTGTCTTGGACATTTGATATGCAAGTCAAAGGCTCATGTTAATTATTGGAGTCGTTACATCCTGATTTGTTTCTTATTTCTTCATTCTATATATAGTGCACCCACCTGGTCGTCGGTGGAGATCGGCGCGGGACCGCGATCTGATATAAAAAGAAAATAGCTTGCACGAACCAGATTTTGCTATAGCCACATGGCCGGACTGGGGAGTGAAAGAAAACAAAGCATACATCTTGAAATATTTAACTACAGTGTCTGAAGGCCTGTCTATGTGATAGTAAATGTGGTGGGTTGGTATCTTCCTGGTTGAGGTGGGAGCAGGGACCGAATGGGGTCATATCACGATGAAGCTAGCCTGTGAGCATATCGTGGGTTTTGGGCAATACCGAAGAAGATTGATTAGAATGTTGGACTTTGGCTTAGGGCTGGGGTTATGGAGACCAGAAACAATCGCCGCTATTTTGGAAATGCACGTGCGTCTTTTCAATCACCCATTCCAAAGGGTCAGTGAAACTTATATATATATCAAGAAAAGGCCCCTCCATCTACGGGAATATAGCATTGTCCAGGTGGGTGATGGCGTTCTCGTACGTTGCAGTTGCACTTATCGGCGCGCTATACACAGAGAAGCAAAAGCTGGGACAAAGTGTTCATGGGCGTGCCGTGTGAGTGTAGTATCTACAAGCTGTGTGAGCATTCATTTTTAGCACAGCACGGCTGGAGGAGAAGAGCGTGTGTATTTTGGTCCGGTGTGTGCGTGTGGGTGTGTGTGGGTGTACAGCATTATCAGCCTCTCTCGTATGGGGTTGGGCGCACATGTGTGCCGTGAATTTTCGGTGCTGGGTACTAGCCCAGAAACCAGGAAAATAGCCAGAGCTGGCGGTCTCAGCCGTGTGCTGAAGATCCCATGTCGGGACAAGAAAAGAAAAGATGGTTGGGTCTCAGCCTTGGGATCACCCGGGATCCCGGGAACACTGCACAACAGTGCCATGCTGTGCTATATATGCATTTTACCTATGGACCAACCTACCTCTGTGCCTTACACACACACACACACACACACACACATACACACACACAGGAAGGTGGCCACTTGCTTGGATTTCCGAGTCCGGCTTGTGGACTGTGGTTTGCGGTAGCCGCCTAACCGCGCACGCGCACAGCCTCCCTCACCGGGCCAAACAGATACTCAGCGTGAGGATTGATAGGTTATAGGAGAAAAGAAATGTGGAGCAGGGTGCACGTAATTCGTGCTTGGGGAGGGGGGGCAGGTCAGCACGTAAGTTGCATGAGGATGCAGAAACAGAGCAAAGAGGGGAGGTCAAGGGAGTTGGAGAGACGCCGCAGACGCGGGACAGCGGATAGGCGGCCAACGGGCGCTGCAGGCTCAGACGGCGATACACAGTTCGTGTAGAGAGAGAGGGAAAAAGAGAAGAGAGAGAGAGGGTGGGCGCAGCAGCAGGCGCGGAGGAAAGGGTCCCGAAGCTCTTTTGGTGGTCAGGCTTGGGTAATCGGTATATTTTTTTTTCCAAATTGCCTGTATTGCTGGTGTTTGATGGGAGTCTCTGGGTGTGGTGGGGGGCGTGTGTGCGTGCTGTGGACCTCTCGGGGGTTAAGTGGCTGGTGAGGCGATGACGGGTGGTGCTTGGCTGGGCCCAGGTCCGGGGGAAATGCTGGCGGGCGAGGATCTCCAGATTGCAGTCCAGCATCACTCTCTCACCTCACCTCACCTTGCTGCGCTTGGAGGCTTTTCCATGGGCATATTAAATGAGAAGGAAATGGACTTACGAGTCAGTCACATTGTCCACAGCTGGAAAAATTGGTGTTTAGAGTTGCGTGCTCCTATGATTCCCGTGCAGCGGGGATCCAGATCCACGTGAATAGGGAATTCCGCCAGCGTGGTCCAGGCCCCCCGAATGAGGATTTGACGGCGTGAGAAAGTAGGATGGAATCTTAACACAGAGAATGTGCACAGCGCAAACGCAGGAACGAGCAGATGTGCGTGGGGTCCAACCTGCAAGGCGCGCGCCCAAAATAGGTCCTGTCTTACAGGTTAAGGATGTGGTGCGGGTGTGTGTCCTCTGTCCATTGTCGGACAGAGCGGAATGCCTCACTCTTGGGGGACCGCCGAAGGAGGGGCGAATGAAAGCCAGGAACCGGGAGAACTGGAAGGGGAGGCACCATCAGCCTCCACGGCGGCCAGGACGGGGTGGGCTATGGAATCTGGTCGGCGGGCTTATCTTACCGGATTAGATTGGGGGGATCTTCAAGGGAGGGTGAAGAAAAATAGAAACAGGCAACTGGTCTCTGTGTGCCTGACAAATTTCAAAGAAACAACACATGGAACTTCCGGCCTTTTTTTGTTTCGTTTTAGAGTGCACAGTCGAGGCACGGCTCGACAGCCGCGCTCAGGGGAGAATAACAAGATATCTGGGAGCCACGCTATTTTAGCATATCCGCGGGTCTAAAAATAGGTTTGATGACGATTTTCGGCCGCGCTAGTCCTATTTGGGAAAGCATACACCCCTGCCACATTGTTCGAGAAGGAAAGAAGAGCATAATTCCGGGGGAGGGACGAGGGAGGGAGGAACATGGGCGAGCGGTGATTTGTCTGTGCCTGGATTCTCCGGTTGTTTCTCCTCTTGTTTTTTCTCGGGTTGGACTTCTTTAGCTTTGGTGATGGTGTCTGTTCCGGAGGTTTGCATCTCGATGTGGATGTGTGTGTGCCTATTTTAAAACCCAGTGGTACCGAATCAGACGTGTGTTCTGACCGTCGCACTGCAATCGGCCCTGTGATGGTGCTATTATTCTCTCTTTCGGGCGTGAACCGCAGGCAGACGGTGTCCTGATCCGGAATCACCTCGTCGGATCGCGATGTGTCCGAGCGTACTACGAAGAGGTGGACAGCAGTATGTGGGGAGGCAAAACTTTGGATGAAATCACGACAACCTGCAGAACCGAAGTCCGACTTCAAGCAGGGAAAAAGCCATGATAGCTCGCCCTATCTTAGGAATTCTAGGTAGGAGGGAACGGATCCCGTGCTTTCGCTCGTGATGTCCCTCCCTCCCTCCACATGCCATCTGTCCGTTCTTGTGTCTCCCACCCACCATCAGGAGAGTGGGTGTTAAATCTACAACCTCGGAATCTGGAGGAGCCGTATCAGACACACACAATTCCCATGCATAAGCGCAGCCGCCCGCCCGGCGATGGAATCAGGTACCACTGGTGCGCTGCGGCTGCCTCTGCCGTGGGGAGTGTGCACATAAGACGCAGAAGGAGGGTGGAAAAGGAAACAGCGCCCGCTGAGGATGCACATAATCGGTTCCTGCGCATGGATGTACAGGTACATGGGCCAGCTGGTACAGTACATCCTATGTAGACTTCCATGCAGCGGGGCCCATCAGCGTGTTCCTTTACAGGCAGTCAGGGAAACAGACTGGCTGTACAGCAAGTGAGCTTTTATGGGGCCCTGCTCCCCGACCAGGGCCGCATCCAGCCACAGAAAATCTGACGGGTGGCGGGCGAGGGGGAAGCTGGGATGCCTCGTTTTGGGAGCACGTGTGTGTGCAGCTTTTAGGTGCTGGAATGCTCATCGCTCTTTGTTGTTCGGCTTCGAGAATGTGCATGATAAAGTGTGCCTTGTCATCGACACAGCTCACCAAATTAGACATCGAGTCAATATGAGCTTCGTGCACTCCAATTTGTCACGGCATTATGTTAGACTTTGAAGAAGGGCGTTCCCGGGTATAACGGCAGCCTCACCTGTGGCGTCCCGGCAAATCGCGACACTCGATACGGATTACGGATCTTGTAAATCAGAGCCCCCCCACTCTGGAATAATTGGCTATGGACAGAACACTCGATCTGTGTCGTAAACTACAGCGCAGCCTTCAGGGCCCCGTATATCAAGTTCGTGTTTTCCGGGAGTCCCAGCTTCAGACCAAACAGGTGCCTGGACGATCTTCTGGCCGGTGCATTTGGAAGGCCGTTTTGGTATTCCCCGTTCTGGCGCCCGAACATACGTGCTCCATCCGTCCCTGTCGTCCCAGGGGTTTGTCTGTAGCACATCTGGTCTGAGTGGCTCACGGAGCGATGGTTACACCACAACTTACCCAGTCTTGCAGTGTGTGTGCGCCCGAACATGCAGTGCTTTTAGCGGGTGTGTTTCCTTACGATTACACACACCGACGATGCAAGGCGTTTCTTCTGTGTGCTCTCATCTCGGGTTTGTCCGAGGGTGTGATTCGTGGTCTGTGGGGACAAATAGTTGCCGGCTTTGTCAGACCTGTCCGGTAATATGAGATCGTAAAAGCGGCCTAGCGAATCACAGGGGTGGCAGGGGGGAAAGGTTTGGAGGAGGCCCCCCGGATACAGCGGGGCCGATGGGTCCCTGCCGAAATGCCGTCAGCCGGAGTCCCCCGGGAGGGCTCCGGGCTTATGTGCGTGAACCAAATGGTTTGGTAATTTCACATGTGTTAGGGCACCCGGTATTTTCAGGTGACCCTCGGCAAAGTGGTCGAAATTCGACTCCGATTTGCTGCTACGGAGAGTCGCAGCTGAATGCACGCTGATGCTAGTTGTTTCGCTCGGTGACGGATCCGCCCATAGTATCTCCAGAACCGTAAAGAAGCAGCACGGAGTGGAGGGAATACTGTGTCAGTAGCGGGTCTTGCTCTACTAATATCGCTCATTGTAGTCATGCTCCGCTGTTTCTTAATGAACCGAAAAACACACATCCTTATCTGAACCCTTTTTCTGTGTCCGGTCCGGCTTCGCGGGACCGAGGCGGTGGCCCGACCCGGTCCGGCCTAAGCTGGGTCCGTGGCTCCGGTCGTTTTATACGTTTCTACGTATGGAAAGCCTAGCAATACCGAAAAACATGTTCTCACACCTAAATCGACTCTCCCTGAAACAGCTCAGCTCTATTCGCCAGCAGCCCAACAGCGAGGGAATAACGAAGGTACACATTGTGAGAATGCTTCTCCTCTCAACAACTCTCTTTATAGTCTCATGTATGCACTTTGCTATTAGAGCCAGAAATCGGAATGTGCAAATGATACACGTCCGTTCAGAAACAGTACAGAAACCAGGTGCATGCCGCGAGAAAAAGCATCTGCATGCAGCTTCGGTTAGGCCCGCGTCGATGCCCAATCAACACGTTAGAGATTGAAGCCCCGTTTGACATCAGGCGACTACTACTCCTGATACATTACTTCTTGAGAGAAGTCTGTAGAGATTGATGAAAACAAAGCACTACAGTTTACTCATGTATTTGGCCTCCTCGATTTCTCAAGATTGAACTTTCGGCCTGTTGTCTTGTGGTCGTCGCAGCTAATTTTGTCTACCTCTGCTACGTGCTATGCCCCATATATATCTGTGCTAGACATGTCGTACTTGGGGGCGCCATGGTACTTTTTCCTGCTCCCATTGAGCGAGCGCGCTCAGGCCGTTGTCAGAAATCCCTCAAACCGACATCATCGCCGGAACCTGGATGATGGTGCAGAAGTTCTTGCTGTTGCTACAGCCTTCGCCTCCACCGAGCCGGTCACCTTGGCCACAATGGGCCGTCAGGGTGACATCGTCATCGAAGACAAGTCAATCTCGCGAATCCAATGCTCGTTTGTGCTGAACCCGCAAACCCACGTCTTCATGCTGTACGACCAGTCCAGCCGCCAGACCACCCAAGTCTACGGTGATGAGCAGACGACATACCGGTTCGAGCCTGGGCGCTCTCGGGGGGTCGTCATCTCCGGCTCGCTCAACACAACATTCGGGATGGGCGGCCCGCACAGCAATCTTGTCATGTTTGAGATTGGCTGGCCGCCGCGAGCCCGGGATGTGGAAGCGGCGATAGACAGCCGGATCCAGCAGCTTCACTACCAGAGCCGTTACCTGCCAGAATCTCCGGACGGTGTTCCACAAGCTGGCCGGTTGGTAGATGAGGATACGACACCGCAAACGCCTCGCTTGGGGCGAGAAGGCCTTCGGTTCCACAAGGCCCCTGTCCCTTTGGGCTACGGCGCATTTTCAACGGTGTACAAGGTCACAGACGTGGACACCGGCAATATTCTTGCTGCCAAGGTCGTCAAGCAATCACACAACTCTGTCTGTCAGCAGCTGCGCGTGAGACGTGAGATCAAACACCTCACACGGTTATCGCATGTAAGTAGACACAAAATACTTGTCAATGCCACGCCGCCTTATCGCCAGAATAGTAACATGTCTCCTGGTAGCCTCATATTGTTGAGTTTCTGGGCTATCAAGGCGAGGATGAGCCGGAAGTATCGATTTTCATGCCCGTGAAGGATGGTTCTCTGGACAGCTTGATGTGGCAGAGGGACATGTACCTCCGAGGCCAGGATATCTGCACAGCGGTGCTCATCCACATGCTCAAAGCCCTCGACTATCTCGACGCCAATGGAATCATCCACCGCGATGTCAAGCCTGAGAACATTCTATACGAACGAGTTGCGGGGAACGGGTACCATTTCCGGCTGGCTGACTTGGGCCTATCCAGCATAGCCAGTACTGCCGTGAGCCAGGTTGGAACTCCAATGTTCATGGCCCCGGAGATGTTCCAGTCCAGTAGCCAATCTCACAAGGTCGACGTCTGGTCACTCTATGTGACAATCCTGTGGACTCGGGATATCGGCAAATTCCGGAGGTATGCCACCGATCTCCCCCGCAGCCACACTGAGATCCATGGCCGGGTCCTGGAAATCGCCGCGGATTCCTATCTCGACTACTCGGAGCTCCTCAATATCCCACTGTCCGAGCTTAGTCCCATGGGGCGGTTTGATCCCCTTCGGCGTGCGTCTGCCGCTCAGATACTGTCCGAGGTCTTCGGCGGCGATGGTCTTACAACACAGAGACGGCTTATACCTCCGATACTGCCACTGGATGACGTCCCATCCCCCGACGCCTCAGACACTGTCGGTGAAGCTTATGAACTCGACTCGTCGGGGCCCTCTGCTGGCTATACCCCCCGAGTCACACAAGGTGCTGTCGGAACGAGAACGCCAGCAACTCTGCGTATCCCAAGTGTCAAGAATGTGTCATATTGTGCACAATTGTCTTCAGGTTAGGTCTGTCACCTGCAGAACTTTAATGGGCTCTCAACGTGCCAGGACAGCGACAGTACCTCGCATCGTGGGGACATGACTCTTTCAACTACAGACCTGACATCTCTCTTCCATGTAGATAGTATCAAGACAATATCATAGTCTGCTAGTACACTATATATATATATATTTCTCAATTTTAATCCCATTCTTGCTAGCTATATACTGTTATTCTCCTGATTCCAGACGTTGAGAATGTCGCTTCTAGATCCGTTTAGGGTTGGTTAGGGTTTGAAGTGATGAGCCCAGTAACACAAACCAAACCCTCAAGCGATAATCTGCACCACCCTCAAGTCTTGAAGCTCCGATTTCTTTTTCTCAGTTACTACCAAGAGAACTGCCGAGTATATTCCCATCTTCACATTCTCCCCTCAGCGCCAAAGCATCTAAGGTTGTTTGCTCCTCATTCCTGATTCCCGCGCTGAACTCCGACTCGCTTATCAGTTTATCTGTTTGCCGCCTTATCGCGGCTGACGATAATCGCCTATTGTCCGAGCTGCACGTTTTTGCGTCGCCTTGTATTTGTTTCTCAAATTGAAGAGATGCCACACTTTTGAAGAAGCTGCGAAGACTATTATCAACCGTCTTGTTTGTTTTCCCAGAAAGGCGGAGTGATTGTTTTCTTTTCCCCTTCGCGAGCTGTTTGGGAGGCGGCGGTCTTTTTGCTCTTGTGGGTACGTGATGTGGATGTGATCAGGACGGCACTTCAAATCCAGCCGAAAGCGCGCGTCTATCTCGTTGGAACTCACACAACTGCCACCACCATGGAGATCGGGACATCTTCTTCGGCTTCGAAAGCTATGCCATCCCGCAAACGCCCCGCGCCGGACACGGACGATGTGGTCGAGGTGCAGGTCCCTGACGATACCGTTGACGGGGCATCCGGGCCTGAAGCTGCGGCGATGGCGTCCATCGAGACCGGGAAGAGATTGTACCAGCAGAGGCGGTTTGACGATGCGATCAAGGTATTCACCAAGGTAAGAGATGGAGCTCTCAGGCCAGGCAATCCATCGAATGGACAGAAACCGCCCGAAAGCCAAAGCTGGCAAACGCCGTGACTGGACAAGTCCCTGACCCATTGTGCCCAAACAGGTGGCCGAAGAATGCCCATGCACGCGTGGCCAGCGCCGCCAGCGCTGCTACTGCAAGAACTACGAAGGCGTCGCCACCTCGGGCGCGCGGTCCATCTTCGACGAAGCCATGTTCACGTGCCGGTGCGACGTGAGCCGCCGCTTCAACAAGTGCGACCAGCGCGCCCACGTGCTGGCGCTCGACTACCGCGCGGCTGTGCACGAGGCGCTGGACCGGCGCGACGACGCTCGTGGAGATGCCGAGTGGCTGCTGGAGATTGCCCCGCGCGCGCTGGAGGGGTACCTCCGGCTGGGGAAGCTGGCGCGGGCGCAAGGGAACCCCAGGTTCGCGTGGGCGGTGTACTGTGCCGGGGTGGAGATGGGGCGCAAACACGGTCTGGCTGGCACAGACAAGTTCAAGGTATGAGTATATCTCCTGGGTCTGGTCTTGGGTTAGGCACACATCACTAACGCGGTGCTCACCAGAGACTCATGAAACTGCGTGAACCGTTCCACATGAAGTTCAGTCGCGTTGACCCCATGATGCTGCCCCTCGAGTGTCTGTTGGATATCTTCTACCAGCTGAACACTGCACAGCTTGTGTGAGTTTTCGACCCCCCTTAGCCCTCGTATATGGTTGCTAACACCACACCGCCTATCTCCAGAACGTGTCTAGGAGTCTCTCGGAGGTGGAAGCAAACGCTCTCCACTACCGCGCAACTCTGGCGCCACATCCGCTTCCCCAGCGGAACCAAACCCACTGTTCAGGCGGTCCAATCCATAGCCAGGAACAGCCAAGACGGCTTCCACTCTCTCGTCATCAGTGACGTGACGAAGTTCGTGCTGAGCCAGGCCAAGTTCGACAAGCTGTGGAGCTGCACCAGTCGCGTCAAGTGGCTGGCCATGAACGGCCATCTGCAGACCACGTTGACTGTGACAGCGGAGTCGCTATCAATGCAGTCCTTGACGCATCTGTCGATGCACAACATCAACGCGGGTGGCTTGCAGCTCACAAATGCCATTCTCAAGCATGTTGGGGCGCAGCTGGAGCTCTTCTCGCTGTCTGGCATGTTCAGCTACCGGGATGTGTACTTTCCAACCATGAAGAAACTCAAGTACCTCCGTCTGCTGGGAGCGCCGACATATGCACGGTCGGTGATCCCGAACATCGCCACCCGGGATCCGATCTTCATCGTACGTTCATCACGGCCAGCAACTAACGACCCCCTTTCATGTCCTGTAATGCTGACCAACTAACTCTCTCCAGCCTCAACTGGCCGATGACACTCCGAATTGCCGCCAAGTGTGGATCGACGGGTTCTACCTCCTGGCAGAAGACGGCGACCCCGGTCCCCCGACCGACAACGTGTACTTCTGGCCGCACCTCGAAGTCCTGATGCTCGGCTACCTCACCGCGCAGTTTGACTGGAGCCGGCTGGCGTTCCCCCGGATGGCACTGCACCGCCTCAAGTACCTGCACCGCATCCCCTCGTGCTTGGAGTGGCGCACGAAGATGACCACCCACAGCCTGCTGCAGCCGTTCCGCAACATGGACGCCGAGTCCGACACCGACGCGTCCGGGACGCGACTCCCACTGAGCAACCTGGCGTGCATGAAGTTCCCGATCATTGGCGGCTTCGAGAACGACTACGACCCGTTCGAGCAGACGCTCGCCGGCCTCGCCGCCGCCGTCGCCGCCGCCCGGCTCCGCGTGCTCGACGTGCAGTTCCCCGCGTTCCCGCCCACCGGTGGCTGGGCCACCTACGTCGAGCGGCTGCGCTCGGCCGGCATCTGGGGCTGCGAGACGGTCGAGCGCATGAAGTTCACCGTGCTCGACAACGCCGTCCCGCGCGCCGCCGACCACGCGCTCGGCCTCGCCTTCCTGCAGAGCCTGCCGAATCTGGCCTGGCTGCACATCGAGTTTGACCGCGGCCTGGACGCCACTGGGTACGGCATTGCGGCGTTTGTCGAGGCGGTCATACGCACGGTCTCGGCGAGTACGATCTACTCGCACTTCAAGGGCGCCATCTACGATCGGCTGAATGCTGTCGCGGCCGAAGAGGGCGTTACTCTGATCAACAGCTTGCCGCCTGAGCCGGGGTTTCCGGTTGAACTTGACGAGTAGGGAGGGAGAGGGAGTGAGTGGTGTGCTAGGGTTAGGCTTTGTTTCTTTGGGACTATGGCGTTTGTCCAGCAGTTAATGATATCTCTTGAACCGAGGTTGTGCACTGTGAGTTCGGCGCGGCGGAGTGCTTGGCCCTGCAGTAGGGTTTACGGCTAGGGTTTCAGCTTAGGGTCGCTCTCTGCGGCTGGGCATGGATTCATGAGCATCAGGGAATATAACGAAGACAAGACGATAGATGACGCGCAGAAGGCAATCACATGAATTAAATTAAATCTCTTCAAAAACAACGTGCCGACTTGGTACGTTCATGCATTTGAATTGCAGTCTGAAGGACCTCAATAACAATCCCCCCAATTCGTGACATCGTGATGATCCGTCATATGTACAGAATAGAAAGAAGCAAAGCACAAAATGAAAAGAGCAAGGAAAACCAAGAAACCACCTCCCCCTCTCTGTCTCCATCAAAATCTTCCGAGGAAGAAAAGTAGCCGTGTCTCGGATCTATTCCTGCGCTTCGCCCGCCGCAGTCGCCGCGCTCCCGGAGATCAACGACTCCAGTTCCCACGGCGACAGCGTGCTCCGGCGCCGGCTCGCCACACGGCTGGTGCGCCGCTCGCGCTTCCGCTTCACCACGACACCGTCGCCCAGAGCCTCGCTCGGTTCCGCCAGCGGGATCCGCTTGACCGGGTCGCCTCCAGCACCGCCCGACGCCGCCGAGTCGCGCAGACCGGCGGCCGGAGCACCCGCCGCGCCGTCAGCCGGCGGCGGGGGGGCCAGACTAGGAACCGCGCCGCCGACCGACGACGCCGCGCTCTCGGCCGAAACCTGCCGCAGAGACGGCTGGGGCTTGGCCAGCCGGGCGGCCTTGAGCTTGGCACGCACGCGGGCTGCATCAGCCTCGCGCTCCGAGGCTGCGAGCTTCGCGGCGATGGTAGCCATCGTTAGCGGGCTCTGCTGGGCCGCGGGGAGCAGGCCGGCGCCGCGCGGGAGAGGGAGGCGCGAGGAGGTCGTGGGGCGCGGGGTTTGTTGGGCGGGTGGGACGAACGGCGCCGAGTCGGCGGCTGCGAGAGGGTCAGGCGAGAGTGAGGGCATGCGGGGGGCTTTGCGCCGCGGGGTATCGGGGGCGGGCGTTGGGTCGGCGGGAGCGGGAGCGGGAGCGGTGGTGGTGGTGGGGGCCGGGGCTTCGGGCGCTGGTGCTTTGGTGGGCACTTGGACGGTTGTAGGCTCAGGGTCGGGGACTTCTGCCTTGGGCTTGGGGGCTGCCTCGGCCCGGGTAACTGGGGTAGGTTTCGCCGCGGTGCGCGGAGCCGGACGCATCGTTGTCCGGGATGACGAGGCCGCGACGCTCTTGACAGTGGTCGTAACTTCCACCGTCTTAAGCATCTCAATCGTCTTCGTCGCATCAGAGGGTGTGGTCTTTCGGGCTGTGGGTCTCGGGGCGGGCTGCGTAGCTTTCGACGCGGCAGCACGGGCTCCAGTGGTAGTGGTATCCGGAGCCGGCTTACGCGTGATAGGCACTAGAGCCGGCCGAGCAGCTTCACGACGGGCAGTCCGCTGGACCTTAGCCGGCGGCTGCGACGTTGCAGTGCCCGGTGGAGCTGGCTGTCCGGCCTGCGTGGGCTCGTCGTCATCGGCAGAAATCGATCGCTTGCCCCCCGATGCACGCAGGTTCCGGGTGGTATCCTCGACGGCTTCCGTTCGTGGAGCCGGGTTAACGCGCCGGATTCCCGGCCGGGTCGTCACATCTCCGCGGTTACCCGCCGACGCAGAGTCTTTAAGCGGGCCCGGCTGGCGTGCTGTGGGAAGGGGTGGTGGTGATGTTGACTGGAAGACTGGGCGAGTCTGGAACTCGGACTGCTGTAGGATCTCGACGTTCGGCTCATCGACGTCCAGATCGTCCAGATCGACGTCATCGTCCTCAGCGTCATCGTCTGAGAAGTACTCTGGCGGATAGGGGGCGCTGTAGTTGTGCGGCTCCCCCGACAGAAGATCGACGTCATCGTCCTCCTCCCCAGCCTCGTCACTATCATGTTCGGAACCATCAACATCCTCTTCAACGTGCTCTTCTCTGTGGCTTTGGTAGGTGTTAGCAGTTCCCCGGCTGTCCGCCAGCTGCTCGTCGCTTTCTGGCTCCTCCTCTTCCTGGACGGCCGTCAAGCGCGGAACGCGCAGTGGCACGGCCTGGTACGTTTCTTCGACGTTGCGAACTCGTACCGGGCTCAGTCGCAGGCCCATCTTCAGCTCTTCCTCGTTGATGGGCCGGCCACTGGTAGCCGTGCGGCGGCGCCAGCCTTCAATCAAGTGGACCGCCTCCTGCCAGCGCGCCTCCATCTTCTCCCAGCCTTCCCGAAGGCGCATGATCTCCTCTTCGCGTAGCTGGACCTCTTCGATGGGCACAAACGACGGGTTGGTGAGAATGACGCGCAGGTGGTCGAGCAGTGACGCCATATCGGCCTCGAGCTCGGTGCACGAGGGCACAATTGAGACTAAATGCGAGGACACGCTGGCATTTGCCGCCGCGTCCGCAGACCAGCCGCTCATTTCAGAAAGCGAGTCCCGTGTTCGTCGCAGGAGGGAAAGTAGCGAGTCGTTGTCTTCGCTGAGGTTCTGGGCGAGCTCCGCGAGAAACTGGTTCGTTTCGGTGCGCAGATCGTACTGTGCACTGGCGGCAGCGGCAGTAGCGGCGGCAGCAGCAGCGGGGGTTCCGGCCGACATGGCTCCGCCGCGGGGAGTGCTCATGGTGGAAGTGGCCGCTGACGAGATAGACCCCGCGGGTATACAGCGTTTCTCGTCACCAGCCCCGGCAACAACAGTCACGACCGATACCGTGGCGCTGCGGGCAACGCCACGCGTACGCCCCGCCTCTAAGAGTTGCTTCTTGAACGAATCAATCTGTTTGTCGCGTCGTCGGATCTCTGTCGCACAACTGGCGCGGGTTGATGCGACCAGCGCCTTGGTGCGGGCAAGGTCGTCGCGGAGGCCACGGGTTACGGCCTCGGCGCTGCGCAGCTGTGTGGCGGCCGAGGCTGCGGCGGCGGCAGAGATGTTTGCGCGGCGGTCGGCGTCAATGACGCGCTCTTCCAGTTTCGCGATGGTGTCGGATTGTCGGAGGGACTCGGCGCGGAGTGCCCGGACGGTGCCGGCGATCGATTCGCGGTGTTCGGCGTCGCGCTATCGGAGCAAACGGGGAATCGGCGTTAGTACCGGGCGCAGGACCAGCCGCCACATGCATCCACCACACTTACATCTCTCCGCAGAATCAGGTCGTTGACCACGCTCATCACGGCCGCCATGGTCGCGGCCAGATCGGCGCCGTCGCCGGGATCGGCGAAATCAATCACCTCGTCATCATGCAGCAGCCCACGCGACAGAAGCTGGTTGTTGATGTACAGCGACGCCGTACGCAAGCTCTCGAGTTCGCTCATGACGCGCGGTAGACTTGGAAGATCCCGAGATAACAGGATGAGGGGAGGCGGAGGTGAAAAGAACGCAGAGTATACATCCGGGGGGTGTAAAAGAGAGAGAGAGAGAGAGTTGTGGTGGGATTAGATTGCGGGTGTGCGGCAAGGTTTTGATTATCAACAAGGGACAGGCTCTTTGCCACAGATGAACATGGATCAGAGCATAACAGAAAACAGAAAACATATATGCCGATCAACAAGAAGCAAAGTCTCAGCCCGCGTGTGGTCGTTAATGCTTGAACCCTATGAAAATTGCAAGTGTTGGCGTTTATGCGATCGCCAACTTTCGGGCGTTTGTGTTTTGGTGCGCGTTTGTTGTCGCCTGTGACTAAGCTGGGGTTGGCTCAGCAACCATAGTTAGGGTTGGTGATATTAGGGTCTAGGTGAGGATGTCATACTTTACGAAAATGAGAGAGAAAAAAAGTCTTTGTCAATTGCGGTGGTCGAGCATGGAGGGCTTACCTGCGGACTACTAGTCTTGGCCATCATCGCCGTTGAATAGGTTGAGGGGATGAGTGACTGGGAGGCAAACGGGTCGCTCCTTGTGCTGTTGCCGTGATACCTGGATGGGATAGGGTTGGTTAGGGTTAATCACTCCACAGAAGGAAAAAACAAAGTCAATGGCGTTAGTCGAACACAGAGGGCTTAACTGCGGGCCGAACCAGCAAATCCTAGTCATGATCATCGTTAGCTAACCGTGCCAGTTGACAGAAATCAAAGCACATAACTGGCCCTTATGAGGGATACACAAATGTCATCAGATTGAGTAGAGGAGCAACATACCGAATGTCCAATCAGATTTAGGGTTAGCAAGCCTCCTGTAAGGGTTAGATAAAGATAAGAGAAGAGATCTGTTGGATAAGTGGGGAAACGGTGCTTATCGCGCCAAAAAAATTTGAGGTTGAAAAGAAAAAAACCTGTGTCCGGCAAACGCATCCCATCAACACTTGTCCTCATTCTATTCTCCCTCGTCGCCCTCTCCCGCCCTCTCACACTTGCCATATTCGCAATGGCAGACCCAATAGCAACCGACGATGCCTCGAGCTTTGCCCGACTACTGATAGCCATCCCTCCCGAGCCGGCTTTCCCCGTATCGGACACGGTCCACGAGATTCGCCTACGACGGAACACCCCCAAAAACCCCACGGCCGACGACTCCCGCAGCCTATTCTTGAAGAACATCCCCGCCGATACCACCGAATCCCACCTGCGGGCGGTGTTTGCATCGCTGATCGGCGTCGGCCGCTTCGAGCGCGCCGTGTTCCGCCGTGCGGATGACCGGTTCCCCGTCGACGTCGACGCAGCCCGCGCGAAGAAAGTGCAGGCCATCAGCCGGAAACGCAAGCGCGGAGTGGCGGGTAGCGCAGACGCCGACAGTGACGACGACGATGCGGACAACGCAGCGGTCCGGGCGGCGATGGCGCTGCCGCCAATCTGGTCGCGGCTGGTGCACGCCAGCGGCGCCTCGGCGGTGGTGGTGCTTGCCGACGAGCGCAGCGTCAGCGCGGTGCTCAAGGCCATCGCGAAAACCCACCGCACCCGCAAATTCCCCGTGTGGGGCGAAGGCGTCAGCGAGGCGTCGGCGGCGCCGCAGCTTGGCAGCGCGTGGATCGCGTCGCACCTGCGGCTGTCGCGCGCCGATACCGCCGACGACGTGGCCGCGACGCAAGCGGCGGTGCACGTGTTCTTCGGCGAGTTCAACCGGCGCGAGAAGGAGGCCGAGGAGCTCGCGAAGCGCATGCGCAGCGAGCCCGACGCCGACGGCTTCGTCACGGTGGTGCGCGGCAGCCGCGCCGCCCCCGCCAGCATGCAGGAGGCCGAGCTGGCGCGCCAGCGCATGCTGGCCAAGGAGGCCAGGAAGCGCGAGGACATGACCGGCTTCTACCGCTTCCAGGTGCGCGAGCGCCGCAAGATGGAGCAGAAGGCGCTCATGCGCCGCTTCCAGGAGGATCGCCAGCGTGTCGCTACGTTGAAGGAGAAAAGGGGCAAGTTCCGGCCGGAACAGTAGTTCTCTTGTTACGCAGTACGTCTTTACACTCATATCCTCCCATCTTCTATTTCAGTACCCTTGGTCCACCAACCACCCTCAGCCAGGACGCATGATGACGCCCGCGGGGCCATCTGAGCCGACGAAAAGCTTTGGTTCCCGCCAACTGTCCCCAGTTGTCCGGCGGCTAATGCTTTCCTGTTGGCACTGTAGCCACAAACCGCGTTCCAAATAATCTTCTCAATCGACTCTGAAACTACTGGCTGGGATTGGGTGCTTGTGCAGTGAGATCATGCGTTGGAATTCTCAACGACGAAGATCGGAGTCCACGAGCTAATTTAACCCCTCCGCCACATTAGTTCTTCCCGAATTGGTGTCTTCCTGCCCTTATCATTCAAAAATGACAGTTACAGCTAAAGAACTACATTCCCCCAGTGGCACAAGCGAATGTAAATGGCAACTCTGGATTGGAACTTTGAGAGTCTTGTCTGAAGTCTCGGCGGTTCTTGGGTCGATTCTCTTCCTTTCTTCTCTTTCTTCAGCGGCCATATCTTGATGTGGCCTGTTTTTAGCGTCACCATGCTTTCAACAACGGCGTTTAGGTACCACAAAATGGGCAGGAGAACATGGGCAATAGGAGTCCCGGATACATATCTTTCTTTGAATATCACTTCTGTTTTGACGTTATTCCTTCTTGTCCTGAAACTTTCTCCCCGTTCAAATGTCTGGCAGTCTGATGCAACTCAAAAGGCCAGTGGTTAACGCTAAACCCCTGCATCCCGCTCTGATACCACGCGCAGCAACACGGACATCGAGAATGAGCCACCGCGCAGCTTCCCTACCAACCGTGATGACACTCCTGGGTATCCTGTATAAGGGCCAACTATATGTGTTGACTCCTGTCAACTGGCATGGTTTGCTAACGATGATCACGACGAGGATTTGCTGGTTCGGCCCGCAGTTAAGCCCTCTGTGTTCGACTAACGCCATTGGCTTTTTTTTTCTTCTGTTTTCCATATCTACACTACACACCTTCTCTTGCATTCAAGTCAAACCTGCCTTCAGTCCATTGCTCCAGTTTGTGGTTTCACTAGCATTTGCTCCGGAACACTTGCTTACACCTGTCATCATTAGGGTGTAAACCCTTGGTGGTCGTCATAATATCTACCTTTGTGTTCGCTTTCCTCGGTGGTCCTTTGTTCCGCCCGCAAGACAATATATCAAGGGTACAGATATACCAAGATACATCTACGAGTAAGTAACCCAACGGGGCCAGGTTCCGCAATCGGCATCGAGATCAAAGACCAGATCCGATGAGAATCGAGATCCTTGACGAGCGTGAGCGGACCGCCATGTCCGGTTCCACCGAACAGCTACAGCTTCACTGGCTGTTGTTCCAAGGAGGAGGAAGAGAAGGATTCGTATCCTGGATGATTCTAGCTGGGGGGTCGACAACCCTAGGATACAACCCTAACCCCAACCCCAGCCCCAAAACCCCATTGTCTAACCCTAAGGAACCAACCCTGAGAGGAAAAATAATGTGGCAGCACAAAAAAAAAAGAGAAAAAGACAATATATCACGACATCATAGTAAATGAATGAATGGCCGGCCAGCCAGCCAACCAACCCGGCTATCCGTTCCGCCCCTCACACTGTCTTGGCTGGCCTGGGGTGGGTGCTGAGCGAGACCACACCTTTTGTTCTCATTCAAATCTTCTGCAATTTCTTCTCTCCTTCTGCGGCACAGCCGGTGTTGTTGTATTTCGCTTGCCGTGCTGGTGGCATTGCTTGATGCCGAGGGGAGGACAGGGGCACATCCAGGTCAAGAAAATGCTGTTTGTGATGGTGTTTTTTTGACAGGCTCCATCCAGATCTCCGGCTGAGAGGAACCCTGGTGGACGTGGTCTGGACAAGTGGACACCCTGGACTGGTGGATGGCCCGATGTCTTGGGGGTGGTTGCTCACTCACGGCGCCCCCGTCGCAGTCCAGGGACCGGGGGGGAGGGGGGGGAGGGGACCACACATACCAAACCACTCCTGGATGTCGCTGTCACTCTGTGGAACAGATAGATAGAATTCATGTGGGTGGCAGGCAATCTGCGGGCAACGTTGGAACTGGCATGGGGCCGGTGCTGCGCTGGGCGCGGTGTGCCGCGAGTTGGCATAATTTCCATGCCTTTAGCCGTTTGTGGGTGGCGCTCCTCGGTTTCCAGGGTGGGATTTTGCTGTGTGCTTGTGGATTTTTCTTTCATTTCTTTCAGTCCAGCCTTTTTGCTCTCTGCAGATCTGCGCCAATCTCGGTCTGTCCCTCTTCTTCGCCGTTGTTGTGCCGTCTTCTTCCCTTGGTGTTTGGTGGTTGTGAGTGTCTCTCGTTCCTCGCGCCTCTTTCCCAGACACTCGTGTCTTACACGCCGACGAGAGCCCTCGCGCTGTCAGCTATCACTTACATATCACTTCTCACGCTCGTGCCTTTCACCGGCCGAGCTCCCTGGTCTTGCTGTCCCCGTTCTCAAGGCCCTGTTGATCCGACCACGGAGTGGTAACTGCAAGCAGTACTGTACATACTGCTATCAACTCTTGTCCCCCTCGCCACGTCTTCGCTCGTCGTCGTCGATCCGTCATTTTCTGCTCACGCTGCCACACGCTCTTTCATATATCCGTATATCGGCCTTAGATTGACCCTATACCGATATTGCTGCAATCTATTCCCACAAGCCCTCTCCTCCCACCCATCCCCCAATCCGGCTCACTTACGAGCGCATTCCGTTTCCCGTTCTGGCCTCTTCTCTCTCTATCTCTCTGGCCTCTCTCTCTCTCGTTTGCTGTTGGTCTCTTCCCGTCTCGCTGTCCGCTTTCATCAAGATATGCCCCGACGCTGTAATAATATCGGCTGCACCGTGACCACAGGCGGTTGAGTTCCGCCTCCTGAGTGTTTTTTTTGCTTCTTCTTTTTTTCGTCCCATGTCTCTCTCCCTCATCCTGCTTTCTATTTTTCTTCACCCTCTGTATCAATCCGTGTCTGTATCCCTTCTGAGTTCATCTCCCTGGCCGTTTCTTCCTCGGTAGTGTGTGGCTCAGTCTCTGAACTCTCCCGTCCGTGCTCACCTGCTCATCACGCTTGGGGCAATTTTCCCCCCTTCGGCTTGGTTTCCTTCTCGGTGTTTCTTTTTTGGCTTGTGCTTGTGCTTGAGCTTCCGAGAACTTAATTTGCTTTCTCCTATCCTTCTCGGTTTTCCTGACTCTCCTTCTACAACTTTGTTCATTCCTTATCGCATATACAACACACTCCTTCTCGCGTTCCTTCGCCATTGGCGCTCTCTATACTCGACGACAACCACCACGACACACTGAAAATTCCCATCCGGCGACAACATCGCCTCCCTTCATGGTCCCTATCGCCGTCGCCCTCTTGCATCTCTCCGATAGCCCGATCCAGCTGCCGCGATGAACCCCGGCCGATCGCGGCCACGGGGCATGCTGGCCAGCATGTCCTGCGCGGCATTATTGCTCCTCCTCGGCTCGTCGGCGGAGTGTGCGGCCGCCCTGTCCGGCGACTTCACGTCGTCGCTCGCCGACGTGGTGGCCGGCTCCACCCTCCAGGTCCGGTGGGAGACCGTCGAGGCGTCGTCCGCCCACAACATGATTGTGCGCGGCCGGCTCTTCAACAGCACCGACTCGGGCGTGACGTCGTTCACCGCGGTGATATCCAGTGAGTTTTTTTTGTACTGCCTGGGCGGTCCCGCGGGACCACCGTGACAAGTAGCTGACAGCAGGACACTCAAGACAACGCGACCACGTCCGGCTTCACGTGGACCGGCCTGCCGTACCCGCTGCCGTACATCCCCACGGCGCGGTACCAGCTCGAGATCCAGGACCAGGCCGACTTCACCGCCCACGGCCTGTCGGGCGAGACCATCGCGCAATCGCCGTTGTTTACCATTGCGCAATCAGCCGACGAAGAAGACAAGGTCCGAATGCTCTTCCTTTCCTGTTCCCCACTCGCGGCGTTATCGGCGGCGGGATTCTTTCTTCGTTTTGTCTTTTTCTTTTTCTTTTTTCGTGCTGGAAGTTGCCCACTAACCCTAATTGAAATTTTCCAGACCGTAACCCAAGGCCCTAACCCTAACACATCCTCCTCATCCGACTCCGGAACCACCACCCCCCAATCCCAATCCGACGGGGACTCCGATTCGAACTCGTCGCCGGTTGCCATCGGCGTGTCGGTCGGTATCGGCGTTCCGATGCTCATCGCGGCTGTCGTCACCGTGTGGTGCCTCCGACGCCGCCACCAACGGGCACGCGGGGCGTATACCGGCCACCGGAGACCGCCGTTACTGGATGCCGGCGTCAGCTAGGGTTGAACTGGTTTTCCGTCTTCTTGTTTCCTTCCTTACACCTGTAACTATTTTCTGTTATTTTCTTCTTTTACGACGTTACGACATTACAATCCTGCATGCACAAGCCAGTCATATTTCTTTTATACCATATGATATATTATTATCTCAGTCTTGGGGGAAATAAAGCAAAGTCATAACAAGGGACGTCCCGAAACAAACACACACACGCACACATCCCTCCTCAACAGTTTCCGTTGTAGGGCACCATCATGTGTCCTGTTCGATCACGTCACTAAAAAAAGGGCCCGTGATTCTGGAAGGAGGGAGATCTGATCCGGTTGGCTGTAAACTATGCGTTTACATGGTCGGCAGGTCGCGGTCGTTCGACACGGCAGCGCCCTGGCGATGGTCAGCCTGGCGGCGCAGATCGGTCTCGACGCCGGCCATGCGCCCCTTGCCCTGCTCGTTCATCTCGTTGTAACGAGCCTGGCCTTGGTGGTCGCCCACCAGAGACGCGCCCGTCGCGCCAACCGCGCCGGAAACGCGCTCCCCGAGCCCGCCGGCCGTGTCGTGTGCCTGGCCGCGGGTCTCCTTCGTCTGGCCGTCCAGCCGCTCTTGCTGGCCGGTTGCCTTGAGGTGCTGTTTTGGTGGTTTTACCGGGACATGGTTAGCAGGTGCGCGGGCAACGGGGGCTGGGGGCGCGGCGGCAGCGCGGCGGTGGCGGCGGCGGCACTCTCGTTTGAGGACCGCGAGCCGTCGCCGGCCGGCGCTGCGCGCGCGTGCGCGGCGCGGCGCGCAGAAGTACTCACCTCGTTCCCAAAAACCCCCCCAGCCGCCTCCTTGGCCGAGCCGGTTGTCTGCTCCCAGCGCCCCTGGCGGCGGTCCGGGTCTTCCATGGGATGCGTAGTGAGACCGGCATGCTGGGCGAAGCCGGTATTTTTGCTGTTCTTGTTGTAGTCCTGCACGGCGGCTGCCTCGGCGCGCTTCTGCTGGCCGTGCACTTGGGCCTCGGGGTTGCCGACGACCTTACCAAAGGTTTCCTGGAGCGAGCCGGCGGCGGAGTCGGCGTATGCCTTGACGGTGGAGGTCTTGTTGGTGTTGGTGGTGCCGGATGTGGTGGGGTTGGTCATTGTGAAGGACTGGAAGGGTTGGTTGTTTTTTGGTGAGCTGTTGGATTGGCTTTGTGAGTTGTTGGATTGATTGATGGAAAGTCGTGTTGGACTGGTGAATGAGTTGTTTTTTTCAAAGTTCAGATCGTGCTGAGACGTGGAGGTCCTGGCCGTTTATATAGATCTTGGGACTCAACTTGAGAGACCTCCTGGAGCGAACCTTTTCCAACAAAGTCCACATGGCCCTCCTGCTGTCATACTCTGGTATACTCTGGTATACTCCCATCATGATGTAAGTGTGATGGCGGCCCCCAACGCCGGAATGAGATAGACAAACAAGACTTGCTTCCACGCAACGGCCATGTCGTGTTATCCCTGTCCGAGGCGAGGCACGAAGGCTGGCAGACCCGCCGGCTACGGCCGGCATTGACCGTGTTTGTGTATCATTGCTGGGTAATTCTTCCACTCCTATGATTCGACCGCCGCTGGTACACAGCATCATGTTCACGTGCGTTCACTGTGTCGTCAACGTTGCCGTTAGTGCATGTCAATCTGACTCTTGCGGTCCGCAATTATGGAACCAGGCCACAACAGCCACGAATCTCAAGAACCCGGGAAAATAAAATAAAAATAAACAATTCAGATAAAAATATAATTAGCAATGGCCCTGGACGGTGCTTCCCTGGCCGAAAAGAGTTGACCCCGGAAAAAGAAGCGAGAAATGCTGTGGTCGGGCGTGGCGGCGGTTCTGGCGTCAGTTTGTGACGAAGTGACGTCGTCACTATGTCGTGGATATATCCGAGCCTCCAGAAAACATGTGAGAGAACCCCAACTTTTCGTTATTCTTTCCGGTGAGCACGGGATTGCATCACTATAGCACACACAGTGTATTTACAGATGAATTGAAGTATGAGAGAAACAAGAAACAGAAACCGTGGCTTGAATTGATGATGCCCTTTTACTCGTACAGCTAATTTATGCGTAGGAAGGACGCCGAAAAAAAGAGAGGCGAATATTAGCCTCCTAATCCCAGCTTTCCTCTACTACATGGGGATACAGAAAAAAAAAAACCATGAAGATAAAAAAACAGTAAACAAAAAAAAAGAAAAGAAAAGAAAAGGACAAGAAAAGTGAAGACTGTAGCATTCCTTATCTTGAGCGAGCCGGGTGTACATGGTGAGTTTCCTTTTCAGTTTCCTCGCATCCTTGTGATATGCTCTGATGTACATTCCAAGCCACGGAAGCAGAAAAACACACAGGAATGACGAAAAACGTTCATGTGGCGCCAGAGAGGGTGTTGAATGATGACTAGGGCCGTTGAAAAAGCCACTTTGGAGTTGAGCGGGGGAGAGACGAAAGGAGATAGTCCCGTGGTTTCACAAGGCGTAAAAGCAAAGAAGTGACAAGAAGACTAGCAGAGACTCTCCCCCCAAATTCCGGTCGGTCTCTCTCTAGTGCTGTGTCCACTGGATGGTGTTCAGGTCGACTCCCTCCTGCACCAGCTCCCACAGCGGGCTGAGCTCGCGCAGGAACGACACACGCTCCTGGACCGCTTGCAGCACGTAGTCGATCTCGCCCTCGGTGGTGAAGCGGCCAATGCCGAACCGGATACTGCTGTGCGCGCTCTCGTCGCTGTTGCCCAGCGCACGCAGCACGTACGAAGGCTCCAGAGACGCCGACGTGCACGCGCTGCCCGACGACAGCGCAATGTCCTTCAGCGCCATCAGCAGCGACTCGCCCTCAACGTACGCAAACGACACGTTGACACAGCCCGGGTAGAAGTGCTCGGGGCTGCCGTTCTGGTTGGTGTGCTCCATCGACAGGAGGCCGTCGAGGAGCCGCTGCGACAGCGCCTTAATGCGCTTCGAGTCGTACGGCAGCTCCTCCTTGGCAATCCGGCACGCCTCGCCGAAACCAACGGCCAGAGACGGCGCGAGGGTTCCGCTGCGCAGACCACGCTCCTGTCCACCGCCGCTGATGATGGGCTCCAGACGGACACGCGGCCGACGGCGAACGTAGCAGGCGCCGATTCCCTTGGGGCCGTAGATCTTGTGCGACGAGATGGACATGAGGTCAATGTTCATAGCATTCACATCCAGGGGGATCTTGCCGACAGCCTGGGCGCCGTCGGTGTGGAAGAACACCTTGTTCTCTCGGCAGAGCTTGCCAATCTCGGCCACCGGCTGGATGACTCCGATCTCGTTGTTGACGGTCATGATGCTGACCAGGCACGTCTCGGGGCGGATGGCAGCCTTCAGGTCGTCCATGCTGACCAGACCACTGTTCTGCACAGGCAGGTAGGTGACCTCGAAGCCTTCGTCTTGCAGATGGCGACAGCTGTCCAGCACGCACTTGTGCTCGGTCTGGCTGGTGATGATGTGGTTCTTCTTGCCTCCGCGGCCAAAAAAGCGCGCAACACCCTTGATGCTCATGTTGTTGCTCTCGGTGGCGCCGCTGGTAAAGATGATTTCCTTGGGGTCGGCGCCGATCAGCTCGGCAATGTGGCCTCGGGCATCCTCCACGGCCTTCTCCGACTCCCAACCGTAGGCGTGTGTGCGCGAGTGGGGGTTTCCGTAGTAGCCAACGTAGTAGGGGAGCATGGCATCGAGAACGCGCGGGTCGACGGGGGTGGTTGCCTGCATGTCGAGGTAGATGGGGCGCTGCCCTTGATCTAATATGGCAGCATCCTTGAGAACGTCTAGAGGAAAGGTGGAAAATTGGGGTGTATGTTAGTCGCGCTGTCAATCATTACGGAAGAGCACCCGGTGATAGATAGGATCCGTCGGCCAGTGTTGATGTCCGTCCAAACCCCGATGCTGCTATGGATAGAGGAGCAGCGCTGGACATGCCCATCCGCAGCATTCCACATCAACCAGTCCGCATCAAGGGAACATACCTGCAACTTGGCTTGCTTGGATGACCGAGTCGTCAATGACGTTCACAAAGTCCTTCTTATCCAACTTGATGGCGGTCTCCACCTGGGCATTATCCGGTTTTGACTCCGACACATAAGTCCGAGAAGACGAAGCTTGGAAGGGCTGTAATAGCGGGCGCTGGGCCAAAGGTCGCAGTTGTGAGGTGGTGGCGGGAGTTCTCGAGCGCGCAGCCGCAGCGAACGACGCGGTCCGGCCGAGACGTAACGACTGTCTTATCACGGAACTCGTCATGATGAAGATCCGAAAGAGACCGGAGTTGGTGTTGTGTTCGGCGAGTTTCCCTTCAGTATCAAAGAGGGGATGAAAACCCCGATGGCGGTGGTGCAGATGCTGATTTGTAAACAGCAGGTGAAGTTTCAACGACCGGTAGCAAAGACAGCAACGGAGAAGAGTATTTTGATGGGAGAAAGAAAATAACGGATAAACTGTCGTGATTCACGTTGTCGATGACAAAACCAGATGAATCATATACAAAAATGGAGGGAGGAAGATTATTCGATGGCAACCAAAAAAGTTTCGGACCGTGATAGCTTTTTTTACCCTTCAATAATCCGCGGTCCTTTTTGGGAGATATCGGGGATTTGCTCCGAAAAACCAGTCCAGGCGAATAAAGCCGAGGAAAACCCCATACTGTACAGAAATGGCGGCAAGATTGATTAGATAATGGCGGTTCGCAAGCCCGAGATCGGCGCTGCACGACCTGTGATTGGCGGGAACGCGCAAAAGCGGTTTGTCATCCAGCAAAAACACGGTGTGTAACTCTAGCCGCGCACCGTTTCGTATGCGTTAGACGGGGGTATGCAGCTATCGGGGTGGGCCAATCCCGAGGTGTATGCATCTATCGCGGCTATTCATCAATCCAGTGTCCGATCGGTCCATCTTTGAGATTGTGACGCTCTCCGGCTCTGGTGAGATCTGAGTGGACGGCAGATGCGGAAAAGAGAGCCTGGAAACAGTATACAGTTAGCAACCCATCAGTTGGACGTCAGTTAGAAGCAAGCCGGGCAGAGGAGAGACAGTTATGAGGCCACCCAGCATAGCACGTGCCAGCATCCAAGTACCTATTGGCGAGTAGCAGACGATAGCAACGAGAGACAAGACTCTCACGGGATCAGACAGAGAGACAAGAGAGACAGAGAGAGAGAGAGAGAGAGAGAGCAAACGCGGTGTTTGCAGAAAATACAGAAGAGGGTTTACACACGCCAGCAGTCAGTCAGACGAGCCGAAACGAGAAAAAAAAGATATGGCATCCTCCTCAGCTGTGTAATATCAAAATCGTACGGCTTTTCCCTCTCCCTGGAAGGAATTCAAATCAAAATGCAGCCAGGCGGGATATGCATGTATCAAGGCGGCTGACATAACAAACGAGTCAAGCCGACAAACGAGCAGGAGCCGAACTTCGCGAGCAGGAACGTTTGCAGCAAAAGCCGCGAAACGCTCCTTCCCGCCCAAACTAGAAATCGCACAGCCTCCGACAAGAGCCACAGCGCCACAAACTCCGTCGTCATCAACAGCGTTTTTAGTCCCCTCCACGTTAAAGTGCTTGGTTTTGCCCCCTCCAAAAAGAGCATTTCTCAATAGCTGGGTCAATCCCTGGTTTTAATACTGCCGCCACTGTAATAGCTGCAGCCCTTCTTTTTATTTTTTCTTTTTCCTCTTCCACTATGACGGACTGGCAATGACTTCACTATTTTCCGGCTCCCTCACTTGATTTCCTCTCTTTTGTTCCTTGCTTCCGCCGTCGCCGTTCAAATCTTCATCCCTTCCTCTTTTCTCTCCACCCTCGAACTTTTTTCCCAACGTTCCCGGCTTCTTGATTTCTCTGTTCTTCTTGGTCTCGATATCCTATTTTTGCCCGCATCTTTCTCCAGGCCGACGGGTCTTTCATCGCTGGAAATGAGTCTGCGTGGACTTCAGAAGAGTGTGCTTCGGGTGAGTCCTGCGTTGCGCCAAGTTCCGCATCCCCCACTATGAAGAGGGGGAACTTTTCACGCTTCACCCGGCCATGATTGTGGTGTATCGTGCGGGATGCTATCATACGAGATAGCTGTGACAAGAAAATGGCTTCATCTTTGCTCTTTTTTTGTTTTGTTTTGGATTTTGATTCTGTTCCTTTTCTCTCCTTGTTGCACTTCACATGGCGTCTGCTCTTCAACTCCGAGGCCTCCTCGTCTATATCCATGTCGGAGATTTCCACCGGTCCGTCCGCTAACCCCATCCGCACACAATCCCGCTGTGTGCTACTGTTTGTTTCTAGGCACCACAACAAATCAAATACAGATTCAACATCGGCGAACAGACCAAAGATGGCATATATACCGACGCTGAACGCCGTTTCCAGGAGCTCGAAAAAGAAACGAAAGCCCTCCACGACGAAAGCAAAAAGTACTTCGATGCCATCAATGGCATGCTCAACCACCAGATCGAGTTCAGCCAGGCCATGACCGAGATCTACAAGCCCATCTCCGGCCGCATGAGCGACCCGGACAGCTTCGTGATCGAGGGCAACCCCGAGGGCATCCGCGCCTGCGAGGAATACGAGGCCGTGGTCAAGGATTTACAGGATACTCTGAAGCCCGAACTCGAAATGATCGACTCGCGCATCGTCCAGCCCGCCAACGAACTGCTTGACGTCATCAAAGTCATCCGCAAGACCTCCGTCAAGCGCGACCACAAACAGCTCGACTACGACCGCCACCGCACCACGCTCAAGAAGCTGCAAGACAAGAAAGACCGCAGTCCCAAGGAGGACAAGGCCATGTGGAAGGCCGAGAACGACGTCGAGCTGTCCACCCAGGAGTTCAACTACTACAACGACCTGCTGAAGGACGAGCTGCCCAAGCTGTTTGTTCTTGAGCGGGAGTTCATCCAGCCGCTGTTCCAGTCGTTCTACTACATGCAGCTGAACGTGTTCTACACCCTGCACGAGAAGATGCAGCAGGTCGACATTGGATACTTTGATCTCACCCTAGACGTCGAGGAGGCCTTCCACTTGAAGCGCGGCGACGTGCAAGAGCGCGCCGAGGCTCTGTCGATTGTGCGCTTCAAGACCACCGGCCGGCCACGGCCGCAGAAGTTTGTCGGCCGCTTGGAGGGCGGCAAGTCCCCCGGCCTGCTCACCGCCGGCCCGTCATCTGGAGGCGGCAAGACCCCGACATTCGCCGCGTCGACCGCCTCTTCCGTGCCCCGCATCGGCTACCACCAGACCACCGCCGATGACTCGTCTTTCGACAGCCCGCCCGCCTACTCGCCCGCCACCACCGGGGCTGCCAGCAACCTGTCGGTAGTCGCCGCAGCGAAAGCGAAGCCGCCGCCGCCCAAGCCGAAGCCCAACCGCCTGAGCGCAGTCCCCGCTGCCGAGACCGTCACGGCGCTGTACGACTACGATGCGCAGGCCGAGGGCGATCTTAGCTTCCGCACCGGCGACGTGATCGAGGTCATCACGCGTACGCCGAACCCGAACGAGTGGTGGTCGGGCCGGTTGAACGGCAAGCAGGGCCAGTTTCCAGGTATGTCGTCGTGTGGGCCATCACATGCTTGCTTTGTGAAGTGGGGCGAGTTGAAGAAGGATGTTGGGTTTGTGTCGACTGATCCACTCATGGCTAACCTTATTTGTCTCTCTTTGTTCTCCAGGAAACTACGTGCGTCTGACCTAGGTTCGGGCACTCGTTGACGTTGCGACCTCTTCGTCCCTCCTATCTTGGAGTTCCATCTTCTTCCTTTGTTTGATGCTGCTCTCTCTTTGAGCGCGCACGAACTTCACGGTTGCGGCGGAGTACGTGTGTCTCGTTTCGTCGTCTCGACTGACGGACTCTTCTAAAGACGTTTTCTTGACATTGCCCCTTTCTTTCTTCGCAATATTCATATCCGATCGTCCCGACCTTTATGTTCTCGTCGTCGGGCGTCTTCCATCCCGTTCTGCTCTCTTTCTCTCCCCCCCCCCCACGCCGGTATCGGCCATGTAGTCATAGCCACCCTCACACACGTACACGCTCGTTGAAGCGATATTGCTCTCGTTGCCCTTGTCCTTGTTTTCCCCTTTCCCCTTGCATGTCCGTCCAGTTGTTGATGTCTCACTTTCTATTCGTTGTTAGTTGTGCATACCTCTGCGATCTTTTTTTTTTTCGGCCTGTGTTTTTCCTCGTTTTGCGTGTTTTTGTCCCGGCGTCTTCGGAGGAGGCTTCCCGATTATTCCTTTCTCACCCCCTCACATTTCTTGTATTCAGATGCACCTCTTTTCTTCCTATTCTTATGCACGTTTTTGTACCAGAGAAGGGGTCCTAGACATAGAAGAACTAAGAAAAAAAACATTAAAAAGAACATACCACTGTAGTTTTTTTGCCGCTGGCCTTGGCCGTCGTCATTCGACATGGAAATCTGCACATGTGGGGACGAATCTGGGAGAGAGACTTGTAGTGAGAGAGAAGGAACCGGAAAACTGGGAATGCGAGTCCCAGATGTAAGCAAATAAGCACGGAGAGTCAGGTTTGGAAACGATGTGGCAGTCTCGGCAGTTTAATGCACCTGGAACAACCCTTTTTTTCTTTTCTTTTTGGTCCCGGATCATCGCTCCGCATCGGCGGCATCGGCGATAGCAATCTACGGCTTTGTCAGCAGGGAAGAGAGCCCGGATGCTGCTTATCCGGTAGTTCCTGCAGTGTGGAGACGGGGTTGAAGTTTCCGCAGTACTGCAGCTATCTTGAGCCGATTTTAAGTATTTAAGCCTATCAGTATTTAAGCCTATCTTGGTGTAATGGCTTTTTTGATCGAAGTCCGTGGGTAACCTAGACCTTACATCGTGAATGCTTCGTCGTTTTTCAAGGAGAGACTCGCGCCTTCCTGGAACTTCCTTCCTGTTTTCCACGAGTTCTTCGATTTGTCGCCTTCCTATTTTGAATTGTTCTAGAAGCTTTGGTGGTGGGGTCATATATAAACCCCCCCTCCGATACTCGTCCCCTCAATTCTTCCCGGCTGTTATTCCCGACGAAACAACCCCCCAAAAATGAAAGACTCCGATTCCGATTCCTCCGATGCGGCTTCCGTCGACCTCCGGAAGCCGTTTACCCGGGACGTGTTGCTTGAGGTGCGCACGTCGCGCATGAAGATGATGCCGGGTCTGAGCGTGAGCTCCGGGATCGACAAGACCCTCCGGACTGGGCCGATGTGTGTGACTCGTCTCGGGCTGGAAGCGGACGAGCACGATCCGACGTTCCACGGGGGGCCGGAGAAGGCCATTCACGGATGTAAGTCTCAGTGGGAATCAAGTCCCGGTCCTGTCGTTTTCTTCATGAAGCAAAAAGTGCAACGTTTCTTTTGATGCCAACAGTCGCGATCAACTTCCCTGCAGACTGCTCATCGCACTACCCCGGGTGGCAGGCCGAGTACCCGGCGGCGGCGGCGCGGTTCCGCCCGGGCGGGTTCGGCGAGAACTTTGTGACCAAGCACATGAACGAGCGCAACGTGTGCATCGGCGACGTGGTATCCGTCGGCCGCGACGTGCTCCTGCAGGTGTCGCTGCCGCGCCAGCCGTGCTTCAAGCTCAACCACCGCTTCAGCCTGAAGAACTTTGCGCCGCAGACGTTCCGCACGTCGCGCACCGGGTGGTACTACCGCGTGGTGCGGCCGGGGTTCGTGCAGGCCGGCGACGACATCGTGCTGGTGTCGCGCGTGGCGCCGCAGTGGACGATCGAGCGCGTGCAGGAGTACCTGCACCGCAAAGTCGACGACGACGGCGCCAACGAGGCGCTGGCGAACCTCGACCCCCTTGGCGCGGAGAGCCGTGGGGCGTTCCAGAGGCGCGTCGAGGTGCGCCGGGCCAAGGAGCGCCGCGCGGCGCGCATCGCGGCCGGCGGCGAGGAGACCGAGACCGCGTGGCGCGAGTTCTCTGTGGTTGAGCGCCGGCAGCTGACTGCGCGCATCATCTCGCTGGTGCTGGCGTCGACGGCGCCGCCGCCGGCGGACACCCCCGAATACGAGCTCAGACTCAACCCCGGCGCACACGCACGCCTCCGGCTGCCGAACGGCCTCGAACGCACGTACTCGATCGTGGGCGGCACCAAAGTGCGCTTCGAGCTGGGCATTGCGCTGGACCGCGCCACCAGCCGCGGCGGCTCGCAGTTCCTCCACGACGAGGCCGCCACCGGCTCGAAACTGCTGGTTGGGCCGATTGCCTACGGCGTGCCGATGGTGGCGGCGGCCAGCAACCACGTGGTGATTGCGGGCGGCGTCGGCATCACGGCGTTCCTGGCGCTGCTGGCCAAGTTCCGCCAGATCAACGTGAACTTCGCTCTGCACTACGCCGTGCGCGACCCGGACGACGTGCCCTTCCGGGAGGCTCTCGCTGCGCTTGACGGTGTTGGCGTCGACGCCACCGTCAGCACGGACCCCCCGGCGCAGCTGTCGCGCGTGACGCTGTATATCTCGTCCCGCGGCGAGCGCATGGACATCGCGGAGGTGATCCGGAAAAGCATGACGTGGAACTCGCACCTGTACGTGTGTGGCCCGCCGCGGCTGATGGAGGCGGCGCGCGAGGCTGCTGCACGGGCCGGGCTGTCCGGCGACGAGGTGCACTACGAGGCCTTCACCGCCGACGTGTCGGGCGATCCGTTCGAAGTCGATGTGGTCCGCACAGGCGACTCGGGATCGACCGAGCCCAGCCCCACCGGAGATGCTCCGCAACAAACTAGGCCAGCCCGGCGGCTGGCGGTCGGCGCCGACGAGTCCCTGCTCTCCGTGCTCCGGCGCGAGCTCGGCGCGGAGGCGGCGCCGTCCAGCTGTGAAGTCGGCAACTGCGCCACGTGTGTGGTCAAAGTGCTGTCGGGGCGGATCGAGCACCGCGGGTCAGCGCTCTCCGGTGAAGAACGCGCCGCCGGCACCTCAATGCTGTCGTGTGTTAGTCGGGGGATCGGCCGGATTAGCATTGAGATATAGTTGGCCTGTTAGGGTTGGTGTAAGTGGGGTAGGGTTAGGGTATAAGCCTAGTGGGATGGACGCTCAGGCCAGCGCGGCCCCTTTGTGAAGGAATGAGACAACAGACAATGAAACAGCAGGCTTTTCTGGCATATCTAGGTTTGATGGGTTGTTTGGTATAGTCTCAGATGAGGGAGATGTTTAGACTATCTCCATGTGTTAGATCAAGTCTATCTGTAGAGAGGCCATATAGCGAGACCTGATTTAGGTTATCCTTTTTTTCTGTATATAAAACCAACCCGTTTTGTTCATAATGTCTCTCGGGATCTCCTCCGCCGGGGTGGGTTTGTCCCTAAGGCAGTCTTGTCTCTGTAGCTCTAAGGCAGGTCTCATCCGGGGGGCCTGGGCCGGAACACATAAAGAATCATTGTTCTATTGTTCTGGAAGCGTTCTGGAACAATGTGTTCATTGTGTTAAACCGGGACTGACAATGCCAGCCCCGGTTGCAGACTAGGGGAAAGAGCATACACCTGAAGGGTTCTTTGAGTCCCTTTCAGATATAATAATGGCTATTGTTCCGGTTTTCTTTTTTCTTCTTGTTCTGCCGGGTTCCTGTAACTAGGGTGAAGAATCTTTTCCTTCAGGTCGGTGTGGCCCTGTTCGGGCTCTTCTATAACCGGGACTCTTAAAAGAAACACCTGTCAAAGGAGATTTCAGAGATGTTTCGATATCTAGGCCGTAATGGCGACCATGGGGGACTGGAGAGCCTGTATAAAGATGGAGGAGGCTCGCTCTTGGAGGTAGAGTCTGGTCTTGAGATTTCCGGATCAACCACCTCTGTTCACTCTGAACTTCACTCACATCTATCATCATCATCACTCTTCTTCTATTCTTCCACTAGTATCACCAGTCTTCCAGTCTTCAATACATATTCAAAGTCCAAGTTGGCCATTTTCAGCATCTTGCCCTCTTCACTCTTCCAACAACTCACCAGTCTTCAACTTACACCCAGGTCGTAGCCCAGGCTCACCACACTTCAGAGCCATACCCAGCACCCAAGCACCACAAGTACACACAGCCAGATCTCTAGATCACCCAAGCCCCCAACCACTTCCAGTAAGTCCCCACACCAGCCACAAAGATGTGCTACGGCGAGAACGTGCAGTACGCCTGTGGCCACTGGGGCTTCCTCATCCACCACCGCTGCCCTAGACGGGAGCCCTACAGCGAGGGGTGCCGCTACACCGTGTTCCAGGGCGTCTGCCAAGTCGACAGCCAGTGCCTAATATGCGAGCGCCGCCGGTCGAGCGCCAGCCCATACACGGCCGTGTACAACGCCACCAGTAAGTATCCGTACCGGCCGTCGTCCAGCCGCCGCAGACGCCGGGACTACTATTAGCGGGGTTCCGTGAGCGGACAATGTTCTAACTGCTCTCTCTCTCTCTTTAACAACAAAAGGTCCCGTGGAGCCGCAGGAGTGTCCCTTTGCGGACCAGCCGAGACGGTACTCGTGAGGCCGCTGGTCGGTTCTCACAGTCGCCATGCCCTTTCCAGTCATCATCATTCGAGTAGTGTACTACACGGATTGATACCCGATTACCGCCGCTTTCGCCGAGCGGCGATGAATCTGAGCGAGACTCTCGCCGGTTCGTAGAGCCCGGGGCAAGAACTTCCACTGCCACTTACAAGATTGCAGTGAGTGTCCCGTCTGGAAGCTGTTGCATTTCATCTCCCACCTGCTGAACAAGCAGCGTCGGCCCGTTTCTAACAGATCTCCTTTGTGCCGCCAGATCAACTAACAAGCCTGGCAGAATCAGCTACGGCCCCCATGCCAAGTTGATTCAGATCAGACCGGACTTCCTGGCCGGCATCCACGGGAATAGCCGCTCAGGTTTACCGAACATGAGCAGAGGCATTTCGGTGTGTGCTTGAGTAACATCCAAAGGCTCTGGGGTCCAGGAGTATCTCCATCACTCTCCAGCGCCACCCAAGAGCATAGCTCACAGGGCAAACAGGCCTGACAATGGAGATACACCAGAGGAAGCAATCGTAACTCCTAGCCTGTAAGCAGTCAGAGTACTTCCTATTCCAGCAGGTCTTTGTCCCAGGAAGAAAGGGATGATAGCCACACTCTTTTGTCATAGATGTCCTTTGTCCACATCTTAGGGTGCAAACCCTGATTTCATAGTTCCATACCATACTCTAGGGATAAGATCAGATAATAGCAAAATACTTAGAAATTCCAAAAAAAAGCATTATATTAAGCTCAAGGAGAATTATTAGAACAGTGAAAGTGTGCAGATGTACAAAGGAAAAGAAAGAGGTCGCAGAGTGTCCCAAAAAGATCAGATAACAAAAGAAATAGGGGGGAAAGTGAATGCAGTTCCCGTATAAAAAGCAACGAGTGACCCTGGATGTTGTTTAGACTCCGTAGGAAAAAAAAAAGAATAAAGAATAAAAACCAAGATATTTCCCACCATTACCAACATCTCTATATAAGCATATTGCGTGAAAAATAAAAATAAAAATTCCTCCTTTTTCTTGTGGCTGAAGAGCGGCCCTCGGTGAAGACACCCCCCTCTCACGGATTCGAAGACGACTCGCTATCGGCCTTGGCCTTGGTCTTCTCCTTCGGCTTCTCGCTCTTGGACTCGGAGCCCTTGAACTTGTCGAACAGGTCGAAAAGCGGCGAGAGCAGGCCCTTGCGCACGCGGAAGAGGTAGTACAGCATGACGGCCAGGAACACGTTGAAGATGACGTAGGCCCACACGATGCCGAAGTTGCGCCAGCGCTCGCCCCAGTAGATGTTGCTGCCGGCGAGGAACTGGTCGGCCACGGACAGGCTGCAGTAGCGGCACGCCTCGGTGGCCTGCGGGTTCTGCAGCTGGCCGGGCGCCAGCTGCAGGAAGGGCTGCAGGTACTCGCCGCACGTCTGGCCGGCCGGGGGGCTGAACACCGACGTCTCGGCGGTCGAGCAGGTGACGCGGCGGTCGTGCAGCAGGGTGGCGCCGATGCCGCCGACCCAGTAGGTAAACGGCGACACGCGGTACATGAAGATCCAGAAGCCGGGCAGCGCGGTCGGGGTCTGCAGCACACCGCAGAACACCAGCGAGAGCAGCACCAGCAGCGTGACGATGCCGGAGGCGGTCTCGGCATCGGGCAGCGCGGCGATGGTCATCTGGGCGAACGAGCTGGCGTACACCAGCAGCTGCACGCAGAACAGCATCACCAGCACCTTGCGCTCGGGGCTCTGCACGCCGACCACCGGGAAGTAGAAGCACGCCCAGATCAGCAGGCCCATGACGATCTGGTACGGCACCTCGACGAGGATGTTGGCGATCAGGAACGCCTTCCACGAGTAGGCCTTGCTGGGCCGCTCGCGCACCTCGTACAGCGCGCGCTGGGTCACAAAGTGCGGCTGGATCTGCTGCACGACGGTGGAGAAGATGGTGATCACCATGAACACCGCGAACAGCACGTTCTGCATGCCGGCCAGCGTGCTCTTGGCGTCGAAGAACGAGAAGCCGATGAACAGGCCGGACACCATGCCCAGCATCATCTTGGCGAACACGTACTGCGGCATGCGCCAGTACTGCTGGAACACGCGGATGGTCACCTCGCGCACCTGCGCCGGGAACGGCATGGCGAACTCGGCGTGCTCGCGGTTGGCCGCGGCATGGGGGGCGGCGGCGGCGGCGGCCGGCGCGGCGGCGCCGCTAAACGGCCCGGTGCTGTTCGGCGTGTGTGGCTGGTCGTACTCCTTGCCGTGCTCGACGGAGCGCGAGGAAGCGCCCGCGGCAGCCGGCCCGCCATGTTCGTCCTGGATGCGGCGGATCTCGTTGAGGCACTCGGCGTGCTCGGCGCTGTCGTTCCACACATCGTGCCAGTCCTTGCCGTCGGGGTTGGTGCCCTTGTTGACGATATCCAGCATGTACTCGGCCGGGTTCTCGTCGTCGCCGCACGGGCGCGCGCCCGATCTGGCAAAGTAGTCGAGCATGGTGTGCGAGTCCTTGCCGATGTCGCCAAAGTACACGGTGCGGCCGCCGCGCGCCAGGAACAGCAGCCGGTCGAACTGCTGGAAGAGCACGGCGCTCGGCTGGTGCACGGTGCACAGCACCGCCTGGCCCGAGTCGGCCAGGCGGCGCAGGAACGCGCAGATGGCCCACGCGCTCTGCGAGTCGAGCCCGCTGGTCGGCTCGTCCAGGAACAGGAGCAGCTTGGGCTTGGCCGCCAGCTCGACGCCGATGGTGAGCAGCTTGCGCTGCTCGACGTTCAGGCCCTCGCCGGGCACGCCGACAATGGCATCGGCAAAGTCCCGCATGTGCAGCATGTCGATCACGTCCTCGACGAACTTGTACTTCTCGGCCTTGGACACCGTCGGCGGCTGGCGCAGCATGGCGCTGAACCGCAGACTCTCGCGCACCGTGGCCGTCTGCAGATGCAGATCCTGCTGCTGCACGTAGCCGGTATTGCGCTGGAAGCTGGCATCCAGCGGCTTGCCGTTGACCAGCATGTCGCCGGTGATGACGCCCATCGTGGTCCGCTGGGCCAGCGCATCCAGCAGCGTGGTCTTGCCGGCTCCGGACACTCCCATCAGCGCCGTCAGCGTGCCGGGCTTGACCCAGCCGGCCACATGGTCCAGCAGCCGGCGGGGCTCGCCCTTGATTTCAATGTCGTACACCACATCGCGCCACATGAAGATGTCGGTCTGCGGCTCGATGGCGTTGACGGCCTCGTTGGGCGGCTTTCCGCCGTCTCCGGCGCCGGGCTCGCTGCCGTGGGCCAGATCGTCGTTGGTGGCCGAGCGGTCGTGCTGGCCGCCGGTGAGATAGCTGGGGGCCTTGCCGCGCATGAACACCAGCACTTCGGCGGTGCTTCCGCTGGACGAGTTCAGCTCGGTAGCCAGAAAGTACAGGAACATGAAGAAGACCAGGAACGCTATGAGGATACCAAAGTTGCGCCACACCACCGAGTACCTGTACCTGTAGCTGTCCTCGATGAAGGCATCGCCACTGACAGTCCACTGGCCGGCCACAGCCCCCACACTATCGCAGATCCACGAGTCGCCGATCGGCGGGCTGTAGGGCGGGATGATGCGCGAGCAGGTGAACCGTCGGCCGTGGAACTCGTTGGCAATCAGGATCTCAAAGGCGTAGTAGATCGGGTTGATCCAGCGGATCCAGCCAAACCACGGGTGCATCTGCGGCGTGGCGATGACGAAGCCAGTATACATGACCAGCGCCAGCACCATGATGCCGGCGAGAGTCATGGCCTGCGAGACGGTCCGGGTGATGGCAGCCAGGGTGCGGAACACGCCGCTCATGACAAAGGTCGAGATGTACGTGATCAGGAAGTACAGGAAGAACGGGCCGGGCTCGCGGCGCAGGCCGGCCATGAAGTACAGGATGACGTTGAACACGCTGGCGATGATGAACTTGATGGGGACGTCGGCGACAATGCCCGCTATGGCCTCGGTGGCCGGGTGGTAGAAGGCGTAGGATGCGTGCTTCTCCACAATCGGCCGCTGCGAGTACAGGCTGATGATCTCCGAGATGGCGGTGAGCGCGTTGAGCAGGATGGCCTGGAACAGCACCGAGCCCTTGGCGAAGAAGCCGACGGTGGCGTCGGGCGTGCCGAAGAAGATACTGCCGATGATCAGCGCCATGACGATGTTGGTCAGCGTCTGCGTCATCGGCGCCGAGATGTTGTTCCAGAGGCGCTGGTAGGCGCGGCGCGTGCACAGCCGCACCTGCATGGGGATGCTGATGATGTACGGCGACGCCGGGCGCACGTGGCGGGCCTGGCGGGTGTTCTTGGCGAGCCGCATCTGGGCGATGGCGTCGCCTTGCGGGTCGATCGGGTTCTCCGACTGGTGGGTGTCGAGCTGGGTCTGCAGCGCGGCGTACTCGGGGCTCTCGAACCACAGCCGCTCAAAGTCGGCGGCGGTGCGCGGCATGCGCTGCTCCCAGCCCGGCTTCGCCTTGCGCTCGAGCGGGTTGGTCACCGACGTCAGGAAGTCGCCGGTGGTCTGGCGCGCCGGACACTCCCAGCCCATGCGCTCGAAGTAGGCCCGGGCGTTCTTGGCGGGGCCGAAGTAGATCTGGCGGCCCTCGTACAGCACGATGGCCTTGTCGAACAGGTCGTAGATGGCCTGGCTGGCCTGGTAGATGGCCACGATGTGGGCGGTGCCGCCGAAGTCGGCGGCCAGGCGGAGCGAGTGCACGAACTTGTAGGCGGTGGCCGAGTCGAGACCGCGAGTACTGGAGAGAGAGAGGGGGGGGTGTGTTAGAAAGAGGTTGTAAAAGGGGAATGGAATGTGGTTGAAAAAGGGGATGGTATAGGATCGGGAGGGTGAGCCGGGCATTGTGCTTACCTGTTATCCCACGCCGACACCGGCGATCCAGCCAGCATCATCTCGGCGATACTGACACGCTTCCGCTCTCCACCAGACACGCCACGCACAAAGTCGTTGCCGACCTTGGTGTTGAAGGTGTGCGAGAGGCCGCACACGGCCATGGCGACCTGGGCGGCGCCCTTGCAGTAGTCGTCGCGCGAGATGCCGTTGACGCGGTTCGACGGAGTGCGGGCGGCGGCGGCAAACTGCAGGGTCTGGCCGACGGTCAGATGCGGGAAGTGCTTGTCGACCTCCTGGTTGTAGATGGTCTCGCCGCGGAACTCGGCCATCATCTCCTTCTGCGGGATGCCGTTGTAGTGCACGATGCTGTCCGGGTGCACCTTGAGGCCGTGCAGCTCGCCGCACATGGTCTTGAGCAGCGTCGAGCAGCCGGAGCCGGGGCGGCCCAGCACCACCAGCAGCTCGCCGTTGTCGAGCACGCCGTCGAACTTGTGCAGGATGGTCTTGTGGGTCTTGCTGCTGGCGAGCATGCCGGAGCCGCGGAACAGCCCGGCGAGCGCGCGCACCGGCGCGGTCAGCTCCGAGCCGACGGTCGGCTGCAGCTGCAGCGCCGCGCCGGTGCCGCCGACCGACAGGTTGCGGAAGGCCACGCCGGCCAGCTTCTCGACCACGCCCTCGGCCTTCAGCTCGCGGATGAAGCGCTGCAGCCACCGCGCCAGGTCGAAGTGCGGGCTGGCCGGGTCGTAGCGCGGGTCCTGCGTGCCGTAGTCGGACACGTGCGACTCCTGCGGCGCCAGCTCCGGGAACGCGCCCGCGCCGGCGCCCGCCGTGGTCGGCGAGCCTGGCCGGCCGGCCGAGCTGACGCGGCTGAGCGACACGCTGCCGGCGGTGCCGCTCATGCGGCGGGACAGCACGGTGGCGATGCGCTGCAGCTCGCGGCGGTCTTCCTCGTTGAGTTCGCTCATCGAGTTGGGGTTGAGCGCGTCGTCGTCGTCGTCGAAGTCCTCATCGTCGTCGAGCTGCAGGTCGTGGGCCGTCGGCAGGACCTCGACCGATTCGGCGGCGTTGTCCGGGAGCGCCGAGGTCACGTGGCCGGCGGCCGGGCCGGGGGCCTGGGGTTTTTCGTCGGCCATTTTCCGGGAGGCTTTGTTTGAGTGGTGTCAGGCAAGAAGCCAGAAAGGGGGGGGGAGGGGAGAGAAAGGGGTGAACCCTTCTTTTGCGGTTCGATCCAATGTGGCTTTTCTGCAGGATTTAAGAGTGAGTAACGAGAAACCACGAGAATGGTCGGCTTCCGGCGTGTCACTGCTGGATTAACACGAGAGGAGGGGCACGATTCTGGGACAGAAGGCCACTCACAAACCAGAGAAGTAACGCAGACAGGTGGGATGAACAGAATGAATGAGAGAATGAAAACACCTCAGGCGGGGATCAAGGGGCAACAGATCAACCACGAAGCTGTTCTGTGCGAGACCGTCTCGGAACGACTCACGGCATCAATGGATGAAGATTAGGATGAGGAAGGATGAGGAGGGAGAGGAAGGGGGAGAAGAAGGAGAAGAGAACGAAGCCAGGAGAGGAACCGGGCTGGATTTAAAAAGAACAACCAGCTCCAAGTCACTCGTCCATAGACCTGCTAGTAAAGATCTACATATGGAGGCTCCTTCACTTACACGCAGCACCCGGGCTAGCGGCCACTTGGAACGGGGCCAAAGAGCTGCAAGTCAACAAGGGGTGCCACCTCGCTCGTTTCCTGTTCCAGACTCTGAACGCGGCCGGACTTGGGGAGGCGGTTTTTTTTTTTTTTTTTTTTTGGTCTAGAAACAGGGTGCGTGTAAGTTAAGGCTCCAAAGTATCTGTTCTGTGGGCTCCACATATAAACGGTACATCGGGCCATTCGTATCCAGCCGAGGCCCCGGAGAGCCGCCAGGGAGACAGAGCAGCGCAGGACATCGTTTTTATTTATTTATTTATTTTAATTCATTCTGTCTCTGCCAGGGCCGCTGAAACTTGGCAGCTTGGGAAGCATTTGAGATTCTTCGCGGTTCCACACGTGCCTGGCCCTTCGAAATGTGCGTGCCGCCCGCGACACCATCGGGGCTGAGCCGCAAACAGCATAGCGCCGGGTTCAAGATAGTCCCGTACGCAAAAAGCGTCTACCAGGTCTCGGGACGGGGAATCTCTCTTCACCATACGAGCCAGCCGGGCCTGCGATCTGTACTGTACAGCCTCGTTCGTTCTCTTCGTCCTCGTTGCCCCGTTCGTCTCGCTTCTCTCTGTGTCCAGCTTTAAGCATGGGGAATCCAGGACACCCAGCCGGCGACGAGATGCCGGCCTGTGACCGACTCCTGGTGCCTCTCGCCGGGCTGGTCGATAAACGAGCAACGCACATTGAGCGTGTCCACGTACTCCGGACTCCGTCTCGGCGGCCAAAACCCTAAGAGATAAAAATAAAATAATATAAAAATAATAAAGAATACATATGTAAACCCTCGCTCTTGTTCTCGACTCCCCGAAAACCCCGATCCACGGACACTCGCATCATACAAAACCCCGACGCCCTCACTCACTCGTTTGCCCACACGGGCCCAATTTTAAACCCGCTCCAATAGTGGAGAGGGGGAAACGCCCCCCCCAAATTAAGTTAGTGATGCAACAGGGAGGAGAAATTGAGAAGACCAAAAAGCTCAAAGGCCTAGACGTCGAGCGGGACCCGTTGCATAAGATGACGTAGAACCACTTTTTTTATTTCCTCTTGAGAAGAGCTCATGGTCCTTTTTTCCTTCTCGCGCACTGCAACTTGCTGGTTTATGCGTGTCCTTTTTGCATTATTTTCCCCTTTGCCAAGCTCTTTATCGTCCACTCTGTTCTCTCTACTACACACTACTTCGTAGGTCAAGTATTTGCATTTTTTGGTGCTTGCGGATTAGGTACCGTGTATATGCCGCAACGGAGGTTAGAAAGGGAGGCAATCCCCCCACTGCTCGTTTACATGCAGAAGGGCTTGGCTGCTGTTTGCTTTTGCTTGTTTTTGTTGTCTCATCCTCCCTGGTTGTTTGTGTGTCGGTGAAATCTGACATGCTTTTCCCAGCGGGTTTTTGCTGCATGCTTCCGGTGCATCCGGCATTTTGTATGTTTTAATTAAAAAAGAAAAAAAACCTGTTTTCACACTGCAATTTCTTCGTCCGTTCTCCCTTCTCCCGCAACAAGCCAAGGGGGGGTTAGGTTTTTTTTTTTTGGTTGTCTGCGTCAGTGACAGATGGAATGTCTGGGGATGGTCGAGTTCGTTGGGGACGGCGGTGGCCAGTAACCCGAAGTAACCCTAACATCTCCTCGGTCTCACCAACTACTGTGTACGGGATCCGGACGACTGCCAGCGACGAAGGACATGGAAGAGAAATGGAAAAAGAATCCTCAAGTTGTCCGCTTCACGCGGTTCCCGGATGGCTCCCAACCGCCGGGCGGATCGTGTTCCGTGCTGTGTGTCTGGCTCTCAGTAACCCGTCGAGTTTGCCGGTCCATCGGATCCCAGATACCCGTGGGCACGTGTGTCAGTCTCACAGATTGCAGTCGCCGACCAGCCGGACGCAATTCCGCGATCCAGTTGTATCACCCACACACACCCACACACATACACACATACACACATACGCAAACATGTTGTGGTCGCCGGCTCGATCCTGACGGTGATGCCTCGCAAAGCTGAGCGAGAGCAGTGTCTCCCGGAACACCTTCCACAGAGCCCGTTCCGGCCCAGACTCACCCACCCAGTCTCTGTGAGTTTTGGAGAGCCGTCTCACTGCGTCGCTTCCGCGCACTTTATCGGTCTCACTGCATATGTCTGTTCATGTCGTTTGCTGGCGTATCAACAGCCGGGCGTCCGGCCATGCGTGCTCGCAGCTCGGGGGATCGACTGCTGCACTACTGCACGACGATACTTCCCTGTCCCGCTCGTCGTCCTCTCACCCTCTCAGGACCTTCTCCTCCGTGCCGGCCGCAGACCAATTCAGTCTCTCTGTGTCTCTATCGATCCAGTCCCCTGCGTAATGCCTGGTTGGAGTGTGACTTGGCGAACCTGACCGGTCTCTCTCTTTTGCATCCTCTGTCTCTGCCACACACACGGACGCAACAGATCCTGTCTTTTTTCTCCTCCCGGCACTATTCCGGCCGTGGTCCGCGGACGGTACTTCTGACCACCCTAGTCTTGATGCTTAGCATGATGGTTCGGCCATAGGCTCCGGCTGGCCCGGCGCGTAAGACTAGCGGAGTCTAAGGCTATTTTCTTGCAAACTTTCTTTGGTTCTTACGTTGTAGTGTTTCTTTCGCCTCTTGCTGCCTCATTCCCGCCGCTTCCTTCGCTTGTACACGGAGTTACTTTCGTCCGTCATTCATCCGTGCTTGCCGCGGCAGCTTCCCCCGCCCAGGCACCGTCCGTACCCCGTTCTGGCCCTACCGGAACATCGGCTCCCCCGGAGCCTTTTCAGTGACGTGTGAGGTTGTCCTGCTCTTCCCAGACACTCTCTGGACTCCGGTGATTGGGGGTTTTTCCCATGCCCTTCCACATTCACATCCAGCATCAAGATATAAAAAAACAACAACACCGAAAGCACACACTTCTCCTCCATCTCTAGTTTCCCCTCGATGCACACCAATCAAGGAAAATCCGCCAAGTGGTGCGGACCAGACCCTTCTTTTTTCAGCTATTTAGGTCCAAAAGGCTCAGTTGTCATGACATTCCAGGTGCTCGAGCCGGCGCGCAACCAGAGTTTGGTGCTAGTCTTCCGCCCCAACACCTGGTTTTCAGCTTTTGCACCATGCATGACTGCGGTGTTGTAGCCCTGTGGAAAGACGAAAAGAGACAAAAAGGGTGTGGGTGTGTGTCCCTGGATTCTCGACGCGCGCGCCTTGTACGGCTCCGTCGGGGTTCTTTTGAAGAGGGCTTGTTGTCCCAGTCACTTATTCGCGTCGGCAACCACCAACAACACGCGCCCGCGGAGAAGCATCACTTCCTGGTCGTTATAAGAAAACGCAAGACGTAGTAGCTGTTATGATATGCAACACACTAAATAGAAACGCGGTAGACCGATACAGTGCCAGTCTAGCACAAAAAGAAAGCCACAAGTGTATGTTCTAAGACACCTAAGCGAGTTAACAGCCCGCAGCTCGGGGCCCTAACACTCCCCGCAAACCCGCTTCTAAATAGTCCTTTTTTGCCTGCCCCGCCACCTCCACCACCCAGCACCGCCACCGACAAGAAAAAAAAAGAGTCAAAAAGATGCCAGCCGGAACGGAAAAAGCCCCCCCGAACGACACTCCCTTAGCGGAGAGGCAAGGTGGTTTCTGCTGCCGGCGCCGGCACGGACGCAGCAGGAGCCTCGGCCTCCTTGGCTCCGCTGGGATAGCGGCTGCCCTTGTCCTTGACCTTCTTCTCCTTCTTCTTCTGCGTCGACGGGTAGGCCTTGGGCGTGATGTCCTGCCACTCTTTCGACGTCTGGTAGGCCGCCTGGATCGGCGCCAGGAGCTCGACCAGGGCTTTCGCCACCGCGGGTTTAAGCAGCTGCGGCGTGAGCTGTGGGAAGAACAATACGAGATAAGAGGAGTTAGCAGCCAGGGAACCTGTAAAGCAAGCAAATTGCCAAAAAAATGGAGCTTAGAAAAAAAAGGGGGAAATTACGCACCACTTCCGATTGGTAGTCCTCATGCATCTTCTTGATGTCGGTGTAGACCAGAGTCTCGAGCCCGTCTCGTTCCCGCTCAACCTTGAATTCGCCCGTGCCGTTTAGTCGCGCCGCCGGGAGGAGCACGAACTCGGTGAATGCAAGGACTCCGTTGCCCTCGATCTCGCGGGGAGCGCACTCGGCCTTGCGGATCTTTCTTGTCACCACGTCGGGCGCGTCGAGCAGGTCGATCTTGCTGTCTGTAGTTGCGGGCTGTGGTTAGCTAACCGGGGCGGGATGTGGGAAACTCGGGGGGGGAGGGCCATACCTTCGTCACTCGAGCTCATCTTTCCGCCGTGCAGGCCGGGAACCATGGGGTTCATCAGATGTGCGCGCTACAGATATATATCGAGTTAGTTCGTGTCAGTTCGGGTGTGTTGTACAGCGATACGACGTCGCTGGATGAAAAGAAGAGAACGAGCAGCATCCGTCCAGCTCACCTGTCTGTATCCCAGCTTGGGCAGCCACTCCTTCGCCGCGATGAACAGCTTCCGCTGGTCAACACCGCCAAACTGCACATCGACGTCGAGGTACTGCTCGTCCAGCACCTGCAGCACCGAGTAGAGCAGGCCGCTGAGCGGGGCGTTGTCGGTCTGCTTGACGACCTCGGCGCCGGCCTTCTTGGCCTCGTGCTCGCTGGTGACGGCGCACATGCGGTACACGTCCATGACGTAGTCCGAGCTCTTCTGGTACGACGAGCCCAGCACGAACCGCAGCTTCTCGGTCGGCACGCCGACCGACTTGAGGATCGCCGAGATGGCCTCGCGGTAGAACTCCACGCGGTACTCCACCAGCTCGATCGGCGCCTTCAGGTTGTCGAGGAACCCGTGGATGTCCGCCAGCAGCACCGTCACGTCGCACCCCGCGGCCAGGAACTGCGCGATCTTGATCGCCGGCACGAAGTAGCCGCAGTGCGGCCGGCCGGTGGTCGCGGTACCTGTGATGTGCCAGTTCCCGTCAGTACTCAACTCGTAGATCCGTCCTCGCCTGTTACCCCCTGACTAACCCCAGTAGATCTTGGGATTCTTTCCCTCCGCCAGAATGCCCTCGATGATCTCAGGGTTGAGCACCTCCTGGAGGTTCTCGCTTATGAGCGTGAACCGCTCGGTCGGGGTCATGGAAGCCATTGTTGTCGCAGTGTTATGCGTGACTGTCGATCGCAAAGTGTAGTCGCAGAGGAGGCTCGAGAATTGAGGGCCGAAGATGGCAGTTTTCTTGGTGATCGGAGTCAATCACAACGCAAAACCGAAAGATTGTCCGTCTAGTATGGCACGGAAAAAGAACAGATGGTGAAATCGCAGATCGTCGGTGCTTCTTGTCCCGTTCCTGGGTTTGACTCATACCCCTTCAATGTGGGAAATTTGGCGTTCTCCTTTGTTATTTTTTGATTTTTTTGGCGAGGGGCATTTTGGCGGGGGCGGGGGATAAGAAAAATGAATTGGCTGCCAGCTGGCGCCAGCTGGGGGGTGGGCTTCTGACCCTATCAACCCTATGATTAGGGTTGGGGTTTAATGGTGATTCACAGTCAAAGGCCGAGCTGGCATGGTTTTGAGGTGATTCTACCAGCACGTACTCAGTCAAGAATCTAACTTGTTAATATTCAAGCAGCCAGGTATCTTCCTGGGAAGTACCAGATGGTTTAGTCCTTTCCCTACACCTCAATCTCCACCATAACTGCAAGTGACCGTGTCTTGTATCAAACCGGCCAACACCACCGTCACACAACAGCGCCACCAGCCCGACTAGAGAATGAAGCAATCGCCATTTATATTAAACCGTGGTCCCATGTCTCCACGGATGGCGTCTCCAGCATCCACGCCCCAGGCGGCCGATCGGATGAGTCCGCCGCCCCCCGCGAGAAGGCTGGGGGAGCTGGACAGACGGTGGCGGCTCCTCGTCGCCACAGGTTACACCAGTCCGGGAGGGAGCTGGATGGGCAGTCTACTGGACACTGGAGCAAACGGGAACATGTTGGAATGAGACTGGACCAGAACTAGAAGATTAACAGCAATTACAAGCTGATATACCACGCTTACAGGGATGGAGAGGGAGCACGCGCATGCATCGTCGGAGTCTGACGTCAGGACACTCATCTCTTGCATATACGCGCCGTTGGTGTCTTTCCGATCATATGTGACAGACGTCTGTGAGCATGTCCGCACAGAAGTGACTAGCCAACAAAAAGCCAACACACACAGGAAGCTAGAGCAGCTTTCCGCCGTGCAGGATTCTCACCGCCAGAGCCACCTGGCCCAACCGAGAATTCGACGGCCCAACGCGCATGCAAACAGCTCTTATGGCCCGGGCATGAAAGCTCTGCCTGCAGTTCCGGGCGCCGGATGTGCTATTTCGCCCAGCCCGTTTGACTCTTACCTCCTCGCCGTTTTACTGCGTGCGTTCTTACTCTGTTGCTGCTGTGCAACTCTACGTACAGGCAGGTTTGAGGTGGCGCTGGAGATGCAGGGAAGAAGACCACAAAAAACAAGCCTCCCCTCTCTGTCACATCACACAAGCTGACCGCTACGCCGGAGTTTCGGTGGTGGCCGGGCAGGAATGGGAGAGGGTTCCTTTTGTGGGACACACACACGGGTCTGGATGCTGTGTGAGCCTGGTGGGTGAGGCCCGGTGGGAAAAGGATATGTTTGCTCTGCAAGACGCATTCCACGACCGGTGGGTTGCATGGCTCTGCCGACCAGTCACAATCGGCCACTCGCAACGAGTGACGACCTCCCAGATGTCCACCCACGCGTTCCCAGTCCAGTCACAGTCGGGCTTTCCCGTCTCGTGCGCAGCCCCGAGCTGCGAGTCCAGGTGCAACAGCACACACCGGCTGGATGGCCGAAGGGGGGGTCTGGTGCCGTGTCCAGAAGAAGGTCGGATCGCCTATTCCATTCCAACCTGCGGAGTTAGCGACACATTTCCCGGCGAAGGAATGCCCTAAAAAGAGCCCAACATGACGTGTTGTGTTACATGTAGCTCTCCCAGAGATATGTGAGGAGATGCCTCTTTATGTGTGGCTGTTCGTCCACATCCCCCCCCGGTGCGGCTCAGTTGTTCAGCCAGTCGGAGCTGGTTCAGGGGAACGACGAAAACTCCGGCGAGCTCAATCTTATCAGCATGGATGCCATTAAGTGCCATGTCCATTTCAAGCTTGATGTCATATCTGTCCCATGTTGAACCAGACACCCAGCAAGACAGGCTCGGTGATATGTGAGAGGGACAGGGAACTGCACCAGGCTGGCAGCAGAAGAGCAGGAAAAGTAGCACTCAAACGGAAACTCAGAGAGATCGGCAGTGATATCTCATCTTTATTTTTGTTTTGCCTAGCCGGGTGTCCGGGGGTGGTGCTGGGCTTATATGAAACGGACGATCAACAGTGGATGAGAAACAAAAGAGAATGATGGCATTTACCCTGGGTTCCAGTGGTTTTGGAACTTGGGGAGAGAGAGAGGTCTCCCTGACAGTTGACTTGCTGTCTTCCGCTTCCCCGACCTTGATAAAACGTCATAATCGGAGGAGGCCTGGGACTGCGGGACCGAGCCTGGTCTGACACCTGACACAATCGAAGAGGTCACATCCTGCGCCGGGGATACCACGACTGTGTGAACACGCTGTATCGGAGACGGAGAGAGAGAGAGAGAATGAACGAAGAGACTTGCACTGCCGTGCTCGCCATCCGCTGTCGCTCCCGGCGGTCCGGCGGCGCGCGGCGTCCACGCATCTTCATACCGAAATGGGAAGAACACCCATCCCCGATCCGACAGGCACACCCGACAGCCAGACACTCTGTCTCCGCGATGCAGCCTACCCACGACTGCTTGAGCCCTCTGGGCTTGATCTGTGGCTTGTCCGTGCCCAGAGAGCCCACTAGCCCAAAGAAAAACCAAATCTCGAATATGAGCGATCAATCAATCAATACAAACCTCGTTTTTTCTGTCTCTCGGTGGCGCACATTAAAGAGGGAAAAGGTACTTACTCCACAGCGCCGATCATTTCTGGACCAGGGCAAGACACACCCAAGGCTTTTCGTTTTGGGAATAGCTGAAAAAGAAAAAAGAGTATAGTGGGAAGGAAAAAAAGCACAGGCGTCAATATTTCTTCTCAAAAGACCTTCCAGCTGGAGACCAGGGTTCATGCATGTGTGCGTTTTTTTTTTCCTTTCGTGATGGCCGCTCTCAGCTCTTCTGTTGAACTGGGCTTCAGCTTTCATTTAACACTGTTTGATTGGGAGGCGAGAAAGGACGACCACATCTTTTGGAAGGGGGGACACGGAAAGGCATGGACTGCTTCTTGAGGGTGAAGTTAAAGAGCCGAAGACGCGGGATGGTTTGATGTCCGGAATGCTAGAGCGGTGGTATGCGGGATGGAGAGATGGATGGTGTTTTGGGTAAGGTCTCTTGTTCCTCCCATCCATCGCTCTCTTTCTGCCGTTTGTATGCGCCGTTCGTGGATTCCTCGTCGTAACTCGACCTGTGGCTATCATCCAACAGCTTCATTCAAGTCAAGCGGCTTAGGCGGGCCCATGCAGCGTCATTTCACCGTCAATGGGAACTAGTAGGATATCACCGCGCGAACAAAGCACTTCCAACAGCTAGCTGTCCAGGACCGGCTAAGTATTTCATCCTCGCCTGTTCTTCCCACCTCCTCAGCAACACGCAGCCACGGCGGCCCTATCACAGTGCAGAAGACTCACGGTGGTACGCACGGCCGCATCGCCAATAGAAGCCATCACGGTGAATTGACTGCTGAGAGAGAGAGAGAGGGAGAGGGATAGAGTGAGTGAGTGTGTGTGTGTAAGTATGTGTGTGTGTGTGTGTGTGTTTGTGTGGGTGGGTGGGCAGACGCGGTCTGATCGCACCCTAGACCACACGGGATGCTCGTGAACTCTGAGAATGATTCAGTTTTGTCGTCTGCCCAACGACCAAAGTGGCATTTTATCACCAGATCTGCTGGTGGCCGAGGACAAGCCACCGGGCACGGGCCTCTGCGAATGGCTATTGACTTTCGAATTTCGAATTTCGGCTTCTCGCTTGGCGGTTGAGTTGGAGTTAGTCAATCTTCTTGGAGGGTGAGAAACTCGCTAGTGCCGAGGTGCGTGTTGGATCAACAGATGGTTGGCAGAGTTACCTGTCCGTGTTATCCTTTGCGATATGATGGTGTCTAGCACCGAGCTACACAGGAGCCAATATTCTTGGGCTTGAGGGCTCGTTGAGTGTTAGAGGGTGAGACAGTAAGATGAAGGTTCGGAATCTGGATATGTCAGCCACGAGCACGCTGAAGTCTATTTTGATACACACCAGCCACAAAAGAATATGAGGAGGTAGATGCTTGCTGTACGCAGTCATTTGAGAGATCCAACAAGGGCAAGACAAACACCACTTATTCTGACCCCGGCCACGCAATTCCGGCATTTAGTCTCCAAACGAGCGAGAGAGAGAGAACAGAGGGCTGGGACTGGGTGCTCGGGGCCCCGGCGATTATTCTGGGCTTTCCTTCCTTTTCTTCTTCCGATATATATTACATTACATACAGCGCATGGTCTTCGCGTGTGCTGGCGATATTGAACACATGTGAGGAAGAGAACAGACGTAGACTGGGGGGGCCACAACGCGGAGATAGCGTCTGTGCTGTGTGCCCGACGGCGTATACGGTGCGTCCGAACATGCACGAAAGGTGCTGTACTCAAGTACAGTACTGTATGTACAGTACAGAACAGTACATGCATGATGCGTGGTACAGGATGCGCTGTTTGTAGTCTCATGGAACATAGCTAGGCCATAGGCCGTGGTTGGGGAATGTCTGGTAGCGGACCGCTGCAACATGGAGAGGAAGCAAGAGCCAAAAGCGTGCACTCACATTGGTATCTGGGCGTGTAAGGGCTAGGAGAGCGAGACTTGAGAGAAGCAGCATGCAAGTCACAGGGTCTCCATACATATCCGGGAGGGACGAACAGAAAGGCGCACAGAGGTAACATGGCTTCATTTACCATCTATCGCATCCCACGTTTTGGCGGGCCGTAGAGCAAACCGCACATTCTCCTTCTCGGTACCGTGCTGTACGATACAGGTTCGACGCTGGAACCACTCACCACCTCGATAGAGCTTCGGTAGTTCCTCGTCCCTCCGTGGCCGACACCCCTGGACGCTTTCCATGTCCCGACTCAAGAAAACGGCCGCACCTGTCGAGTTACGAGCAGTGAGTGAGTGAGTGAGGGATACCGAAACCACCGGGATGCCATGCCATGCCATGCCATCTTTTTCTTTATTTTCAACGCGGCTCGGCGAGCAGGGCCTTCCTTCGATTCTTCTGGACTCCTTCGATTCCTTCGCGAACAAAAACAGCATTGAAACACGCTTCCCGACAGAAAGGGACCACCGAACCCTGGGGCCGGTTCGGGGCCCCTCCCCTCCCAACCGGAAAAGGGAAATTACCAGAGAGCGAAGAACCAAAAAAGCTTCGCACCAAGAACACATGGCGAAGAGAAAAAGAAGCCAATGTCGTAAGTTAAGGTTTGAGAAGAGAGTGGACAAGATGTTCCCACTCTCGCGGTCCACTCGTTGTTTCGAGAGGTACGGGGGACATTGGGGAATCTGTATCCATCTTCATACCTGGAACGAAATTGGCGGCTCTGAACAGCTGAAGCTTTCCAGGTTGCGAATATGCCCCCCTAAATAAGCACACAAATACAGCCCGTAGCCTCCGAAAGGCCCGGTATAGCGGCCGCATCGTCCTCGATGGCATTATAGGCCTATATCGGGCAGCTTGTTATACGATCTGTGTGTGCACGAAGAAAAGGGAGATGTGCAGACCCGGGGCCCAGTTTCATAAAAAATCGGCAACTATTGGGTCAGATGAACAGATGTGAAGGCGAGAAGAAAAATAAAAAAGCACAGATGTTCGATATCGGAGTCCGTCGATATGTATTGCCACCTCCCTGTGTTCCAGAAGTTTAGCCGCCTCTTCATCGGCCTGCGTTCATCGAATGGCTGGTGATGTATCATTACCCGGAGCATTTGATCGACACACCACGACTCTCAAGTGCGGTCGGTTCGGCTAACGTCGCCGAGAGGAAGGCCTGCTTTTTGGGGTGTCTTGAGTATTTTGGGGGCAATTGGCCGCTCATCCCCAAGGTGAAACTTTGGATAATATTCATATGCTTTTTCTTCTTCTTTTTTTCGACGCCGATCAACACACACCCGCGGACCGTGTTCCTCAACTTACGGGAAGTCGGAGAGGACTCCATAAGAAAAGGAAGAGTACCCCCTGACGGAACCCCCGATTCTCGGCGTCGACCATGGTGAATGTTCCTTGGAGACACTCCTAGGCCGACCTTGAAGTTTGGATTCTATTTTCCCTCCGTCGATATTGACATGGGGAAGATGTGTGGAGACTAAAAAGCAAAATGACTGGCCCTTAGGGTGATGAGACAACCTGGGCTAGGGAATTGGTGAGAGTTGCCAGTGGGGTTACTCTGGTACGGTAGTCCGGGTTAGCGACACTTGACGGATGAAGATTCTGCGGCTGAGGGCACCGAGTCGTAGTCTTGAGTTGTAGCTTTCACCGCAGGCCGTCTAATCTAACTGTGCATCTGCCAATACGAACCACCGGCCCATCCACATTCTCCAGGGACTCCACAGACAATCAAAGCCGCATGCAACATAGGAGGAGATATGCTGCAGTTACCTGCGTACGGAGGAGCCGTCCCGCTAGCAGCGCGGTAGTCCTGCCTTGTACTGTATGTATCGAAGCGACAAAGCCCCAACTCACCTCACCTGGCGCTCGGGATCGTAAGACTGACTCCGTTAGAGAGAGAAGAACAACGACAACGCCAAACTGCATGGAATCTAACGGCCGGAGACTTGAGGTAGAAAGTCCGCCCCCCCCCCCCGGTTTAGGTCCAGACCAGGCAGGGGGGAACTGAATAAAAAAGAGCCAGCAGGGTTGTCGTTCCACCCACCTTTCAAAGGAGTCGTGCCTCTGTCAGCTTATCACGGCCGTTATCATATCCACTGAAATATATCTTCGCGAAGTGGCATCAAGGGCCTGCGAGTCTTTCACGATTCCACAGTTTTCAACGGGATATCAAAAGACGACGAGAGTTATGCATCTATGCCGAATCTTCACTAATCCGGGCAGGTTATGCACCTACTGAGGGCATGTCGCTTAGATGCATTCCGTGCTGTCTTACCGTGGGATGCAGCGACGAAAGAGCACGCCGATCGAAAGTAGTTTATCTCACATGGCCTTTTTAGGTGCAATGTGGGCGACTTTTTTTGTTCCTTAGATACACCAAGAAGCCTTTTCACCTAGTACGAGTATACTGTACTTAACACTACGCTACACTCCGTAGATTGCCCACCTGCGGCATGGTGATTGTTAGTGTACCGTTCTGCGCCAGATTCAGTAACAACAGGACATCCGCCAAGGCCAGGGTTCAACAGTCCAGGGATTCTTTCCCTTTCTCGCCTCTCTGGACCTCCGAATGCAGGTCCCAGGGGGAAAAGAAAACCTGCATGCACATGATAACCAGAAATGAACGTTGAATGCAACGCTCCTCTGCTAGAGTTTGTGCATAATTGCAGGACTTACACATATGCAGCACAGCCTATGCAGATACTACTCGCTTGAGAAGGAGGTCTGGCTTGCGAAGTGACGATCAAAAGAGGACCGCCTACGTGAATATGATAGGGCGTCAGGAAGCGAGAACACGATGAGATTCGAGCACGCGTGGTGAGTTTGAGCTGCTTCTTCTACCAAAGACGAAAACACTGCTGTCCAGCCCTAATGTCCGATAAACGTGGTAAATTGGGACTACTTGTCAGCCATGGAACCCGAACTCACGTAAGAGCGAGCAGCCAAGTCAAGGTCGTCACTGCAGTGGCATTTTTCCTCTCTGTTTCTCTGGCTTCCAACCCAGCTTCTCCTTTTTTCGACCTCTCCCATTTCTTCAGTCCTTCCTTCCGATGTGACCCACCTTCACTCGTTTCCAGAGCTTCTTTTCTTTCGTTCTTCTCTCGCTGTTCCTTGCCTGTGGGACCCGGATTCCATCGAATTCAGGTCCGTACCTCGCTAATGTGCCCTTAACAGGGGAGACGAACGGGGTGCTACCACAATACTGACCAGGGGGAGGGGGACACAGGTACCAGGAACGCTGCAACTCCATATACCAGTGACCTTCTGGCCTTTCTTCTTCTTATCCGCTAGTGCGCTGGTCTTTCGCTGGGCAAGGCCGCTAAAAAGGTAACCTGTGACCGGGGGGAGTCTTTTCTTTTCCTTTCTTTTCTTCTTCACTCTTCGCTGCCAGGGACCAAAGCGTGATATCCAAAGTGGAGAATGCGAGAAAGGGTAGCAGGTTGAAATGGAGGGGAGCACAGAAAAGGAGAGAAGAGTGTATAGTACAGTACACCAAAACGCATGGCAGATCTTAGATGGCGAGAGCAAAGGGCCCTGAGTAATGGCCCTGTAAGACGTCCTCTTTAGCGAACCTCGCTCGCACCAGTACCTGAGTCCTCCTCAAAGACTCGGAACACTCTTCAAACGTGTTTCTGGACGGCAGTAGCTAAACACCATGCACTTGAAGATTCTGTCTCCATGAATTTCCCGCCACCGGTCTGCCCCTCGCTCGAGACAAGTCTCCTGCCTGCTCGTCCACCAGCCATGCAACTGTCCACCAGAGCCAGGGGAGCTCTCGGCCGTTGGAAACTTGCGAGAGGCAGTCGCCGGTAGATGCATATGCGTGTACAGTACTGTACTGTACTGTACGTCCTTGATATGTGCGATCTGGTTGCCCCCCCCCTTCCTGTTTCTGTTTCGGTCGGGCGTGCCTCGCTTTAGCCACGCCGCGCACCGCGCTTTTGTCCCAAACCTAGCCGGACTTTCTTTGTCTCTTGCTCAAGAAAATCAATCAATCAGCTGTTCCCCCAAAAAGCCCGGGCCCCTCCCTGTTGGTGGCTCCTTTTTTTCTGCTTGGTTCTTCGTGGTAGCAAGAGGACCTTTTTTTTTTTTTTTTTTTTTTTTTTTTTTTCTTCGCCCTGCCTGCGCCGCATCTCGATATTGCTGAAGCCGTATGTCGTAGTACCGTTGGAGTCGGCGTTCCTTCCTCTGGTGGGATCTTCTATTGCGCTATCTTCGTGGTCCGCGCTTTTCTTGTGTTCTAGTCGCCTTCTTTCGGTGGGCGCGCCTTCCGGTGGTAAAGTAGCTCTCCCGTTGATCTATCTCTGTTCCTTCCCTCCATCGTTCTTTCTATTACCAGGCCGTACCACAGAAGTGATACAGGAAGGAACCGTCTTGCTCGCCCGTCATTTTACCTGCTCGTTCGTTCCTTCCCGGCCCGTTTGCTTGTGTTGCACTCTGAATCATTTGCAGCACTTGCACGCCCCCTATTTTTCTCTCTCTTCTTCTTCATCTTCCGCCACACATTGTCTTCTTCTCTCTCGCTCTCCATATTGTTCTTCTTCTTTTTCTTAATCTCCCTTGACCTGGTCCTTGACCTTTCTTCCCTTTTTGATTTTCCTTTTCTTTTTCTCTTCCTGTCATTCTTCGGTTTTCTGCATTCCTTCTTTTCGAGGTGCGTTTTGTGCCGCTCCTTCCTCGCTTGCCATCCCTTTCGTCCCTTCCTTCCTTTTCATCTTCGACCGAACATTTCTATTTCAGCTTCTTTTCTTCTTCGTCCCTTCTTTGCCGACTAGCCGCATTCTGCTCCTTCCATTCTTTCTATTTTTATATATCCTTATATCAACGTCAGTTCGTGGAGTGTCGAAGATAACAAATAACAAATGTATGTCCTGCTGGTTCAGATCGAACCTTTTCTCTTGCTTTTGTCGCCAAAGTCGCATCTTTTCTGCTCCAGATCGCCGTGTTCTAGTCTCCCTTTGCCGTGTCCTGGGTGTCGCTGGACTACCTGTCCAGCAACATTCACGCTTGCTGCTGTGTCTTGAAGCTTGAGCTTGGCTTATCTCCACTGTGAAGAGATCTGGTATCATTCTGGAAGTCTCTGATTGATTCGATCTCTCCATGCGTTGTTTCACTGATCATTCATAGCTGGTCTGGCGTCCCTGCTTTGCCAGTTCCAGTCCAGTCTTACTAGAGTCTTCACTGGCCCGCTGCGGCTGGCACATTCCTCCCGCATGCGCCATCGCTACAAACATTCTCTAGCTTCCTCTTTCTCTATTGAGGGGTGTGAGGCGATCCTAGCTAGTGCAAGTCTTTCCTTTTCTGCTCTTGAGAGACCGGCATCCTCCCCAAGTGTGTGAAGATCGCCGGCTTTTCTGCCGCTATTCCCAACGTTCCTTATCAGGGGCTTATAGCGGACTCCCTGCATGCCCCCCAGTCTTGATCGGCCAGCTTTCTTTTTTATCCCTTGCCCACCCAAACCACCTCAGCGGGCACTGCTGTTTCTCTCTCCGGTGCAAATCCTCTACCCAGGATAATTGCGAGTGTCCGGATTCCCGTTTTCATGCTTCATTTGTTCTTGCAACCGCTCTTAGCCGCCGTGATCGACCGTGGTTCTGGTCGTTGTTTGTGACAGCCGAATCTGTGCTCTCTGCCCCCTCAAAAAACCAGACTGACTGAATCACTCAGCTGCTTAGTGCCTTGGGTGAGCTGAAGTGACTGTAGCGACCTGGCTATTTCCATCTCTAGATGCCTATATGCACGGCACCTCACACTCTCGCTTCGCATCTGTCCCGAAGAGACCCCTTTCCTCTTTCTTTCTCCTGTTGTCCTGCTCTTGAAGAGATATCTTCTCGTCCCGTCCCCATTTTCTCTTTCCCTAGATTCCATTCTTCATCCTCTTGAAATCTGAAAAACCCGCCTCCCACATCCTTACAGAGCGCTCTTATACTAACATCCCTGCCCTTAAAGCAGCTATCCGTTCCTCGTGTGTAGCACTACAAACGATATTGAATATTTCATTTCGAAATTTCCACCTCCCTGCAGCCCACGAGGTGCAATTATTAGCGGCTATCCCCACTGTTAATCTGTTAATATCTTGCTTGATTCCCGTTCTTTTTCTGGCCATCGATTCTCTCCAGATTTTTTTTCTCTCTACTATTTCCTCCCGAAACCCTCTCTTGGTGGCTTGATCGTGTTGTGAGACTCTTTCCTTCTCACCGCGTTTGCTGCCCCCCCGATTACAACAGCCTTCTGGGTGCCACAGCATCCCAATCATACTGCTGGGAGAAAAAGGACACCAGCCAGGTACCACCGGAACACAAACGTACAAACACCGTACGTGACACCGTCACTGCCGCCCTACTTTTCCTCTTTCTTTCTTTCTTTCCTTCTCTCTGGCTCGCATTTATAAGAGTCTCGGCCATTCGCCCTTCCCTCTTCTCGATTGTCTTTGTCTCTCCCCTCAGATCTTGCCATCATGGCTTCGAACGAGCCCATAATGTCTCGGCCATCGTCGGGCATCTCGTCCCCAGTGCGCCACATCCGATCGCGAACACAGAGCATATCGAGCGACCGGCCGTCGGTGTACGGCATGGGCCTGATGTCGCCCCCGCTCTCCGTCTCCCCCGAAGCCGGCTTCATTGCGAGCTCGGCCGCCTCGCAGATCGTCACCCACGACCACGACACGCACGCCGACACGTGGTACGACCAGCAGGGCATCGAGCCGTCGTCGGAAACCGCGGTCCTGTCGAACGCCGCCCTGCTCCTCGTCAACAACTTCCTCGACCAGCTGCTGTTCAACTTCCTGTTCGTGGCGCGCTCGACGTCGCTGTCGGCGCTGCGGCCCGCCGTCGTCGAAGTCCTGAAGCCCAAGCTGGCCAAGGACGCCATCGGCCAGGCCGACGAAGAGCTGCGCGAGTACCTCGGCGGCGCGGACGAAGACGAGCTCGACGCCTCGGCCGAGTCGACGCCCACCGCCGACTGGGACCTCGAGCTCATCTGGAAGCGCGCGCGGCTGCGCTGCATGGTGTACTCGTCGCTGGGCGACATGGAGGAGGAGGACGAGGACTTCTTCATGGAGCAGGAGGACCTCGAGCCGGCGTCGGACGACGGCCCGAGCCACACGATCTCGCCGGCGGTCGCCATCTTCCTGACGTCGATCCTCGAGTTCATGGGCGAGCAGGCGCTGGTGATTGCCGGCCAGGCCGCGTCGCACCGCATCCGCACCAAGTTCGAGAAGGAGCTGCGCGATGGCGTGCGCGGGCCGGCGGACATGGTCGATCGCATTGTGGTTGAAGAGCTCGACATGGAGCGTGTGGCGCTCGACCGCACGCTGGGCCGGCTGTGGCGCGCGTGGAAGAAGCGCCTCCGCGTGCCCGGGTTTGACGGCGCGCGGCCGTACTCGCGCGAGTCGTCGGCGAGCCGCCACCTCCGCCACAGCAGTCTGCTCAACGCCATCGACAAGGCGGATCTGAAGCAGGCCACGGACAAGGAAGCCGAAAAGGCAGCCGCCGAAGAGGCGGCCGTCCCGGCTGTTGACCCCGCCGAGGTTCCGCTCCCCATGGGCGAGAACGACGTTGCCGAAATCGAAGTGCCGGGCCTTGTCTCCTACAGCGACGACGAGAACGACGGCGATGATGGTGACGACGACGACGAGGACGTGCCAGCTCGGCCCAAGACTATCTATCTCCTCAGCCACCCCCGTGTTGACGTCGAGTTCCCCTGGACTCCTTTTGAGCTGGGCGCGGTGCCGAAGCGCAGCCGGTCTCTCCCGGCGCGGAAATCGCGGCCGTATGCGGCGCGGAAATCGCGGCCGTATGCGGTCGAGTCTGAGGAAGTCGAGGTTCCTGGGGCGGAGCAGACTCAGGCCAGTGAGGAGGAAGCTGTGGTGAAGGATAAGGAGGCAAAGGCCGAGGTTTCTGTCAAGCAGAACATCTCGGAAGAGTCTCAGTCTGTTCCGTCGGCCGTGGAGACTTCTGAACCCGGAGAAAAGTCTGCTACCATCACTACTACTACTGCTGCTACTTCCGATGCCGGGGTGGTTCCGGCTGTCGTCGCCGGGGTGGCCGCCGTTGCCGTAGCCGCAGTTGCCACGGCCGTGGCCACCGAGACTCCGGCCGAGACGGAAAGCAAGAAGAAGGCCCACCGCCCGTCGATGATTGTTACGAACCTAGCAAGCACCAGCCGGCCCATCCACGCGGTCGTCGACGACGACGAAGAGCCGCAGATCATGACGTCGTCGCGCATCTCCATCGGCGGCCGCAGCTCGCCGGCGCTCTCCGACCACGGCGCCGGCTTCTCCACCCGCAGCCACCGCGCCTCCAGCGTGCACTCGGCGCGCATCATCGACGTGTCGTCGCCGCGCAGCCCGATCAGCTCGCGCAACTCGTCGGTCGACGCCGTGGACCGCGTGCGGCCGGTCAGCATCTCGCGCACCAACAGCGTGACGGCGTCGCCGGCGATCCCCGAGGAGGAGGCGGTCACGGCGGTGGTGCGCAACACGGCCACCGCTAGCCCCGTGCTGCGCGCCACCGTAGACCGCAATTCGCAGCGGTCGAGTGGCAAGGCTGCCGGCGCCGGCAGCATTCCAAGGAGCGTGGGGCCGGCGGAGTCCGAGGCCGGCGCTACTGGTCCGGCGGTGGAGTCGCACAAGCCCGCTACCGCCACCACGCCGCCAATGGAGTTCCAGCCGCAGATGAAGCCGGCCCAGGCGATCTTTGGCTCGTCGGCCCGTGCGCCGCCGTCGCCTCGATCGCCCCGCTGGGACCAGAAGCCGGCTGTGGCTGCCGCGGCCTCCGCGACTAAAGTTACGATCATCCGGACTCCGAGTGTGTCGAGCACCACGGTGCCGGAGACCCGCCAGCAAGCCGCCAGCGCAGCCATGATTCAGAAGCAGCAGCAGGTGCAGCTCCAACAGCAACAGATGCAATACCAACAGCAGCAGCAGCAGCTCCAGCAGCAGCTCTACCAACAGCAGGAACACCAACTGCGCCAGTCCCAACACGGCCGCACAGCGCCGCCCATCACACCGGCCCGCAGCCAGAACCGCCCCAGGCCGGCCGAAGCAGCAGCATCAGCAGCAGCCGCCACCGGTTCTTCGTCCGCCCGGGACAGCGTGGTGTCGGTCTCCGTGTCGGCCGACCGCTCGCCGCCGCCGCCGCCGCCGCCGGCCGCCGACGACGCATCCTCATCGTCACGCCCCATCCACACGTCAAGCTCGTCCAATTCCGGGAGCACCACGCGGCTCAAGCCCGTTCGGACCTCCGAAGAAAGTGGGTCGGTGCGTGCCGAGGATGTGGTCAAGAACTTTGAGCAGCTTATCCAGAGCGACGAGACGATCCAGTACACGCTAACGCCCGAGAATATGCGCGATATTGAGGTTAGTGAAGAGCCTCTTGATTCTTTTTCGATTTTTTATTTGATTTATTCCTTGAATACATCTCACCTACCCTCTAAATACCCGTCCGTCGCCCCCCACTAACCTAAACTCTCTTCTCTTCTTCTTCTTCCTCTGAAAATAGTCCGTCAGCTCCATCCACGAGTCCAGCCCCAAGAACAGCAGAACCCGCCGCAGCGAGGATGCGAGATCTACTACGCGCTCCCGCTCATCCTCTAGCGCAACCGAAGTGAAGCTGGCGCCCGGCACCAGCTTCTATTTCCACCAGGGCAGCCCGCCGAACCCGGCAGCAACAAACGGCCTGTCGGCCCACCCGCCCAAGCTCGCCGGCGCGATGTCGCGGGCTCCGACGACGCCGGCCATGAGCATCCGCAGCACCGCCACCGCCGTGGCGGCCCGCGATGCGCGCGTGCGCCAGGACTCGACGCAGGACTTTGCCGATTTCATCCGCTCGACGGGGCCGCACGGCTCCGACTCGGCGGCGGCCCCGGCCCCGCGCGCCACGCCCGCCGCCCTGCGCAGCAGCAGCATGGAGACCGGCCGCATGTCGTCGGCGTCCAGCACGCGGCTCCGCCTCCAGGCGCGCGACGCGGCGGTCGACACGCGCGAGGACAACTCGGACCTGATCGACTTCATCCGCCGCGGCCCGCCGGCCACCGCCGGCACCAGCAGCCCGCGCATCCCGCGCACCGTCGCGCCGTTCCGCACCACCATGGACTCCGACCAGCTGCAGGGCGCGGTCGGCGGCCGCGCGGTCGACGCGCAGATCCCGAACGTGGCCGCCGCCGCCGCCGCGCGCTCCAGCCAGCCGTCGACGCTGTCGGCCGGCACGCGCTCGCTGCACTCGATCCAGTCGTCGGCCAACTCGCAGACCGCGCTGCTGCGCAACAAGCCGTCGGCGCAGAGCAACCTGAACGCCTTCGACAACGACGACATGATGCCCCGGCGCAAGTCGCGCAAACCGCGCGATCCGTATGCGATCGACGTGAGCGACGACGAGGACCTCGAGGAGGACCTGTTCCCCCGCCGGCCTGGCGGGGCCGGGGCCGGGGCCGGTGCTGCGGGTGGCCGCAAGCCCGCACACAAGGAGGAGAGCCTGGCCGAGTTCCTGATGAACTACCAGCCGCCGCCCGAGACGCCGACGCGCATCGTGCCCGGGCCGGGCCCCGAGGTCGCGCCGCGGCCCAAGAAGAAGTCCAGCATGCCCAGCCTGATGAACCGCTTCGTGCGTGGCAGCAACAGCAGCAGCAGCAGCAACAGCAACTCCAGGAACAGCCATGCCGCGCCGCCCGTCCCGGCCATCCCGCCGCCGACCGCCCGCACCGTCAGCAGCATGGCGTCCACCGGCCGCGGCTACATCCCCATCCAGGTCAACATGCCGCCCGGCTACGACAAGTACGGCCCGATCGACCCCAGCAAGGCCGCCGCCGCCGCGACCAGCTCCATCGGCATGGCGTCCGGCGGCCCGCCCTCGTCGGCGCCGGCGGGCCGCCGCGTGCCCATGCGCAAGTTCGAGCCGCGCGAGCCGGTCTCGTCCGCCCGCGGCAGCAGCACGGCCGATCTCGCAGCCTTCCTGCGGAACTCCGAGCCGGCGTCCATGGGCGCTTCTATGAGCGGGGCGTCGTACGGCGCCGTCAACGAGGATCGGTATGGCCGGAAGAAGCGGTAGCTGTCCGGGGGGGGGTTTAAAATGTTTCTTTTGTTTTTTTCACTCTTCCTTTTGTTCTTTTTTGCGTTTCTGTTTCTTTGGTCAGGGAATGAAGATTACATGCATCTTCATGGTTTTATTTTATGACGTCTTTTTTTTGTTCTTTTCTTGATACATACATACTCCAATTTTCTTCGGGCTTTCTCCTTTTCTTGTTTCTTTGCAAGCTCGACATTGCATTAACTTCTTCCTTTTCCTCGAATTTCCTGCACATCGTGGGTTTTTTGCATATTTGCAAATTGTACTTCTTTTTTTTCCAGCTTCTTCTGTTTTTCACTGTTCTCGCGGGATTTCTTATGTTCTGATTTTTGGGTGGCATTTGATGCACTGCGGTTTAGCTTAGCCAGTACATGAATGAAGTAATTCAAGAGGTTCTTCAACTCACTATTCTTGTTCAACGATGTCATGACATGCTTCGGTGAGTCGAATGTCGAAAGATCGGTTTTGTGGTAGGTGCAAATCAAACTCTCTCGTGTTCATACGAAACAGGATGCTGGCTACAAGATCACGGAACAACAAACACATCACGGATACAAAAGGGAGGAACCAGAGTTCAGTAAAAGAAAAAATCAATTAAAGAAAAGAAAACGCAGAAATCCCGTATCATCAATCTAAACTAATCCGGCCGAGTCATCCGGAACGCCGTTCCCCGGGCAAGTTTCAATCAGGATCCGTCTCTCAAAACATCGTCGCTTGGGGGGGTTGGAACGCGTCGTACGTAGCCACAGTTGTACCGACCGTTAAAAAAGAAGCGAGACAGGAGTGACAAAAGGAACCCAGGAAGACGGAAAAGAACGAGAACAGAAATCAAAACGAAAGCAGCAAAAGCGGATCGGAAAAGGGGGCTGCAAGAGCCCGAGGAAAAGGAACGGAGTTCAACCTCCGGCCGTGAAAGCCCGGCGAAAAGACTCCGGGGAGGAGAATTTACCAGCCGGAATCCTCGATGGGGCCGTAGCCCTGAACACAATCCTCAGGACGGATGTAGTCACCGAAGCCAGGGACAGCAGGGAATCCCGGAGGAGTGTTGCGGCCGCCATCGCCGTTGCCACCGGAGGGGCCGGGGCAGTCACGGCTGATGTGGCCGGGCTCACCGCACTTGTAGCAGTTACCTCCGCCACCGCCGGCGCGGGGTTTCTTGGGCTCGGTGCAATCACGAGACATGTGGCCTTCCTCGCCGCAATTGAAGCAGGCGCCGCCACCGCCACCACCGCTGGGGCAGTCCTTGCCGATGTGGCCCTCTGTTCATGAGTTGGTGTGTGGTTAGTGTCTGTAGTGCCATTTTGATCCAGGAGAGGTATGTATCAGTCAAGGCCGTTTGGGGATCACTTACTCTCGCCACACTTGCGGCACTCAACATTGGCCATCGAACGAGGCTCGGTGCACTCGGCAACCATGTGGCCAGATTGACTGTTTACATATCAAGTTAGCAGATGTCCAGAACAATGGCAGTAGGGGCAATGTTGATGTTGATTAGGGGCTGTGATATTGTGTGATGCTGTGTTGGTACGTTAAGACCAAAACAACATCACAATCACTCCCCGACCAGAAAGGGGTATAAAGGAAATCCTTGGCCTCGTGGAGTGTCCCCAAAGTTTCTTTCTCCTTTGTTTTTTTTTTCTTTTTTTTTTCGTACTCACCCGCAATTCTTGCAAGCAAAGCGGTCGATGCGAGGCTCAGGGCCTAAAGCAGACAAAGAGAGAGGTTAGTCAGTCCCCAGACAATGGAAATTCAACCAAAACAGCTTGATGGATGGAAAACTCACAATCACGCATGCGGTGGCCAGGAGCCTGGCAGTTGTAGCACATGTTCTCCTGGCGCTCAGGGCGCTCCTGGGTCATCTCGGGGCAGTTCTTGCGGATATGACCGGTGGCACGGCAGTGGTTGCAGAAAGGCACACCACGCTCGACAACCATACCAGCATCCGCAAGACGCTCGAGGATCTCTTCATAGCTCTTGGGGAAGTCTTCGGCCTCCAACTTGCGCAGCGGCTTATCCGAGAAGCGGATCGAAATGCTGTACGTCTTGTCCAGGTTGCCCTGGAGATCCATGTTGGTGTACACAGGAAGGAGCGGCTTCTTCAAGGCAATGAAGAACATGTCCAGCTTCTGAGTGTGGAACGAGTCCTGCAGGTCGACATAGGTGGCGCCGGGCTGCTGCTTGGAATAGATCTGGATCGCCTCCTTGATATCGTCAATGTCCCGGCTCTTGATAGCCTCAACAAGCTTTTCCCAAGCGGCCTCGGTCTCCATCTCGGGGAGATCCGAGCGATCGATCATGCGGGGGGCAGTGCAAACAGCACGAACGTGGCCTGGAGTTAGAACAGGTCAGTCAGCAACGGAATCACGGGCTGCTATGACTGTATGGGAGCGAATATGGTGATGCTAGCTTACCCTCCTGGCCGCAGTTCTTGCACACAAGGGGAGGCTTCTGGGGGCAATCCTTCTTCATATGTCCCTCCTCGTTGCAGAAGTTGCAGGTTCCAGTGAAGCCGCCGGATCCAGCGTTACCGCCAAAATCGTCGCCTCCAATCGGGCCAAGGCTGTTTATTGGTATTGTTCACAGTGAGTCAGCCACGATGTTGTCTTTTGCGAGATCAATTGCGTTTTTTATCAGCCAGAGTGGTAAATTGGTTGCTGATAGTAACTCACCCATCATCGTTATCAAAAGCGGAAGCGCCATGGCCTTTGCCGTTGCCGTTACCGTTGGCATTGGAATCAGGGCCATCGTGGGCCGTAGCAAAGCTCAGAGCAGGCGAGGCATTGCCGCCACGAGGGACGTCAATGCTCGCAAGATCTTCGTTCCACCCAGACATTGTCGCCTATTTCGTTATCAGCCGCACGGAGATGATTTGCAGTTAGCCTTCAGGATCTCACGGCGCCAATCTCGATGAACTTCGATGGCAAGTGATGATGTGATGATGAGCCCGGATGATATCATGATGTGTTGGAATGAAGAGTGATCAAAGGGTGGACTTACCTTTGGATGGTTGATCAGTGATGGAAAGAATGCTCTCTTGATAACTACTCGAAAGTGGTGATGAAGAGAAGTGAGATTGCGGATTTTGAGATTTCACAAGAAGAAAAGTTTCAAAAGAGGAAGAAGTTTCCGGAGGGGGCACAGGAATTCAAGGACTCTATTTATTCAATATGAAGAACGATCACGACACTGGGTGATTGCGGCAGAAGAAAGAAGTGAAGCCGACGATACTTAGACTTTTGGTGGTGGTCTTGGGAGAAGAAAGGATTTTGCCGTTTGCCAGGCACACAGATTCGTTCTCAGTACTCTTAACTGTTCTACCTGAAATTCCCCTATCCAGTATATGCGATTAATGGAAAGCCCTATTATGCATCTACTGAGATGTTCATGAGCGCACAAAGAGGCATTTGCCAGTTTTTTACTCATGAAACGCCTTTGACTCCTTGACAGAAAGGGAAGCCGCAGGACTTCCTTCCTCCTTCCACATCATGAATGAGGCACTTCACCTTGTAGCCCTAAGGGCTTTGCCCTAGATTTGCAACAAGACAGAATCGAGGAAGGAACGAGTAGATTGCTCGTTTGTGGGTGATTTCAACGGCAGGAGCAGCATGGCCGTGCGGGGAGGTGTCTTTGGAGATATCCAGAGCATCTCGGAAACTGGCGAGATACATGTCTGTCTGGCTTGCAGGGAGCCGGTCGGTTTGGCCATGTTGGTATTCTTCTGGCCCCGATCTCATGCGGATACCCGTCAGTCGTCGGTCTGGAAAGTCTGTGAGATCTGTGCAAACGGAGAGGGAGCGTGGTCAGTTGCATGTTCCCAGGCTTTATGGAAGCTTTCTTCATGGAGTCGGTGGCTTCTCATCAACGCACAGCCCAATGAACTGGTGCTGGGGCTTTACCCGAAGATATATCGATAGAAACGATGAAGAACGAAGATGGTAAGCTGGAGCGGGAAAGCAGGTAAGCAGACAACAGTGCGCGGTCGGAAGAGCGGGGGATGTCATCAAGTTAACAGGTCCCGTTTGAAATCAGAAGCCCAGATCAAACCTCGCCGGCCACTCTCGATATCATAAATCGGAACCAAGCACACTTGTCGCCCGGATATTGCAGTCTCTATCGCCGAGATTATCACTGGCGCACGCCACACAGTCTCTGGACGCACAATGTCTCCTATATCAGTCGAAAGGGAGTGGTGTCGAGTATAAGCGAGAGCTCCCATGCCGAACAAGACGTTATCGAGACGATCAGGACAGACGCTGACAAATCTAAAATCTAGGATGGTATCCCAGCTGCAGCACGGTCGTCCACGATGGGAATATTGAATCGTCATTGGAGCGGATAGTGCCTTATCGGCCCCGGCTTCAGTCGACAAATCTGCAGTCACATCTCGAAATTGCGCATGAGTTTCAGTCTTCTCACCAGATATCTGGATAAAGGTTGAAGGAAGCTCCTGGGCCCAAAGGTGGGCTGGACGATCCTCTTGTATCTCCCTGGAATCAAGCACCGGGCTAACCTTCTCTCCGGGCGGTTTCTCTCGCGCCCCATGCCGCAGTGCCGAAAGGCCGGTATGTCCGGCCGGGTAAGTTGCGAAAGAGTCATCCGGCGACGGACTTAGCGCCAAAAAAAAAAAAAAAACCACGACAGGATGGGTGCATTGGCAGGCATATCGGGTAAATCCAGGTGAGGAGACACACAACTCGAAATCTTCAAGATAGCGCTCGGCAAACACACAAGACACAAGACACGTCAGAACCTCCCAGATCACAAGCGCACCAAGGAAACCGAAATTGAAGTCCCAGAATCAAAACATGATGGACTGGTTGTTCGCAGGGAGATTCATCCGATTTTGTGGCGATTCCGGCTCGTTGGCCCAAAAATGTCGGTGTTACGCGCTTTCGTGCTCAATAATGTCCGGGGAGAACCCAGAAGTCCAGGGGACCCGGAAAATACTGAAGTCTCTATGTGAATAGTGCGGTGCTAACTTCATGTCCTTTTTCACCAGTACAGAGGTAGGGAGGGTCGTTCTGCCGAGCGATCTATTTCCAGACTACTCATTTCGATGATCCTCGCAACCACAGCGAGTCGCTTCATGACGAAGCGCGAGACAATGTGCAGCGTCAGTTCGCGCGCCAACAACAAGATTCACCCCGTGGGGGAAAATGTGTGGGGACGGAAATGGGCAAACAGAGACGTCCGACTCTTTCGCTTGATTCAAGTGCAAGTTAAAGCGATGGGCCCTGCATACAGTGGTACACGACCCCTCCTCCCGCCGGAATTCAGCAGCCAAATACCGAATCGAAACGTGTTCCATGGGTGGAACACCGGTGGTTATGGAGGGCTATCTGGCCAATCCAAAACACAAAGGGACCGTTGGAATATTTTGCAGCAAACAGCCCAGCATCTTGGGTTAAAAGCGCGCTGCTAACTGCATAGCGACAACTTCAAGATCACACGATTACACATCCAGTAAGTTCAAACTACCCTCCGAACATCCAAAGCCAGCCACCACAAGAACCTGGATAGCAGAGCTCTGCTTTCCAGATGGACATGCGCCACCCTATGCACAGCACACCAGCTGCTGTTACTTATTGCTAGCTGCTTCAAGGTGGGGTGTGCGTACGGCTTCTGTTTCCCCGTGTGTTGGTGTTCCGCCAGACGCCTAAAGCTCGAGCAAACCCTCACCTATTTTCACAGGGCAATTGCGCGATGCTTTCGGAGCCGAACTAGAAACTGCTGCTTGGTCAGAACCACCTAAATCTCGGCCAAAACACGGCCCACGTTGCATTCATGGCCGGGTCCTAGAGACGTCAGAGGTGGAGCACAGCTCGTTGCATCTCCAACGTCGGCTCGCTTTATACTACAACATCCTAGTTGCGGAGGAGGGGAAAACGGCAGCTGCTCTGCACTTCTGCTGCCAGATCAACATATATAAAGCCTCTGCCGATCCCACTTCAATTGTGGTTTGAGTCTCCATTCTTCCTCCTCTTCTCTTCTTTTTCTCTGTACTCTCCATCCAATTTCCATTCTCTCATCCTACACTTCAGACCCTTCTTTTCTTCTATTTCCAGCCTCATTGTATCTCCACCAACTTCACAATGGCCGACACCAAGCCTGAAGTCACTCCTATGAAGTACCGGTTCCTGGGCCGGTCCGGTCTCCAGGTGTCGGTGCTTTCTCTCGGCGGTTGGTTGACCTACGGAGGTCACATTGACGATGGTAAGTTGGATTTTGCTGGAATTTTGTAGTGGAGACAAGAGAGGGGAGTTTCCTCCGGAGTTTGCTATGCGATTCTGGGGATCCAGCACGTTTTCATTTACGCAATTGGCCCCCACTTAGAGGCGCTTTCAAAATATCCAAAGGGCCCTCTTTTAAGAAAATGATATTCTGTCAACGGACTTGTTGCTGACCGGAGCATTGCGTTTTGTTTTGTCACAGAGGGAACTTTTGCCTGCATGAAGGCTGCTTACGATGCTGGTGTCAACTTTTTCGATACGGCCGAGGCCTACGCTGGCGGCGAGTCTGAGCGGGTGATGGGCGAGGCCATCAAGAAGTTTGGCTGGAAGCGCAACGACCTCGTCATTTCCACCAAGGTGCGCCATACTTATAGCTCCAAGGCCTCCGAATAACATCAGCTGGGAAATCTAACCAGAAATTCCTTCTCTCGTCTACAGATCTACTGGGGATCCAAGTTCGGCGACGTCGCCGTCAACAACGTCGGCCTCTCGCGGAAGCACATCATCGAAGGCATGGAGCTCAGCCTGAAGCGGCTGCAGCTGGACTACGTCGACCTCGTGTACGCGCACCGGCCCGACCGCCAGACGCCGATGGAGGAGACGGTGCGGGCCTTCAACTACCTGATCAACACCGGCAAGGCGTTCTACTGGGGCACGTCGGAGTGGAGCGCGGACGAGATTGCGCAGGCGTGGCGCGTGGCCGACCGGCTGGGGCTGATCGGCCCGGTGATGGAGCAGCCGCACTACAACATGCTGGAGCGCGGCAAGGTCGAGGGCGAATTCCTGCACCTGTACCGCGAGACGGGGCTAGGGCTGACGGTGTTCTCGCCGCTGCGCCAGGGCATCCTGACGGGCAAGTACCGCGACGGCATCCCCGACGACTCGCGCTTTGCGCAGCAGAGCATCGACTTCGTCAAGGGCTTCTGGGAGCGCACCGACAAGAGCACGTGGGAGGGCATCGTGGCCACGGTGCGCAAGCTCGAGCCGATCGCCGAGCGCCTGGGCTGCACGCAGGGCCAGCTGGCGCTCGCCTGGGTGGTCAAGAACGAGAACGTCAGCTCGGCCATCATGGGCGCGTCGTCGCTCGAGCAGGTGCACGAGAACCTTGCCTCGCTGGCCGTGGTCGATAAGCTGACGCCCGAGATTCTCAAGGAGATCGACGAGATCCTCAACAACAAGCCCCCGGCGCCGCCCGCCCGCTTCCTGTAGATGTTATATGGCCTTGTGTGTGGTTCCTCGGTGCCGAGATGCGCCGAAGGGACTTTATTTATTAAGGATAAAAACATAATACGAGAAGAAATAAGATAAATACATCTCTTTCTTTAGAAACATCATCGCAATGAGCTGTGAACCCTCTCGCCATTCAGACACTGCAACGATAAGGCGGGGGAGGGAGGGGTCGCCGAAGAGAAAGTTGCTTGACATCTGTCAGAACAGTTTAAAGGTTTAAGGTGATGAGAGTGGGTCTCTGCGAACCAGGAAACAGGTGCATAAGAAATGAGATTTTAACTCAAGAGTTTGGTAGAGGACTACGAAACACAAAATCCATATATTTCGCTATTGGAATAATCTCGTCCCGCCACCTCGAAACATCGATGCGCTGTTCCTCGGCGATTTTGGTTAGGGTTAGGGTATGTTGTGCACACCACTGCAGCCACGGCAGCCAGGTTGGCCGAGTTGAAAGAAGCTGCACCTTATCTGTCCGGCTGTTCATGGCTTTCGGAGAAGGGCACAGTCGATTCCGTCTTCCTTCCTTATTGCTCAGCACATGTAATGTTCCGTATCGTTCCTTTCCTACACACACATACTGAGAAGAGTATCGTTGAGTGGTGACAAAGAGGCCATGATAGGGTTAGGGGCTAGTGTTTTAAGTGTTGGGCTAGATGGTGTAGAATCTGTGAGTATTCCCGTTCTCCGGTACTCAATACCTCTGGAACATGCCTTGAAAATACTTCTAATGGCGAACAACGGCAGCTGTGTCCCCATCAAGGAACACACCTCTCAGCCCGTGTAAGTTGGTGCATATTAGGGTTATTAGGATCTGTGCTTTAGGGTTTAGCTTGCGGGCCAAAATCTCGGGTAATCGCAGTGAAACCCCCAAAATCCTTCCAGCACCATTTCCTTGCTGACTAGAATCGTCCCCGTCATTCTTCGTCCCAGGTTTTTCTCTTATTTTGGAGGCGATCTCGGATCCCAGATTCGAAGTCGATCTTTTCTTTTTTTTCTTTTTTTAATTTTGTTCTGTTGGTCTTTTTTTTTTCTTTATTCTTTTCTCCTTAAGGTTTCTCTCGTCTGGCTCTGTCTTACTCCTCTTGCTCTCTCATCGCATCTTCTTCGCCGCCTTTTTCCAAGTCCGTGGAATAGGCCACGTTGTAACAAGAGTCCGATTTTGATCCTTCTCCCGGCATTGCGACTGGAGCTCGACAGCTCCGATTCTCTCTCTCTCTCTCTCTCTTCCGGCCAGCTTCACTCCGTGAACTCTCTCGATAGTCTTCTCCTCTCACTCCGCGACACCTGGCTTCTCCGGCCCCCCCCCTCTCTCTCGGTCTTTGTCTCACATTGCCTTCGATCTCTCTTTCTCGATGTCTGGCATCGGGACTCTCGTGGGCTGGTGGTTTCTGCCCGGCGTACGTGCTCATTCCCTCTCAGTCCTTCACTCTCTCTAGCTCTCACTGACAACCCCTCTCTCTCTCTCTCACCCACAGATGGCCACGTCGGTCCTGCAGAACATCTACTACGGCATCACCATCTCCGCCGGCTCGCCGCGCCCGCAGCCCGGCTCGCCGCGCCACAACCTCCACCGCCGCAACATCACGATCGCGGTGGTCAGCACGTACCTGCTGTACACGCTGTACGAGGCCTACTACGACATCCGCCGCGCCGGCGACTTCTACGAGCTGCTCGGCGTGGCGCCCGACGCCAGCGACCGCGAGATCAAGTCGCGCTTCCGCCGCCTGGCCGCCGTGTACCACCCGGACAAGGCCGCCACCGGCGCCGAGGCCGCGCACGCCGAGGTGTTCATGCGGCTCAAGACCGCGTCCGACGCGCTGGTCAGCCCGCCGCGCCGCTTCGGCTACGACCGCTTCGGCCCGGCGGCCGTGGCGTGGAAGGACGCCGTGACCGCCAAGGACTTCGTGTGGCAGGGCGTGCTCCACCTGGTCGCCGGCTACTACCTCGCCGCGGCTGTCGTGCTCGCCGCGCTGGGCTTCTTCGGCTACCTCGACTCTGCGCGCTACTGGCGCTGGCTGTTCATGGCCGCCATGGCGCTGTTCGAGCTGCTGCTGGTCACCCGCCCGTACAACGTGGCCGCCCTGCCGCCGCGCCTCGCCCGCCTGCTGGCCCCCGTGCTGGCGGCTGCCGGCGTGCGCCCGCTCGTGCAGTTCCAGGTCGTCCAGCTGGCGCGCCGCGCCTGCGTGACGCTGTACCTCGGCTTCGCCCAGCTGGGCCCGCTGCTTGTGGCCGCGCCGCCCGACGCCGCCAACGCCGCCGCCGCCGAGAAGGCCCTGCACGACGGCATCACCCTGCTGGACAAGACCGTGCAGTCGATCAACTCGGACGTCTCGCACATGATCGACCACCAGGTCGCGCCGTTCCAGGGCGACGCGTCGTCGATGGGCCTGCTGCAGTCCAAGGTCAAGGAGTGGCTGGTGCAGAGCACCGTGCGGGCGGACCCGATGGTGCGGGATGCCATGGGCAACTCGCTGGCCCGGAGGCGGAAGGACGCGCCGGCTGGTGCCAAGGGAACAAAGTAGCATGTCCGCCGTCGAGATGCTTTGTTGTTATGTTTCCGTGGGTGGACTGGCGTTGTTGGATTTTGTCTTGATTTTTGGCTGTAAAATGTAATGCACTCGCACCAGATGGCAACATAGAATGGGAGTTTCTTGTCTTGGGATCAAAAATATACATCTCTTCATCTGTCGTGGACACACACGCCCATCACTAGAAATTAAAAGAGAACCGTCTCGTCTTCCCAAGACGCCGTGAGCCCCCTCAGGGAAACCAGGCGATGTCAAAGGGGAGCGTCATCGAAAACTCAAACTGGAGATATGGCATGAAAGCCATCCCGAGGTATGGAAGATGTAGATAGGCACAAAACAAGACACCCGGCGGTCAAGTAGGTCGTTACAAGTACACAAAAGCAAAACACACTTTTCTATCGCAGCCCTCACAGTCTCTGCTGTCCACGCGTCTCGACCGGAATGGCACACATCCCGACAAACGCCGCCATAATCAGACACCCGGCGAGGTACACCGGCAGCGCGGCGCCATCGCCCGGGATGTTCGCCGCGACCACGGGCGCCGCGAGCCCGGTGATGCGATTCAGAAAGCTCGCGACGCCAGACCCGGCGCCGCGCACCGGCGCCGGGAACACCTCGGGCGTGAACGCGTACAGCACGCCGTACATGATGTTCTGGCTGAAGGCCTCGACGCACGAGAAGGCCAGCTGGCGCGCGGGCGTCGTGCCGAGCGCGACGAACAAGAACAGGAACACCGCCGACACAAACGTCGACAGCGCGAGCGTGCCCCGGCGGCCCAGGAACGGCGACGGGTGGTCGACCAGGAACGCCGCGAGCAGGCTGCCCGGCACGCCCATGACGGAGGTGATGGCGTAGCTGCGGTACGTGGTCGGCGAGATCTCCGGCACGTGGCCGCTGCCGCCCGAGTCTGCGCGGGCCGGGATTGCCGCCGTGTCGCTGCCGCCGTGCGAGAGGTACTGCGGCAGGAAGGCGTTGAACAGCGGGTAGCCCATGCCGATGGTCGCCCAGCAGAACCAGATCAGCAGCGTGGCGACGCCGAGCTGGCGGCTGCGGAACAGCGGGCTGAGCCGCTCGGCCGAGAGCGTGCTGAGCCAGTCGCGGATCAGCCGCTTCGTGCTCGGCGTTTGCCGGCGCAGCAAGCGCGGCCGGGACCGGTGGCGGCTGGACGGCGACCCGGCGTCGCTGTCGTGGCCGTCCTCGCGATGGGGGTCGGCGTGGTTCCGTCTGTTGGAGTCCCAGGTGGACCCGGAGGCCGGCGACGACAGGTCGCTCCCCTCCGACGCCACGGCCTCCAGGATATCCTCCGTCAACCACGTCTTGGTGCCGTTTCGTTTGGCCACCGCCTGCACGACGGCCACGGCCTCAGCCTGCCGGCCCTGGCTGAGCAGAAACTTGGGCGACTCGAGCAGCTCGAACAGGAACGTGCGGATGACGGACATGCCGAGCGTGACCACCGCGATCACCACCACAAACCGCCGCCAGCCGACCGCAGCCGGCGCCTCGGCGATGCACGCCCACGCGACCAGCGACGACACCAGCTGGCCGATCGGCCACCACACCGACAGCAGCGTCAGCAGCGCGCTGGACGCATCGGGCAGGAACTCCAGGAACAGCGCGCCGTCGACCGGCAGGTTGCCGCCGACGCCGAAGCCCAGGGCCGCGAAGAGCGCGCACACGGCCGCCCAGGATGGCGCGTAGGCCGAGAGCAGGCCGCAGCCGCCGGTGATCAGCAGGGTCAGGTTGAAGGCCAGCCGCCGGCCGAACACGTCGCTGCCGATGCCCCACACGAAACTGCCGCAGCAGAGGCCCATGAACAGGAAGCTCGTGGTGTAGCGGACGGTCTTCTCGGAGATGTCGAACTCGGCGGAGAGCGAGGGCAGCGTGAGGGAGATGCCTTGCAGCCAGAGACTAGACCGGGGATGATTCAGTTAGCGGGATCGATGGCAGGGTGAGAAGGTCAGGGGCGGAAGAGAACGGACTTGTCGGCCATCCATCCAAACCCGCACAGCACAAACAGCCGCCAGTTATACCGGCCCATGCCGATGTCCTGGATGGCTTTGTTGAGGACCTTCGATTTCACTGGCCGCGAGGTTAGTCAGTACACAGCGTCTCCAGCGTCCGTTGATGCAAGTCCGGGGCCCACTCACACTCATACTCGCTCCACCCACCCGCGCCCGTCCGCCCCCGCCGAACCTCGCCCCGCAGCGCATCCACCGAGTACTCCCCCGCCCCGCCGTCCCGCAGCATGGACGTGGTCTCGTGGTCGGCCCCGTTGTCCGGCTTATCCTGCCGCCCGCGCCCCGCCGGGTGGGTCAGTCCCGCGGCCGTCCACCCATTACCATCATCGTCGGAGCCGTCGTCATCGTCGTCGGAGCTGCTGTGGCGCCGGCTGCCGTGGTACCCGTCTTCCACCGATGCCGACTGAGAAGGCGCTGCGGATGGTGGGCGGTCCGCGGCGTGCTTGCCGTAGACCCGCGACGCGTGGCTGTACAGGTGGGCTTCGGACAGCGGGATGATGACGTCGGAGAAGTCCTGGGCCAGTACACGGCTGGACAGCCGCGGGCCGAGTCTCCAGCTGAGAAGCCGCATCATCTAGGAGCTGAGGGAAGGAATCTGGTGGCGATAAGAGGAGGGGACCAAGTCCGGAATCGCGTCTCCTGAAAGCTTCTGGCGTGTTCGAAACAAGATCCGTGGCCGTTTATTCTTCACAAAGAGTCCGTTGCAGTGTCCCTCTCACGAGGTATTCGTCACGCTGTGCTCCGAGTGTGATTCGGTCAAAGCGGCATCCATCTTCCGCCGGCCGTTTGCAAGCTTGTTCGCGGGCGTAATCTTGCGTCGGCCCGTGTTTGATAGAAGGGGTGAACAAGAGGATATTTATAGACACAACCAGGATATAAACAACAGCGGAATCCAAGTTAAGAAGATCACAGAGCACATTCGGAATATCGGAGGAGCAGAAAAAAAAAAGAGGAGAGAAAAAGCATTCGTCCCATCATCCTTCACGCTTCCATCCCGCTTGTCTTTTTGCCTGCCTGCGACGTTCGCGGGTAGCGCACGTGAAACCCCCAGATTTTCGCGCTTTGCGTCAGCCCGGCCAATCAGCTGCGCGGGCGCCGTATCCACGGTGTGGGGGTTCCTGCATACGTCACGTGGCGATTGCAAACCAGCGATCGGGTCTAACCCTTAGGCTTCCCCGCTATCACCACGGAGTCTGGCATGGCATCGTCGGGATGTCTTTTTACAGCCTAGGGAGAAGAACTTTGTTGAAGGGTCGAGTCAAGGAATTTTTTCTCTGTCTCATCTATCTTCTCGGTGTTTCTACACACACACGAGCCAGCTCAAATATCACGTCATGATTCTCCCAGGATACAGGATGCCGAAAAACCAGGGGGAAACCAAACGAGACACACACCACCAGACAGCACAAACGGTCGAAATCCAGGACTGAGCTTGAAAGCCGCATAAACTAGCGGGGGGAGAGAGCCCGTTAAAACAAAAAAAAACAGTTCCCGCAGATACAACCGCAAAAAAAAGCAAAACGCAAAAGCACAAGGCACATATCGAAACCCAGACCCATGGTCAGACCCGTATCTTCTTTCGCAGGGGAGATCAAACACCCCGCTCAGAGCAGCTCTCCATCGCCGTCCTCCTCGTCGCCCTGCTCCTCCTCATCCCACTCCACCTCGGCCGCCATCTCCTCCGCCCGCCGCTGCACCTCGGCCAGCCCGGACAGCTCTAGCACGTAGTCCTTCTCGCGCAGCGCGCGCTCGACAAACGCCCAGCCGTCGGCGCGGTACGCGTTGAGGATGGTCGGGCTGCACGCGCTACAGCACGGGTACGCCTCGCCGCGCAGGCTGAGGTTCTGGAACGTCGACACGAAGCCGCGGATCTGGTGCGGCACCAGGCCCAGCGGGTGGTCGTGCGGGTCGCGCTCGGGCGCCTCGCCGGGCGCGGCCGCCGGCTTGGGCGCCGGCGCGTGCACGTGGAGTGGGTGTTGGAGTAGGCTGGTGAGGAGCTCGACGAGCATGGCCGAGGCCATGGGCGCTACGCCGGGGCGCGTGACGGTGCACTGCTGGTCGAGCGTCTGGTCCTTCATAGACTGTAGAGACAGGAGGGATGATTGTTAGCAACGTTTCACATCAATAAAGAGAGAGACGGGTAGTGGTACTCACATCCGCGGGAGCAACGACGTCGTTGCAGAAATAGCATCCTAGGGTCGGGGCGCCCTCAACCTCGGGCTCGGCGCCGTGCCGCATCACCACAAACGAATCGAAGCCCAGCGCCGCATTCAGCACAATCTTGCCCGCCGCCTTGCCCATGACGGTGGGCAACCAGCGCGACTCGCGCGTGTCCATGAGCAGGAAGATGGCGTCGTGCTCGTCGACCAGCTTCTGCAGCTTCTCGAAATCCGCCCGTGTTCGCGCGCCGTCGTCGACAATCGCGTGGCCCAGCATCGGCACCGAGAGCACGTGGCCCTCGCTGGTCACGCCCGGGTAAATCTCCTTGAGCGCGGCGGCAGCGCGTTCGGCCTTGGGCGCACCACCGTCCAGACAGTCGTTGAATGTGAACAGCGGCTGGCGCACCGGGTTGGAGAACGACACCTTGCCGTAGTCGACAAAGGTGATGTGGCGCACCCCCCAGCCGAGCAGGTTGCGCGAGACGTAGCTGCCGAGCGTGCCAGAGCCGAGGAGGAGGCACTTGGTCTGCTTGATCTTGTCCAGGTCGAGGTTAGGCGCCAGGCGCCACTTCATCAGCTTCAGGTTGAGGTCGACCGACTGGTCGGCCAGGCGGGCCGGGTCCATGTAGGCGGCCAGACTAACCCGTTTGAAGCGGAAGGCGGTCCCGTTCTTCTCCCAGCCGGTGACCTTGGGGATGGCCGTGGATGTGGTCGAAGTGGCCGACGCAGCGGGCGGGGCGGCAGGTTCGGCGTCCTGCTGCAGTGTGAGAACGATCGACTGAGCGGCATCACGGCGCGAGCGAACATCGCGGTAGCACAGGATCTGGATGTTGTTGAGGCGGTACCGCTGCTGGACAAGAATCAGGAGGTTTCTCAGCTGCCAGCCAGGGTTCTGGGGGTAGGTGGACGAGTCGACAAAGGCGACGTAACGGTTCTTGGGGTCGACGTTGTCGAAGAATCCGCTCTCAAAGTCGCGGAGAGCACCAACCTTCCAGCGGTAGTCCAGAGGCTTCTGGCGCGGGCGGGAGCTGCCAGCACCAGGGTCGTCGGCGCCATTATCCGAGTCGTATTCAAAGTCCGGGTCGTCAATCTCGTCGTCGTCGTCGTCATCGCCGGCATAGCCGGGATCGGTCGGGTAGACCTTCTTTACGAGGAAGAATCCGTGCTGGCGCTCGTCCTTGTTGTTCGACAGCTTCCAGGTGCCGACCTTCTCGACCAGGGCGGTGGTCTCGGTGGCGGTGAAGCGGGCAATGGGCGCGGCATGCTTCCACGACGAGTGCAGGGCCGGGAAGGCAAACCAGTAGGTGTAGATGTACTTCTTGAGATCGGCGAACGAGATGACGCTGAACGACGACAGCATCGACGGCACGGAGTAGATGGTGCCATCCTGGATGGCGTCCCAGATCTGACGGCCAGCGGAGCGAATAATTTCGTTTCTATCGAGATTCTTGAACTCCTCCCAGGTGTTGGTGTTGCGCAAGATGCCGTCGGCGCGCATGCCGGCTTCCGAGCCGATGGTCTTGGACGTCAGCGACGAGCCGAGAACCTGCATCTTGCAGCTCTGTTCGGGGGTCTCGACGCGCGGTTCGTAGCGGCCGAGGATCGGGCGGGCCGAGTCGTCGAGCTTGTCATGGTCGAGCTTGAGGGAGAAGAGGGTCGAGTAGAAGGGCAGCTCGATCTCCGACGACATCGGCACAAACTGGACCGGCTTGCCGACGATGTCGGAGTCAGCCATGGTTGTGGCGGCGGAGGGGCGAGTTAGGGTTAAGGGTTTGGGAGGGACGTTTCTGGGAGATGGAAATGGCGGCGGAAGGAAGCGGAGGACCAAGAAAGCAGTGTGTGATAAGAGGAACGAAGACAAGATCAGGAATAAAGATCCCGGGTCAGCACAGTCAATATGAGGCTGGTGATAGTGACAGGAGAAAAGAATGAAGGCACCGAAAGACGAGTGACGCGGGGCAGACCAGCGATGCAGGAACAAGGGTGAAGCCGGAAAAAGAAAAAGGTGGGATGATTCGGGGAAGAAAAGAAGAGAGATCACGATCAGGAAAAAATAAGTTGAAGAGAGGAAGAAACGAGAGAGAAAAGAGAAGGGAGAAAAGAGAGACGAAGAGGATATCACCAAAAGAAAATACAGGTACAAAAATCAAGGGTGTTACTCTTTCCAGATTGACAAAAGATGTGTCATTCGGAGAAGGAAGCTCTAGAGGGCAGGAGCTCTCCAACCTATGACTGAACTCCGGGGCGTTTGTATCACGCCCCCAAAAACACTAGCAGAGGTACCTGCATGCCCTGTAATTGATGTTCCCTGGGGAGGGTAAATGAGGGGTAAACAGCTCCTGGAGGCAGGAACCACTGTGGGATTTATAATGGCGGCAGGGCTTCTTCGCAAGCAGGAGCGGTTTTAGGCGGCAAGCGAGGCGGCTACGGCATCAGGGTTAAACCCAGGCCTGAGAGGGCGAAACGCCGGCCTTTCGAGCAGACCTCACAGTCCAGGGAAAGCGAGGCTGTTTAAGCAAGAAGTCCGTCCACTTCGTCCGTCTTCTGCCTAGAAATGTGTCATGTTCCTCCCTGAAGTTCATGTGACGGGGCAAGCTGGCCAACGTACACCGGCCGACCACACCAAGAAGTCCACGACATTGTGTCTCACCAAAGTCACATGGCCGGTGCTTATCGCGATAACAACACGGCATCCCGTCAGTCAGACTCGGAAGGAGCACCTGGTCCCTGCTTCTTTCCGGTTCTCTCAGATTCAGACCCCCACGGCTGTGGCCAGTGACGACAGCAAAGATCGGGAAGGAACAATAGGGCCCCTGCTTCCAGACCCTAGCTAACCCTTATTTTGCACTTTAACGCAGCCGCCACTAAACGCGTACAGACGCGTTTTCAAGGGGCTTTGTGATATCTTCAGCTGTTTGATACTAGACTTTGCAACGACATTTTGACGGAGAACCCACAGAAGCAAATCCAAGTGACCTGAGACTATTCTTTGGTATCCAGATACGACCCCAGATAGACCTTTGCTATTTACATTTCCACATCCAGCCATGCTTCTCGGAATCTGCGGCGGTAAGACAGCCCCCCCCTTCCGCTTCCCGACCCTCAAAGGCCTCCCATCACTGACACTCACTCCCGCCAGGCATCTGCGCCGGCAAGAAAACCGTGGCGCGCTACCTGGTCGACCACCACGGCTTCAAGCAGCTGTTCCTGCAGCCGGCCGCCGCCACGCCGTCCCCCGAGCCATCCGAGAGCGGCGACGAGCCGGCCGCGCCGTCCGCCACCGCCACCACCACGCGCTTCAGCTCGGCCGACGCGCTGCTGGCCTTCGTCACCGCGCGCTGGAACGACCGCTGGGTGACGACGGACGTCCACGACGAGGCCGTGCTCGACGTGCTCATCCACCGCCCCTTCTTCATCCTCATCAGCGTCGACGCGCCGCTCACCGTGCGCCACGCCCGCTACAACGCCCGCGCCGCCGCCGCCGCCGCGCCGAGCCCGCCGCCGGCCGTCCCGCTGGCGGTCTTCGCGGCGCGCTCCGACGCCCACCTGTACGACCCGCACGCCGGCCTGCAGCCGCTGATCAGCCGCGCCACCGTGCGCCTGCTCAACACGTCGGCGTCGCTCGCCCACCTGTACGCCACGCTCGGCAAGCTCGACCTGGCGAACCCGGACCGGCTGCGGCCGTCGTGGGACCTGTACTTCATGTCGCTGGCCGCGCTCGCGTCGCAGCGCTCGAACTGCATGAAGCGCCGCGTCGGCTGCGTGCTGGTCGGCCGCGGCAAGCGCGTGGTGTCGACCGGCTACAACGGCACGCCGCGCGGGCTGCGCAACTGCGCCGACGGCGGGTGTGCGCGCTGCAACGCCGGCGCCTCGTCGGGCGCCGCCCTGGCCACGTGTCTGTGCATCCACGCCGAGGAGAACGCGCTGCTGGAGGCGGGGCGGGAGCGCATTCACGAGGGCTGTGTGCTCTACTGCGATACCTGCCCGTGCCTGACCTGCAGTATCAAGATCTGCCAGGTCGGCATTGGCGAGGTCGTGTATGGCCGCAGCTATAGTATGGATACCGCCACGGCCGATGTGTTCCGTGAGGCGGGAGTCAAGCTGCGCCAGTTTGTGCCGGTGAGTATATGCTATATCTTGAGACCTCCTGAGGGGTGCCGAGCTGACTGTTTGTTTGTTTGTTTGTTTGTTCTGTGATAGCCCCCCAACGGACTGATCCACCTAGAGAACTTGGACTACTAGGCGAAGAGCATCTCCATATGCCTCTTTACTGTTATATATGAGCCGTTGAATCTTTCTGCATTCCACTAGCACAGTTACATTAAGCCGTACATGCGTCTATGCCTTCACGCAACACTTAGCAAGTAGACCCTAAACTAAACAATGCCTCCAAGACGCCCTATGCCATGCCGTAACACCCATGAAAGAACACCATCCGCGAATAAAACAGAAAGAAAAGAAAGAAAGAAAAAAGTCAGAGTCACCTTACTCAAACTTGCCCTTCCCAAACAACCCCCCGACCGCCCGCCCGCGGCTCTCCGCCCCCTTGATGCGCTTCTCCGCCCGCCGCTTCTCGGCCCCCTCCAGCTTGGCCCGCCGCTCGTTCTCGCGCGCAAAGAAGTTGACGCCGCTGGACTTGCTCGCCGTCTTGCGCACCTTCGCATCGCCAAACCCGCTGCCACCAGTATTGGAGGTCGTCGAGTGGGGCGTAGACGTGCCCGAGGTGGACGTGCTCGAGGTGGTCGCCGAGAGCATCGAGTTGGTCGTGGCGCGGCGCAGGAGACCGGGCGCGCGGAAGCCCGTGCCGGTGGCGCTGGCGGCGGTCGAGCCGGGCGCCGCGAACGCCATGCGCCGCGAGGACACCGTCGACGACGACTGGCGCTTGAGCGCGAGCCGGTCGATCACCACCGCCTTGGCCACCGCCGGCACCCGCCGCGGGTTGGCACCGGTGATCACGACGTCGTTCTCCTTGTTGCTCCCACTCGGCGCGTCCCCAAGCAAGTCATCCTCCTCCGCATCCCCTTCGGCAGCGTCCGATGCACCGACGGCATCACCTTCCTCGTCCGACACGTCGACGGTGGTCGGGCCCACCAGGTCCGCATGCGGGTCGTCCAGGAGGAACGACAGCGACTTGCGGATCTCGCCGAGATTCGCCGGCCGCGCCACCGCCACCGTGCGCCGCGCACTCGCCGCGCTACGCCGCACCACGCCCGACGTGCGCGCGGCTGCCGGCTGGCTATCCGGGATGCGCTGCTGCGACGCGCCCGGCGTATCGGTACCGGTGGTAGTCTCATCTTCATCGCCGGAAATCACCTGGATGATCTCGCGCGCCGACAGCTCGCCCTCGTCGTCGCTGGCGCGGTCTTCAATCGTGCGCAGGAACGCCAGCGACTCCGGCGTCTCGGCAATCTTCTTGATGCGCTCGTCGGCAAACAGCGCCCGCTGCATCCGCTCAAACTGCCGCCGCTTGCGCCGCCGCGCCGCCTCGCCGCCGTCGTCCTCGTCCGAGAGGTCCCACTCGCCGCCACCACCACCGCCGCGCCGCTTGCGCCGGAGCATGCCCGTGGTGATGTCCTTGAACAGCTTCTCGACCTGCGCTTCGTCGGTCTTGCGCTCCTTGTCGCTGGTCCGGAGGAAGCATGTTAGTATGTACAAATCGTAGAAATGGGGAACGAAGATGGGGGATGAAACTTACGCGTAAAAGGCTGCAAGCTTGCGCGCCTCCGCCTCGCCATTCGCATTCGTCGAGTCATCAATCATCTCCTTGACCGACGCAGCATCAGAGTCGTCCTCATCATCACTGTTGCCTTCAACGCCGCCCAGGCCGGCATACTCGTCGTCCGACTCCTCGGCCTGCTCCTCGACCATCTCGCGCGCCTTGCTCTTCTTGCGGTTGTACTCGGCCTGCAGGAGAGCACGCTCGCGCCGCCGCTCCTCGCGCGCCGCAGCCACTGCAGACTCCTTCATCGCCGCAAACGCCGTCTTCGTGCCAAAGCCAAACTCGTCTTCGGCGGTCGCCGGAGTCTCAGCCACCACGGACTCTGCATCATTGTTGTCGTCCCCAGCAGCAGGGGCGGCACCGTCAGCGTCAGCGTCGGACTGGGCAAGCACATCAGCCTTGCGGCGAAGACGGCCGCGGCGCGCCACCAACGGCGACTCGTGCACCACCTGCTCGTCGCCGTCCGCAGGCACCACCGCCGTGACCACCGACATGCTGCGCGCGATGAAGCGCTCGCGCATCGGCGTGTGGTCCTCCAGCCCCGCGTCCTGCGTCGGCATAAACAGGTCGACGTGCTCGTTCTGCGTGGCGAACATGTTGGGCAGGCTCTCGAACGCGTGCATCTGGCTCTGGTCGAAGTGCAGGCTGATCGGCTGGCTGATTTCGTCGTCCTCGGTGGCACCGACCGCGGGGGTCGCATCCCGCATGTCGATGTCGGGCTGCGAGTCGAACGCAAAGGTCGGGTTGAAGCCCGGGAGCGACGCGGGCGTGGCGCCGGCGCCGAGGAACTGCTGCTGCGACGCCTGGCTGTCGTCCATGGTGCCGGCGAAGATCTGCGTCAGCCCCAGGCCGGCGGGGCCGGTCACGGGCAGCCCCGGGATGAAGGTCTTGCGGGCAGACCGGATGACCGACATAGGCGCGGCGGGGGACTCGTCGATAACGTGCTTGGAGGCGGCGGGCTTGGCGGGGGTTGCGGCAGGCAGAGGCGTGGACGTGATGGTCTCATCTTCGTCGTCGGAGAGGACCACAGCCTGTTTCGCACGGCGGGCCTTGGGCTTCGCCGCGACGACCTCTTCGTCGTCTTCAGCTTCGGTACCATCAGCCATCTCCTCGTCATCGTCATCGTCGGCCTCGTCGTCGAGCAGGCCCTTGACATCGCCCGCAATCTTCTCCTCGCCGTCATCGTCTTCCTCCTCCTCTTCATCTTCAGATCCAGAGAGGTCCAATTCAGCTTCTTCCTCCCCCTCCTCATCTCCCTCCTCTTCCTCTCCGTCGCCACCCTCGTCAGCACCCTTGTACTCCTCATCATCGCTCTCATCCCACGCCAGAATATCACCCTCGCCACCGGCCTCGCCCTTCTCGCGCGCCTCCGCATGCTCAACCTTCATGATGCGCTCGGCCTCCTCGCGCGCGCGCGCCACCATATTCTCCACATCCTCCATCTCCTTCTCGCGCTCCTCGAGCGTCTGCACGACCACGCCGCGCGCCCGCAGCTGCTCCATGCGCCGCTCGCGCTCGGCCTTGGCCTGCACACGCGCGCGCTGCCGCAGCATCGCCTCCATCTCGGGGGCGGTCATGTCAGCATGCCGGGCCGCCGACGGGCTCTTGGAAGCACCGGCTTTAGTAGGTGGCTGGCGTCGGCGCTCGGGCGATCCGGGACGCGCCAGTTGCTGCAGGCGCAGGAAGGCCGATGATTCGCGGGCTTGCTTCTCCGGCACGCTGGCGAAGATGCGGTCGATCTTGGCTGAGTTCTTGTGCGGGCGGCCGACAATCGTCAGTTCCATGTCGTCGTCGTCCAGGTCAACCATCATGGCATTCGCGTGCATGGGCGGCAGCTTTACCCGGACGCGGGGCTTGGCCTTTGTGGTGGTATCAGACACACCCTTGAGGATGCCATGGGGTTGCTGCTTCTCTTCAGTGGTGGTCGTGGCAATGGGAGCAGCCAGGGGGGCGGTCTCGGTGGCTTCGGTAGCGTCAGCGGTGGCGGCAGCAGTCTTCTTCGGGGTGCCACCGACCGGGGGCGAGCTGGGGGGAGTATCCGACTCCTTCGCCTCGTTATCGCTGTGCTTCGCGCTTCCCGGCGACGCAGGCCGGCTAGAGCTGTCCGGAGCAGCGGGGGCAGCAGCCGGCGCCCCCGCAGGCCGGAAGTTGAACTTCTCGAACAGCGACGCCTTGGAAACCTTCTTGCGCGTGCGGGCCTCGTGCACCAGCTGCATGCTGCGCGCCATGCGCTGCGTCTCGCGGTGCATCTCCTCCAGCGCCTTGCGGCTCGCCTTGCGCGCTGCAGGCCCATCGGCACCGCCGCGGCGGCCGGCCTTTGCGGTGCGCTGGGTGAGTCTGCGGCCGCCCTCGTCGTCGGAAATGCCGCCGTCGTCGTCCGCGTCCGAGCCGGGCAGCACGTCCTGCTGGAACTCTTCCTGGCGCGCAGCCAGGCGGGCCGCGCGCTCTTCCTCCTCGGCGGCCTCGCGGGCCAACCGCTCCTGGCGTTTCTTCTCAACCAGGGCTTGGAAGCGGGGCTTGCCGGTCAGTGACGCCATATCGGGCAGGTCGTTATCGCTGGTGTTGGAGTCGGCGTCACTGCCGGGACGCGTCGACGCGGGCTTGGCGGCCGATGAGGGGCCCGGCGACACAAACAGGCCGGGGCTCTGCGTAGCGGCGGTGTGCGAAGTAGTTTGTGTGTCCGGCTCGGGAGTTTGGTGGCGAGTGTTCTTCTGCATGAGTCTGCGTCGAGGGGCAGCAGCCACGACGGCGTCGGCCTGGTCGTCGACGGCGTCTTGGGGGACCTGGGCGTTTTGCTGCTCCTCCTGCTGGGTCTCTTCGCCACCAATCTGCAGCATCCGCTTGAGCCGGTCCCGCGCACTCAGTCCGGCAGCGGCAGAGGCTTCGGTCTGCTCCAGCATACGCGCAGCAAAGCGACCCTTGGGCCGCACAATATCATCTTCGGAGTCGTCGTCGGACGATGGGATGTTGGCGGTACGGGTTCGCGTGGCGGCCGGCGGCGAGCTGGTGTGTGACGCGCCGTCGTCTTCAGAGCCGCTGCTAGCCTCGGCCAGCAGCGCCTGAAGCTTCGAGCGCGGCGAAAGCATGGTTCGGGAGGTTGGAGCCGTGATGCTCCAAGCTCGAGAAGGAGAGGGTCGAATTGGAAGATTTGTCGAATGATGGAGGAATTGGGTGAAAAGAAATGGGATACAAGAGAAGAAAAAGGGAAAGTAATAAATAGAAGCTATTCACGGAAATTGGGGTTTAAAAGCTGAGTTGTGGTGTAGTTGTAATGTGGGGAGGAAAGAAAGAGATTGAGTGAAGGAAGAGAGAGAAAAGGCGAGGATTTTCTGGTGTTGATTTTATTTTGGGTGTATCAATGAATTTCGCTGCTTGGAGCTTTTTCTGCTTAACGCGTTTGGAGCGCGTTGTCGCGGTTGCTTTTTGTGGCTGGGGCGCGTTTTTAAAGTGGCGCCGCGGTGTGGCAGTCTTAGGGTTAGTACGGTGTGTGTGTGTGCCGTCTTCGCACTGTCCTTACCTCGGTCAGCTTCGTTTGTCTGAACAGCTGTTCCTCTCCTCCTTATCGCCCAGGACAAGCATTTCCCGGTCACTTCAACATTCCCAGCACATTGAAACCCTCCTACAAAGCCATTGGATAGCAGAAGACGAAAAGATCCAGGCAACAGCAAGACTAACCACCGGAACACACCAGCACAAGAGCAAAGCTACAACAGAAAAAAGATCACAGGCGAAGGAAACAGCAGAAACATACGAGAGAACCCGGAAAGCTCCGGGTCATCGACAGGTTATAGATTTGAAAAATGAGTGGGCAGATGGAAGCATGGCAATATATAGAAATATCCTCCCCCTCGGAGACTGCTTCACAGTCTGTGAAAACACCTGATCCCTTGACAAGCAAACCAAACCTCGACCAGGCCGGAAAATTGGAGACGAATATAAACCACTTGGAGATACTTGAAAGTCTCCAACTAGTTCAAAACTCTTAAGAACGAAAAAAAAGTGAGGGGAAAATGAGGGACCACAGGAACTGAGTTCATCGCAGCTCCCCCTTTACAAGACACCAGCATAAGATGCGTGGGTCCGTCTTCAGCACTTAGAACAGCTTGTGCTCCAGAGTCATCTCAGACTCGGGCTCAAGACCGACACAGGCCCGGAAGATGTTGGTCAGAGCGGCACGCTGCTTGGCAAGCGCGTTGATAACCGGGGTTCCGGGGGGAGTCAGCGGGGCCTTGAGCATGTAGCTGAGAATGCTGAGGACGGCGTGGAAGCTCTTGAAGTCCTTGGTGACGGCGCCGTCGGACGAGTGGGCGCGCCACTGGATGCGGGTCATGATCTCGGCAACCAGCACAAGGTCGATGATCAGCGGCGACGCCAGCAGCGAGTCCTCGCACACGTTGAACAGCGAGATGGTCTGGTGGCCGCCCATGAAGATCTCGGCGTAGTACTCGTCGAGCGCGCGCTTGTTGTCGCCGACCGCCGGCATGTACTTGATCACCACGGTGTGGTCCGGGTGCTCGCCCGGCTTGTACAGCACGCTGTTGGCCTCGACCATGTCGTCGACCACGTTGGACTTGGAGATCTCCTTGGACCGGAACTGCTTGTGCGAGCTCAGGTTCTTGCCGTCGTTGTTGCCCAGGTGGTTGTAGCTGGCAATCGACGTCAGCTTGATGCCGGCGTTGATCAGGAAGTCGACCAGCGCCGACTTCATCTTGGTCTGGCCCGACTTGAAGTCGTCGCCGCCAATGAACGAGTTGTGGCGCTCGGCCAGCTCGATGGCGCCGGGGACGAAGGTGTTCTGCGGCGAGCCGTTGATGAACGGCACCTGCTCGAGAATGCAGGCAACCGCGAACACGGTCGACGGGGACACCTCCTCGTGGCCGGCCTCGATGGCCTTGAGCAGGTTGTCGGCAGTGTCGTTGACGCCATCAACGAGGTCAGCATAACGCTCAGTGTTGGCAGTCCAGAGGACAATGACGCGGTCAAGCTCGTTGGAAGCCTTGAAGTCCCTGTTGTTACGAGTGTTGGTTAGTGTTGGTCACTTTACATATAGATATTCGAGGATACAGCTTCACTCACTGGATGTCCTTGCGGAGCTTGTCAACGTGGGCCTGGCAGGCCTTGCTTCCCTCGAGGATGTTGTCGGCACGGTCCTCCTGGTTGGCAGCAATGAAGTCCGGGTAGTAGATGGACGGCAGCGGCACCATCTTGGACATCTCCTTGCGCACCTGGGTCTTGAGGGTGGGCTCGAGCACCTGGGCGCGGTCCATGGCATCGGCAATGCTCATGCTGCTGATGTCCCAGCCGCCGAGCACAATGTCGTTGGGGTGGACCATGGGCACGAGGTCGTGGAAGGGGATGTTGACGTCCTTAGCGGTCTTGGCATCGGTGCCGAGCTTGACGGTCGAGCCCATGATGACCGAGCCGTAGTAGTTGGACGTCTTGGTGCCCTCGCGCGACTCCCACGTCAGGCCGCGGCGGTTGGCGAGGATGCCGGCGGTGACGGTCGAGCCGTTGTTGCCGCCCCAGCCGACCAGCATGACGCCGAGCTTGGGGATCTTGCGGTCAAGCTTGAAGTCATAGACGGTCTCGGTGGGCACGGCCGTGTACTTTCCGGTGGTCTCGTCCTTGGTCACCGACGTGGTGCGGTAGGTGTACTTGGACAGAATGGCCTCGTCGGTGTAGGTGACATTGGGCGAGACCACCTTGAAAAGTTCGTTGGTGGTGGTGGCACTTCCAGAGGCAGTGCCGGGTTCAAAGAAAGGGGTAGAATTGGGGTAATCACCGTTCGGGGAGCCCGCGTCCAGCTCGGCGTGAGGGGCCATGGTTTCTTCCTTGTTTTGTAGGTACAACAGAACAGAGAGGAAAGAAAATCAAGGCTCCGAAATTGATCAGAGCAGAGGAGATTGGAAGCGAGGGGGGGAGCGTAAGGAAAAGAAAACAGAGCGAGAAGAGATTTAAACAGCCTTATTTTAAAAGATGTTTATCTAATAAAGGCTGAGTCCGCTGCTCCTGCAGGAGATGAGCAACGGGCTCCGGCGAACGGGTGATGCACACTAGAGAGGGGCATTTGTGTTAGTTGAGGAGATCGCGAAGGCTTCGAGAATTGGTCATCTAAGAAGCCGAAAAAGCTTCCAGAATGAGGGCACAGAGTGAGAGAGAGAGAGAGAGAACTTACGATCTAAGAAGGTTGGAGAACGTGGTGGGGCGACCGAGGATATCCTCGATCTAAGATTTCACGAGGGTTGGCAGGTGAAGAATGTTGGGAGTGGGAAGGGGACAAAAAGAAGAGACTTCTAATGTATCAAGGGGTTGAAGATAAAAAGGATAAAAAGGGGGAGGGTTGAGGGTTTGGGAAGATTGAAAGAAGCGAGAATTGAAAAGTATACGATATAGCAATGGGACCGAAATTGTGGGTGAAGAAGAAAAGAAGAAGAAAGGAGAAGAGAGAGGGAAAAAGAGAGACGGGAGGTGAGAAGGTTATATAGTCCGGCGGCGGGATTCTTAGTCAGGAGAGACGAAAATTCCAAGGAAAGAGCACGGCCGGAAGCCGGAGAGCGGTGAAGAAGCGAAGGGGAAGGAGCCTGAACGAAGCTGGGGAAAGAGCAAACGAGACTGTGGACCTAGCAGCTACGGCGATTATAATTATAGTTTATTCGATTTTATTATATGTTCTGTTCTCTATCAATCACTTCTTAGTGCTACAATTGGTCGAAGTGGCAGGGAGTAAGGAAGTTGAGAAAGAGAAATAAAATGGATACATAAAATTGGATGACGATAACACTCTGCAGGAGTTATGGTTGCTCTACATACTGGGTCGGGGCCAATGTAGTGTCCGGGGGGGGAGCGAAACGAAGCCGGGAGCCGTTTACACGGTTGGCGGAGAGAGGTTCAGGCCTGGCTGCATGCATACTGCACAGCCCGTTTACAAGTGTGCTGAAAGAGAGAGAGAAGGCGACCAAGACATCTCCCGTTCCCCTGGGCAGGAAGCTGTCAAGTGAGACAGACAGTAGAAGCCGATTCACTAGAGAAAGACAGGCCGACATACGTAGTTCAGAGAGAGAGCGGTGGCGGGGTAAAGGGAAATTGCCTGTCAACATCGAAAATGCTGTTGGTGGGGAGCCACAAGAGGCCGAGATAAGATAAGCAAGCGGTCACGTATGGGTAGTTTCGGCCCTTTGGCCAAGACCACATTAACCGAGCGCGAAAAGGAACTGGTGAATTTTTTCACAAGGACTGCATGGCATTGCATCAAAGCCGATGCATCTCTCATTCGCTGTGGCGGTGAAATTACTGTGGGCTTTCAGTGGATGACGGCCTGAGAGTAGTCGAGTTCCACGTACACCTTTGACCCCTCAAAGCAGACACCAGGCACACGACACTTCGGCCAATGTCCGCACAGAGACTTATCTCAGGGCCCCCGGTCGGCCGTTGTGTTGCAGATCTCACGATGCCAGCAGAGACGTATGACGCGACCAGCGGGCGGAAGGTCGGCCCTCTGAATGTGCCTCGGCGTCTGTCCCTCTCGCTTGTCCCGCTCGGCTTCTCTCTCTCTCTCACTCACTGCCTACCTAGGTACTCTTCCTGATATCCTCCGGACTGCCCGGAGCAACGAAGCAAGAACGCAGCGGATGTGCCGGCTCGCTTACCACAGGCCACACGCACTCACACTGCCCGCCCGAAAGCAAGCACGACGCTGCTTAGTTTCGGCCGGGTAATAATGTTTCAGCTTGCAAATTTTAGCGACGTAGGCGAGGTATAGTCTGGGGAAAATCCGCTTCTTCTCCCCTGACACCCGCCCATGGGTTGAATCAAGCCACTGCGAGGACAGTGGCCGAATATGTGGTGGGACGGAGCCGACAAAAACAGAGCAGAGTTAATTAGACTTCGGTAACCAAACACAGTTACACACGACTGGAAGCCAATCACTGGAGAATACGGAGGAGCGTGTAACAGAACGAGGGTGAACACACACACACACACACACACACACACACACCCAAGAAAAATAAAAAATAAAAATAAAAATAAAAAGTTGAAATGAAATGAAAATAAAATATCGTGATTCGACCGTTTGGGTGGAAGTTGCTCCCTGGGGGCGGTGGTTGTTGAGGTTCTGTCGATGCCGCCGGATGGAACTTGAGGGGTTGCATATGCAACAGCTAGGATGTAAGTAAGAGAGACAACAGTCAGTGGAGGGGTTTTGTTTTTTTTTTTCGTTTGTTGGGGCCGTGGGGCGGGCCTGCAGTAACACGTCTCTCTCTCTCTCTCTCTCTCTCTCTCTCTCTCTCTCTCTCTCTCTGAACTCCGACTGTGCATGCATAAGAGGGGGGCCGAGCTACGATGCAATGCACGGGTCGAATTATCAAATGGAATCTGTCCAAGATTCTGCGGACTTTACGGCAATCGCTCGCCCTCGATCCAGCCGACTAAAGCATGCCGTCGCACGAACCTGGGTGAGCATCGGGTGTAGATAGTATCTTCGGCTTAGGGTTTAACCTTGGTTGAGATTCTTTTATGTCTGTCCGCCCCTCTCTCTCTCCGGTGCTGCTTGGGTATTCCTTGCTGTAAAAAGTCACGGGCCGTTACCCGTTCAAAAGCCGTCGTGGACCGTGCCGTGACCTCCGGAGGCAGGTGCGATCCGCAAAGTGAGCCTTCCTCGAGTGCAATCACGAAACCCCCGAAGCCGGTTGAAGCCGGCGGCTCCAAATCCGGGCTCCCGACTGACTACCGTTTTGACGTCTATACGTGCACCTCCTTGACAGAAGAAAACGGAAGAAAAAAAGGACAAGGCCTACCATACTTCGTGACATCAAAGTTCCTCCTCTCGTTTTTCCTTACTTAACCACATCATGGAGATTCCTAAGTGAAACAAATGATTCATAACAGTGACCTTTGGAAAAGTTTGTTCTAACACTTTGAATCCTGGATTTTTGAATCATTTCCTTATTCACATATTCCCAAGTTACTTACTTAGTCATTTCCTGACTTCACGTCCTTGATCATTTTCTCTTCCTTATCTTCTCTCCCCTCTTCCTTCTTCTTCCTTCTTCTTTTCTAGCTATCCTTACCTTGGAATCATATATATAGCCAGAAGTTATACACCACACTGACTGACTCGTTAACCACCTTCCTCTTCACCATAGATACCGAGCTCCACATTCTGCCGGTCCCGGATGCTCTGAATGTGGCGGGGGAGCCAAGGGCACGCATACTAACTGCCCGGTGACTCTATTATCAGCAATAGCATACTAACTATCCTCGCTGTATGATAGCAGAACCATCTGTATACCGACATCCACGTCTTTTTTATCCAACCACTCAGTCATAGGCCATAGAAAGGCCGGGAGCATGCCGGACCTCGGACTCTTAGACCAAAATATGCCGTCCTCTTCCACACCGTTCCTGCCACCATCTGAAGACGAGTGAAACTACTATTATCATGGGCTGCCTAGCACGCCCAAGTTGGTTGCCCGGACATCGTCGGAACTCTAGCTCTATTCCTCCTGCAGACTACCTCCGCATCGGGTTCTTGGGGCGCCGTCGAATCGGCTTCTCAGAAGCCTCTGGAACGGCGGGGCATCGGTGATGAGAGCACAACTCCTCGATGCCGTGCAAGCCCTAGACTAGACTTCCATCGATATCTTGAAGGCTGGCCTTGTTAATTCGGATGAGACAGCACATCCGAGAGTCTTCCTTAGATGTGTTAAGCCGGACTCTACTTCCTGGGAGGCCGCATATACGCTTCCGCTGAAATGCCGGGCGATTCTCGAAAGCCACGGGATCCTATCTGTGGAATGCGAGGTCAAGGAGTCCGTCGTATCATCCTGCTCCGGCCTGTTACTTCCCAGCCAGTCGAATGAGAGCTTTCAACGGTTCAATTTTGCAGCTTCTACCGGCACCTCAATTCCTCCACTGGAACACGGAGCTTCTATCTACGAGAGGTCGACACAAGTCGGCTTTTCAGCCTGACTTGCCGCCACGTCTTGTTTCCCGGCCCGATCACGAGCGGACAGCCGGACTTCAAACACGAGGAGAGTCAGGCCCGGTGCTCCGTCATCCAGCCTGGACCGAGTCCTTTTGAGAAGACCAACCAGCTCACCCAGGACCAGCTCGAGTCGGCTCTCGAGGCTCGAACATTCGTGGAGGCCGGCCAAAACGAAGGCCGGCGAAACCTGAGCGAAATGGTCTACGCCTGCCGGAATGCCCTCCGGTCGGTACTATGATAATTCCCTTCGACCTGAGGATCGCATCATCGGCCATGTTGTATGCTCTCCAGGATATGCCATCTCTGGAACTTCCGGTGGACGGCACTCTTGGCTCCGTGACTGGGCTCTTTTCGAAATCGATCCGGCTTGCCTCTCTCCTACGGCTGGCGGCTGCTCTGCGAGTTGAGCCATGCGAAACTCCGTTCCGCTGGGGAAACATGAGCCTCTCCACGATGCTCGTTCAAGGGGCCAGTGAGTTTGGAAAGATACCTTTTATTCACTACAACAAGATCACCGGTATCGTCCGCGCATGTGAGTTACAAAGCCCAACCACCACAACCACCAGCGACCAAGCGGCGCTCCTAGTCGCCAAGGTCGGCGCCGGCTCGAGAATAACCGCGGGGATCTTGACGAGTATGAAGTCGCTGGTCCAGGAGAATGAGTTCATCTCTACCGAATGCTGTGTGATTGCAGCCCGGCCAGCGCTTGGGGGGCGGGGGAACTTCTCCGCGGGCGGAGACTCAGGTGCGCCGGTTTAGGACGGTCGTAGGCGAGCGGTGGGCATGCTCACCAGAGGTGCGCATGGCTCTGGCTCTGATCTCGCATACGATGCTACATATGGAGCGCCCATGCAGTGGATTCTAGAAGATATTGCGGAGGTGGCCGGGTTACACGCTGAACTAGCTTGAATTTAATACAAGAATCAAGTGGCTTTTCCTATACACGCGAGAACGAACGGTCTATTCCAGGTCTGTCCTGTTTCTGGCTCTCCGTCGGTTTTGGCTGTCTCGTCGTCATCGAACCCCAGCCGGCAGAACGGCCTCTTGTTGGGAACTGTCCGCGGGCTTGACCTTCGGTGGTCAGAAAAACAAGAAGATATCTATTTAGAAAAAGACAGCCAATTGGTCTGCAGGCTCTCCTCCGGGATTCCATTTCGTAAGCTCGTAGCTCTTGTGGTTGCCAACACATACATACTCGGCAACCGACACCTGCAACGTGCAAGACCACGGGACTTGCATCCCACCGCAAGGGTAGTATGTAATTCTCTACGCTTTTTGCTTTTCTCCTTGCAGGTACTTATCAACGTCGGGGCCTTCAGTATGGCTGGAAGTAACTAAGGCGCTCAGTAGGAAGACAAAAACCCAGAGTGTCATCAAATCTATTCATGAAGAGTGACTACAATACACATGACAGGTCGTCACCGAGGTCCTCCTCCTCCGTTGAAAAGTAAATCCACTGCCCCGCCATCCAGGCCGTCTCTCTGAGCTCGCCATTGTCGAGCGCCGGTCCGTGCGCTCCGGCTGTGGCACTTCAGCAGTCACTTCCCCTCCTATCCCCAGCAGCTCTGGAGAACTGATGCCGGCTTAGCCTGAGCTCCACCAAACGCGGCAGTGTCAACCGTGATGCTCTGCCCGGTGGCAACCCCGGCGCATGAGCCCGGCTGGTTGTGGTGAGGAGTGTCAGACCGGCGTTCCAAGTGCCCGGCGGCTGAGTTCATCCCACCAACACCTCATCTACCTTGGGGAGTCTGTCCCGGTCGACCAGCCCCCTCCCCGCCCACCTCGGCACCGTCTTCGGACGTGTGATCCAGACACAAGCCGCGAAGTGCCTGCCGAGCGGATATCCGACACTATCTGCTCGCAGAAACGGCGTCGAGAACTCCCGGCCGACTCCGCCGCGTCGATGAGACGTTCCCACTCCTCCGAGACGGCCTCTTCCAGGTCATCCTCTGAGAAATCTCCCAGGTCCGCCTCGTGTTCGGGGGGGGGCTCGCCCGAGAAGATCGTCCGCAGGGCCTCGGCCGTCCCGCATGCCCGCCAGAAGCCGGTGGATCCCGTGCTGTATCTCGAGCAGTCTCGCGTCGGGAAGCGGGGTGTGTCCGGAAGGCCGGCGATCCCGCCGTTTGGATCCCGGGCCGAGTCCAACAGCACGGTCTAGAAGCGTAGCTTGTCTGCCCGAACAGTGGCGGGAGCTTCGGTGGCGCTCGTGATTTCTTCGATTCGTTCTTCGACAAGTCGCACAAACTTGGGATTGGTTTTTTCGGCCTGGGGAAAGATAGGGCTGGGTGCACCACCGTCCGGGCACCAGGTCATGGGGTATCGTCCCTAGTACCGGACACTGATGCTTTCCGTAGTCATTATTTTGCGTGTCAATGCTGGCATTCTCAGAATGATCCGTGTGTGATCAGAAATGAGAGTGGTGTAATGTAGAGAGTTAGAGAGGAATTGTGAGGGGGAGAAAGAGTTCAGAGAAAACATGATGATTTGTAGCAACCCAGGCAACGGAGGAGTGCAGAGAGAAGTAGGAAGAAAATAAAAGAACGTATAGTCGTTTGAGGTTTGTAAGAGAAAGATGCGGTGATCTTCCTCTTTCTGCTTGTTTGTCGCTATCCGTTTATTTACTACGCACAAACAGCCAACTAACCCTAACTGATATCCAACATCGCCAACGTTAGGATGCCCTCTAACACAGCGACAAGCAGAGAGCCCGCCATAAGAGGACTTTTAATGGGACCCTAACCCTTGTACCTCGCTTGCTAACGCCCGTGTGTGTGTGTGTGTGTCCATTCCCCAGATACTCCCTCCCCCTCATCTCGCCCTGTCCTCGTCAGCCACGGGCACCCACACCACCCGTCGCCACTTCTCCCAGTTGGAGAAGAAGAGACGAGAGAGACGGACACACGGGAAGAGCGGCGGGAACGGAACGCCACGTTCAATGTCGGGATGGATGCCCTCATGCAACCACCTTAACCCTTTTCAACCATCTCATGGTGGGCGGCCGTGTCCGTGACAACCGGGAACCACCCAACAACGGATGAAGCTATTTTCAGCTGGGGCATACCATTACTACCACCACCCATTGTTCGGTAGTTGAGATAGTCTTCTGTCGCTGTCTGTCGCCCGCCGGTGGGTGTGGGCAGGCGCGCGTTGGCGCGTTGGGCCAACCGTGGTCGTTTGCGTAGGTACTTCGGGGCGTGTGTAATTTTACCGTGCTGGTCCAGCGGTACCTGCAGATCGAATCTTGATACCTCTTTTACTCTAGTTGGGGCTTCAATAGTTTGCTGCAAAGACTCGTACGAGTTCAGCCCAAAAGGAGCACCAAGGCTCCGCTTCGCCTTATCTTCGCGGGCGCATTGTACTGTACTAGAGATGCTTCTGTTGTGTCCTGCTGTGACAGCTTCTCGAGTACCCACCCATACCCAAAGGCTGAAAAAATGACCGCTTGAGGAATAACACCGACCAGGCCCACCCCGGCCACAGCCAAATTGAGCCGTCCGGGTGAGGAAAGGAGAGGCGAGCTGTGCTTGGCTGGTTGTCACAGGAAACAAAGTATCCGTCCACACTTCTGTACACAGCGCAGACTGGACTTGAAATTGCCCGCCGAAGAAAAGCTAAAAGCCTCTCCAAAGGCGGTGTGACTTCTTTGAGTTCGATCCCATTCCACGGACCCTGCGCTCTCGCAATGCTGCGAGATTACTAGCTAGCCTACACAGAGAGGGGGACTGAGATTGAGGGGGGGTGGACTAGAGCTGACAGAGATAGTCCGGCGAAGAGTCGGGATGGCCTTGCATTTGTCCGTCGGAGGAATATTCGATCCAGACGTCGGAGTGACGGCGGCTCCGAAAGGGTCTAGTGACGACAACCATCACGACCTTAGGGTTAGGGTGCCAGATGCCCTTGCTATTGGCTGGCTGGCCGTGGCACAGTCTGATTTCCAGGGACGTTCGGGCGAGATTCCAGAGTCTGCGGGCGGGCGAATCAGGTGCAAGATGCAGCGTGGTCCGGCTTTTTCGCGTGCGTTTCATGTGGAGATGCGGCGAAGAGTTGTTCGTTGGCGAGTTCTGTGGGCGGCTGGTGAAGAAAGACAGCCAAAGAATGCCTTGTAGGGCCATGACTTCATCGCCCACCCCTTCTGCGTTCTTGTTCGTCTTCTTCAGTGTGTTCCAGGGCCGGTCGCACGGGGAAACAGGCGTCCGATTCGTCCAGCCCGAGAAATTGGACACCGCTCTCCACCCCCAGCATGCTCTCCCGGAGAACAGCGAGAGACAGCACCGGAATGATCAGGAGATACGGGCATTGAGGACTGACACTGACAATTGGAAGAGCGCACGGTTTCGCACATTGAAAAGGAAATGAACCCGACACCACGGGACCGCACTAGGCTGGCGACGGGTTGGCCAATTGCGGTGCACTGATGGGCCCAAAAACCCAAGACTCCAGACGCCGCTCGTCATCTCTGGTGTGCTGTCGAATAAGACGAAAAGTCGGCTGAGCGAGGGAACCGTCGGTTCTTCTGAGCGACCTCTTCTCCTGCAAATTTCCCGCATTTACCCAGTCGTGTCGTCTGAACCAGAAGGCCGTCGACTGTGGTTGTGTCTCGTATATACTAGCCAGCAGTGGAGGTTCGGAGATGATCTCCGCGACGGTGGAGGACAGCCACTCTCCGTCGGCGACGTCCAAAAATAGCAGATGGTCTGTTTGAGACCGACTCGGTGCATCACCGGCACACGTTGTATATCAAACATCCCGTCTCGGATATCCGCTGCGGAGAGCCAACCAACGCTTTCGAGATCATCCGTCACGACAAGCAGGTCGTGGAAAGAACTGGCCTGGCCTGGCCCTGTTGCCCCCCCCTTCTCCAGTCTCTTACTTTCGTGTTTTCTTCCGTCCAGACGCTGAGACCCGGCCGTGGCCCTGTAGCAAGAATAAGCTGCTCGAGCCCAGAGTGGCGCGGGCGGCCGCTAGAAACGGCTATCGTAGGGGGGTTTTTTATTTTATTCTGTTGCTTGAGTGGAACTTGAGAGATCTTGCAACCGCACACGCGATACCGCTAAACAGTAAAGGGGAGCACAAGAAACGCTGAGACCGCGTCGAGAGCCCAGCGGCGGCGGCGTCATTCCCTCCCCCGGAACAACAAAATAAAACGTCTGTGGGATCTTTGTCCGTTCGTTCGTGCGTCCCTCCCGTAGGCCCCAGTGAGATTTTCGAGTTTCGGATTTCGGGTCTTTTACGTGAGGCGTCAGCGTGATCCCGAGCTAAACTTGGCTGTCAGATTCGGCGAAGTTCTGACCTCAGAGGCTCATCGAGGAGGAACCAACCTTCACTGGCCATGATACGTCCAGCTGGGCGCTCTCTGACATCGGTGGGTGCGGCAAAGGAGCCCCCGGAGAATTTCCACCTGTTGTAATACGGTCGCCTGGTCAAGCCGGGCCGTGAACAGGTGCTATTATAGGTCACGGATACTATAGGACTATAAGTAGGTGTTCTAGGGTATATGAGTACAGAACTGACCTTCTTATACTTCCCAACTTACACTTGAATGCTCGAGATGAGATGTGCTACTGCACTTCTGAAAGTGGCACAGGAAGCCCACACCGTCCACCTCGGGACGGTTTACCACGCCCCTGAAATCTTTCAAAGGTCCAGCCGAGCTCCCGAACTTAAGTAGGCACAATCTAAAAATCAGGGGAAGCTCAACCAGTGTAGCATCACGCTTATCCTGTCCTATACGTAGCACTTCTGGCTCCAGCGTTGAAACATCGGAACTGGTGCACAAAGGTTGGTTCCGGCTCATTTCGGCGCACTGAATGTCTTCATGTCGTCCGACCCCATCCCGGCCCGGAGTCCGGGCAGTGTGCCTTTAGGGTTGGGGTTGGTCAGAGGATTAAAGACTCGGGAAAGAAGACGGAGGACTCGGAGACTGGTCTACCCATCCCGGCTTATCCTCCTTACGGCTAATTTTGCGTAACACCATGTTCCTGCTTGTGGACACCTTGTGATAATATCACGGCCGAACCCTCGGTATGCAGTTGCAGAGGCGTCAGATCAGCATCGTGAATATGGCAACAAAACCTGCTTTGAACCAGAGTCAGCTCCAGACATACTCAGTTCGTTCGGGCACTTGCGATCATCCGTCCATGCAGTTACAAAGGTTTGGCGATTCACACCAATCTTCTTTTCTTTTCTTTCTATTTATTGTAGTTTATTTCTAATTTCTATCTTTATTTTATCTTCTTCCTGCACAGGCGTAAAGCAGCCCATTTCCCCATCTCCTCTTTTCCCCCTCTTTGACACCAAGTTGGTTGTCGAGGGACGGGAAGCCCAAAACAAGCAGCGTATACTTTCTGACCATGGCGTTGACGATGAGCTTATTCGTGCATCCATCGATTTGGGTTCATCCAAGATCTACGACACAGGTTCGCCCGACTTCCGTTAGAAATACTCGATGCCGGCTCGGACGCCCATCACCCACCGACGGGGGTGGCGCCAGCAAACCCGATTGGACATTCCGGGAGTTCCACGCCTCTGCTTGTGCCCATCTGAGCCTGGATAAACAGGTCACAGGTTCCCCCCACGCAAGAGACAAGCCTGGAGCCACAAGCTGACTTCTATATGGTCTTTGCATGCACACAGGCCTTTGAAATACATAGAGGTGACTTAGACCTGCCTGACGAGCGCCCTTTCATCGCGAAAAGCGACCGGCTGACCACTATGCAGCCGTCACTGAACTTTCGAAACTTGCTTTTCTTCCAGAGCATAGCTCTTTTCTATGAGTATACACCCAGTTTTGTGGGCAATGCTCGCAGGCTGCCCGCCCGGAGTCGTCTGTCCACGAAGCCCATTGGTTCTTCAACGGCGAGTCCGGGTTCATGACAGAACATAATGTACAGTATTTGGCGGCAAAGTTTAAGTCCAAAGAACTTGCTCTTTGAATAGCTCACAGGCATGCCCCCCCCCATGTCAGAGTTATCCCACCGGCTGACGGCTGCTATCACTGTTTCGGCCAGGTGCACATGCATACCAGGTTTAGGTGCCTTAGACCTACTGTATAACATGCACTATTTTGTGGAGAGTGTTCCTCCAGCTGCAACTTCGTATCAAGAGGTGTCTGAACCTTTTGACATGGGGGGCGGCGGGGGGCGGCGGGGGGGGGGACGTTATCGCTGCTGGGGTGGCACCACTGGCTGCGAACCGAGATGCAGAGCTAAGAGAGGACAATCGGCATAAGAGCGGACCTGGTGGGAAATAAACGGTGGGTCTCGTTCATTTTTGGGGGGTAATTTCTTAGCTGGTGTCGTCAGATACGCTGGTGTAGGTATTTTTTTCTGTGGTGGCACGAGGACGAGATCGAGACATCTTTCACTCTTCACTACAGTATTAGTACTCATGGGCTGTCTTGGATAAACTATCTATCCTCGTGTACGAGAAGGACTTGTAAGAAGAACGAACACACGCCCCCCCTGAATACGTCGAGTTCGGGCTTCTTGGGATGTAATTTGAGATATGTTGATTGTCCGCCCACTCACTCACACTCTACCCACGCAGGTAAATGAACGATTTAATTGAGAAGAGAAAGTCTATTGTGGAGAATTCCAGTGTTCCCTAGTCCCTACGCCTTGCCTTGTCTCTACCTGTAACGATACAGACAGTACGAGGACATGAAGGCCTATGAAAAGACCCCCCGCCGCTGAAGTTAAATGGGCTGTGGACCGGACCGCAAAAGCACATCCAGAGGAACAACAACTGGGCCCTTCCTTCTGCTTGCCCAGTTGCTCCCCAGGACAGCAGTCCAACCTGGTCCCCTACTAACACTGGAAGACCATCCCCCCCGGAGTGGTGATAACCGCGATAACCAGCCCTTGCAAAAAACCTAAACTGACTTTGGACGCGTCAAGAGCCTGGTCTATGTTTAGGGTGACGATCCTGAGAGAGAATCAGTAAGTTCGCTCTTAGATAGAAAATCAATTCAATCGGAGGTACCACCGTAGGAAGTAAATATAGTGATCGGAGAGAGAGAGAGAGAGAGAGAGAGAGAGAGAGAGAGAGAGAGAGAGACCAGTGATTAAGGATTACCTCCCACTTGGAATACAGAGAGTGATCAGGGAACAATGTATTGACTCTCCATTTGGGAAGGCTACGTCGTAATTTACCTAGCTCCGTACACAGAGCGACATCACTTCAGATGAAAATTCCTTTTTCTCCTTGCCTCGTATCTTAACCCCAAAGTTCCAGCTCTTCGACCAAAGCTTCGAGAAGAGACACCGACAGCGGCTGAGCCAATTAACCCGACGCACCAATGGACAGGCGTACTCCATCTAAGCTGTGTATAGTATAGTACTGTACTGTACTGTACAGTACTGTCCAGTACTGTACTATCGGTTAGGTCAAAGTTTTAGCCCCCCCCTTGCACCGACAAGGATATCGAGAAGTATCTTTTTTATAGGGCTTTTAGCGCTACTTCTATGTGGGTCCAGGAACCGAGCATACACCTCCCCCTGCTTTGTATCCTGCCTTGACTCTTTAATTCTTGAAGGCATTGACTGGATAAGTTATTCAGAGGGAAGCCAGCACCAGAGCCCAGCGCGGTAGTCAGTGCTAGAGCCCAGTCTTCAATTCTTAAAGGCATTCAGGGAAGCCAGCACCAGAGCCCAGCGCGGAAGTCAGTACCAGAGCCCAGCTACCGTACTCTGTGATTCCTAGATATATAGTCCAAAGGACTAATAAATAAGTTATAATTATAAGGCACGTATAGAGAAATATATATAAAGGGAAGCTTAAATTTTTTCTATCTTAAGATATTTCCTATAAAAGCGTAGTAGATATCTACTTTTTATAGGTCTTTTACTAGCTCTTTAAGGTATTTATATATATATAGATATATACCTAAATACTTACCGCTAGGTAGTATCNACGTATATTAGTATACGTTTATACGTAATTATAATATACTCTAACCTATTAGGGATCTATAAGATCCCCTTTCTTAACTAGATTATCCGCGATCTACTTTTAACTAGTAAAGGATATTAAAAGGACTTCCCTTTATATAATTTTATACTCGTATTATAAGCGGTTTTTAATTATTTTTATATTTTTCTAGGGGTCCTCTTTTTTTTTATCCTTTTCGACTTTTCTAAGCGTATAGAAAGAAATATAATATAAAGCGAGTCTAAATAACGGTTAAATAGGAATAATAATAGTAATCGATAGGAAAATAAGTATCTAGTATAATAAAGGGGAACTTCCTATTTATAGCGTTTTAGGTAGCTATAGGTACCGTTTTATCTATCTAACGATATAAATACTTTAATATTAGATAGTATTAGGGGGGATTAAGAATACTACGACGCCTAGTTAGATAGTAACGGCTTATACTATACTATAGAAGTAGCGATTACGTAACTTATCTACCTATTATTAATTAATATAGGTAGGCGCTACGCCTAGGAATTAGGCTATAAAGGTAGTAGGGACTAGGGCGTTAGAGAAAGGGGGTACTATTACGATAGCGGTAGCTACTATTAATATAGCTATCGGCGTAAATACTAGTATTACTAGTATAACGGCGGCTCTACTAGCTAGTATTAGTACTATAACAGCTAATATAACGGGTACTACTACTAATAGAGTAGGTACTAGCGGGGGTCCTCCCTTAATAGTATTAATTTTAGCGGCCTTAGTAGCCGAAAAGAGAGGTAATAAGTATACTAAGGTTGGGGCTAACGCTAAAGCCGTACGCTATAGGCGTATAATAGTTAGTTAAATAGGTACGAGGTATCCCTTAAAAGTATATTAGATAGCTACTATATTAATAAAACGGCTCGTATTATTAAATTCCGCGCTATTTAACTTCTAATTAGCGGCCGTAAAGTCCCTATTATAAACGAGTATATATTTAGCTACGGCGATATCTTATAACGCTTAGGTTTATATACTTAACGTATTAATCTAGTTCTTATCGGTATCTATAAAGGTATCTATTTTAGCTAATATATTACTAAGTACCTAATAATTAGCTTAATAGTTATAGTATTTAGTATAAGTATTCTATATAACGTTATTAATAACGTATCGATAGTAGAGAATACCTAGGTATTCGATACGTCTTAGTACGTATTAGGTATACGGAATCGGCTCGATAACTCTAACTATAACGGTAACGCGCGGTACGTTTATAGCGGGAGTAGCGGTAGGGGAATAGCGGCTATAGTAGGTAATAAGGTATTATTAGCGTTATTATTATTATTATTAATAGGCTATTAAGAGATATTATTATTATTTATAATATAAATAGTAGGCTTAGTAAGTAGAATAGCTATTAATAATACTAGTAATAGAAAGGATAGATAGGAAAGAGATAGTAGTAATAAGAGAGATAAAGAACTATCTAATTCTAAATCGTTTATAGCTAGAGATCGCTAGCTTCTTATACTTCTTCGTTAGTTATATAACTATTCGTTTCTTTATTTATTATAAATAAGAAAGAATTTAGCTTTTTATCGTAAAAGGTAAGGTTATTACGGCGTTTATCGTACTATAGTAGTCCTTCTATTAGCTAATATAGTCCTAATAGCTATTAAACTAAGTAGTTACTAAGAAAAGCGGGTCCCGGAAGGCGGAAGGGATAGCTAGATAAAGGACGTTTAGGTTAGTCGCGGTATTTAGAATATCGTGCTATAGCGGTATTATACTATTTAGTTATTAGATAGTATAATTAGTACCTCCTTCCCCTCCCTTCGTTATATAAATATAGGAAAGGGCGATAGCTAGCCGCGTAAATATAGGTAGCTAGCGTAAAGCGCGGGAATTAAGAATAAAGAAAAGAAGAAAGAAAAAAATAGTATATAAGCGTAACGGTAAGTCTAGAGCGTTCTATTAATTATTAATATAGTAAAATAGGTTAAAAGTAGGGAAATATACGGGAAAAAATCGGAAAAAGTATATAAAAAGCGGAATATTAGCGGTAATAACGGTAAAATAAAAAAAAAATAATAAAAGAAAAAATTCTAAAAAGGGAAAATAGTATAGCTTAATAGTAAGGCGTAACTAAAAATAAAAATAAAATAAAGGAAATTAGGATATAGATAGAATTAAATATAAATAAGGGATAACTATAGAACGAATATTATAAAAGAAAAGTAAAATAATAAATAAAAAATAAAAAAGGAAAGAAATAGTATAGGGTAAGGTAACTATTTACCGATAGATAATAGACGCTTACGATCTAGCTCGAGTAGGCGACGACTAGTATACTAAAGGCTATAAATAAGCTAGCTATCCTTAACGTACGCTAGGAATAAGTTAAACCTATTATAGCGTTTATCGAGCCGATAACCGCCTAGTAACTCTAAAGTATAGGTATTACCCTAGTAAACGTCGATAATAAGCTACGGTCCGTCGTAGAATAGCTTATATTTATACTTTTACGGTTAATATCGTAACGTCTAGTCGCCTTTACCGAAAATACGATACGTAGCCTTATCGTTCTATAATATAGTATAGATATATATTCGGTATACCTTTACGGAGTTAGATAATAAGCGAACGGTCTTAAATAACTATCTTTTATAAGCTAAATCTTATTAAGAGGTAATAATTTTATCTATAGTAGGCTCCCGTTCGTATGGCGTAGTAATATAGGTAGCGCTATCGTAGGGCTCGGTACTAAAAAATAGGTAATATAGGGAAAAGCTACTTATTTACGGTCTATTTAAGTAGATACGTATAGCTTTAGGAATAATTATTAGCTAATCGATATCTTCTCGGTTCTTAGTATTAGCGCCGGCTAGACGGCTAGCGATATACTTAATTTACCCGTTAAAGCGCTTAACTTAGTTATTCGTCTATAGATAGTATATTATTATATAATACTATTATATAGGGGGGTTATAGTTAGCGAGGAGGGTCTTAAATTTATTAGAGTTAAAGGGGGTACTATTATTAGTAATAATCTCGACTAGCGGTCTAAATACTACGTAAATACGTGCTACTAGTAACTTTATAGTAGCTAAGGTACTATTACGGGGGTCTATAGCTACTATAACGTAGCCGGTAACGTACTCGATTACCGTTAATAGCTATATCTATTTACTATTAATAATAAAACGGCTAGTAAAGTCTATTCCCTAGCGTACTAATAATTATATAGTTAGTATCGGTCGTAGCGATTCCCTTACTTTAGGGGGTTTTTATAGTAATTAATATTCTATATACTATTAAACGGCCTTATTCGTAACTAAAATTAAGTTAGGATACTATACTCGTTTAGCTAATAGCGTATATAGGGTACTAACGCACGTATAGCCTTCTAGCTTATAGACCTTAATAGCTTCTAAAATAAAAGCCTCGTACGTTAGTATTTTTATTAGGATACGGTTAATAACGGTATATACTTCGCTATAAAAGATAGCGAAATAATCCTAAACGAAGGTTAAAGGGATACGATAAGGGAGTAGATAGCTATTCTCTAAGTAGTTAATAATATCTTAGACGTTATACTATCTAAGGTTATCTAACTTCTTAATATTAAGGGCGATTAACGTATCGTTTATAGGTTATTCGGTATTTATAGTATTATTTAAAAGCTATTCGGCGTCGTTTTACGGTAGTCGCGCTAGTAGATATATCTTAAATCGTTAGTTCGGTAGTCTAAGGGTCTCGTTATTAGTAGTAGTAGTAGGAAAGACGTTAGTTAACGTATTATTATCGTTTATTTCGTACCCTTCCTCCTTATTCGTTACGAGCGTTATATCTATACGCGGCCGTAATAACTAATTAACTAAAATATTAGCTTTTCTAGATTAGTAGTAAATACGTATATTATAGTATACGATTATATCGAGAAATCGTAATATTCTAGTTAGCTATTCCTACTTAATAGTAAAAAGGCGTAGGGTTTTATAGTTAGTAATAATAATAATCTTAGTAGCCTCTAGCTAGCTCCTTTAATACTATAATAATATAATAATAGTAAGTATTTCTCTCTCTTAAGTACTATATTACTACTAGGTCTTCGATAAAATAGCGCTAAAGTACGTAACTAGGCGTAAAACGCTACGTTTATTATTAGAATCGCGCTATAGTTAGAATAACGTAGTACCGACGGTATAATTAGAAACGTTAGTCTCGAGTACTAATAGGAGTATATAGTCGTAGTTACGTAGCTCCGGGAGGGAGGCTATAATATCGCGAATATCGCGCTAGGCTTATAATAACTCGTTATCTAGCTATACTTATACGCCTTTAGGCTTATCTACTCCGGTATACTTATAGAGTAGACGCGCTTTATATACGAAATAAGGGATAAAGCGGCGTAAATAGCTAGCGGTATTTAAAAAGCTACGGATCTTAATAGTAATAGTAAGCGCTAGCCTCTCGTAGATAGTAGCTACCTTCTTAAGATCGGGACGAATACCGTAGATAGAAATAATTATTCCTAGGAACTTACCTTCTTTAACGAACTATTCGTATTTCTTAAGGTTTAATAATAATCGATAGCGGCTTAATTAGCGTAGAATAGCGACTATTCTCTTAGCTAATTCTATTATTATCTTACCTTAAATATAAATATTATCTAAAAGGCCTATAATAAAAGCGCGTACCGGCTCGAGGACTTCGTTTATAAAACGCTAGAAGGTTATAGGTACGTTTATAAAGCTAAATAGTATACGAAGCTATTTATATTATCTAAATAGCGTAGAAAACGCTATCTTTAGTACTACCTTAGGGTCTATAACTATTTACTAGAAGCTATCTTCTAAGTCGAGAAAGGTATAGAATCGGTATCTAGCGGCCTATTATAGGGAATCCTCGATATTCGGTAGTAGATAGGCTACTTTTCACGTAACTTTATTTAACGTATAATAGTTAATTACGAAACGGTATCTAAGCTAGTTATTACTAGGGAGGGGCTTCTTAAGTAGTAATAATATAGGTATAGACTATAGGGAGTTAATAGCGTATCGAATAATACTAAGTAAGAGTAGTTTATTAGTAAATTCCTTTATGATTTTATATTAGTAGGGGCTATAGCGGCGTAGGGGGAGAGATTTAGGTTTAGTATTAGCGGTCTTAATATTATACTAAGTATAGGCCTTTACGTCTAGTCTAGTATCGAAATATTATAAAATAAAGACGAAGGTATTATTATCGAAGGCCTTTTATATAATTATTAAGGCTTTAATATTTACCTTCTTCTATTAGTTTTCTATAATAATATAGGTACTATAAATAGCGTCACGCTTCGTACGCTCTTTTATAAGTAATAGTTACTTCTTATACTTAAGTAATAGCTCTTTATCGAATTTAATAGTTACTTAATCGGTATTTACTATTTTAAGAAACGTTTATCGGGGTAAAGGAGTACTATTATACTATTACTCGGTAAGGTACGTAATAAAGGGAAACGATTTAGAGGTAATATAGGAGAGGGTATAGGTATCGGGATCCGCGGGTAAAATACTATAAATATATATCGATAGAGGTAAAGGGAGGTTCTTATCGTATAAAGATATAGGATTATCGTAGGAAGAGGTAATATTTATTAGACTAGAATCGGTAGTAGAGGTAGTATAGGTAATAGCGATATTATCTCGTCTCTAAGGAGGGTAGAAATATAGAATAACGGGGGAATCGCGTAGGAATATAAGCTTTATCGTGTTATTAGCGTTAGTATAACTAAGCTTCGTAGCTCCGCTTTAGCTAATAGTTAAGTTAGTAAGATAGGTACTATTAGTAATAATACCGGTTACTATAGAAATAACCTCGGATAATCTATTAATAGTTATTAATTAGAAGGAAATAACGATATCGTTAATAATAACGAAGCTACTATTACCGCCTAGGCTACTAAGGCGTAGAGGGTTAGTAGATTAGTATAACGCTAAATAACGATAGGTATACGATTTAGAGACGAATACGCTAGCTATTCCGGTATCGATAAATATTATAAACGGCGTTTATTAGTTATTCGTTAGTAAACCGGTATAGAGGCGGTATCATTTATAGTATCCTTCGTATCGTAGCTATTTTATTAGTATCTTATTAATTAATGTTAATTCCTCTACTAAAGGGATTATAAATAGTATAGAATAGTAGGTAACGTTAGCGAAATAGTTATTATCTATATCTAAGCCCGTAGCTTCTAAGAGGGGAGATCCTTCGGGAAATAAGTCTTCTTTCTATATAGGGTATATACTATAAATAGCGGTTTTCTTATCCCCTCTCTTATTATTCCGCTATCCTTTATCTATTATTAGTCTATCTTTATTCCTAGAGGGGTAAGGAGTAGGGGAACGGTATATCTTTCGGTCTTAAGACGGTCTTCGTAAATAGTTACGGTCGCGGGAGGTATTTCGAGAATAGTTACGAGGCTCGTAGGAATAACTACGATTATCTATTATTCGGCCTCGGTTTATCGTAAAACGCGTATTCTAGCGCGCCTTTTAACGTTGATCGTTATTCTTAGTACGTAGCTCTATATATTCGCGAACCTAATAACCTATCTTTCTATATCGGAAATACGTAGATTTATCTCTATCTTTATCCTACGTAATATAATTAAGTATTTCTTTACGGGTTCTAAATTATAGCGTTTCTCCTTCCTCCTTAGTCTTTAATACGGTATTTAGCTAAGCGGTATATAATTATCTAGTCTTTAATAAGTAGTAAGTAGTATTAACTATAGTACGGATACTAGAATTAGGGGTTATATCCTACTATATCTTATACTATAAGTCTATAATATTATAGCGTAGAATATCCTCTACTATACGTCGAATATAATACGTTTTAAGTAAGTTATTAGTAGAATTCTATATTATTTTAGCTAAAAGCTCGATAGCTTTATATTTAGACTTATTCTAATAATTAAACGCGAGAGCTATAAATACGCGTAAAGGGGTAGATATTAGTATATAACTAGAGATAAATATTAATATAGATTCTACTAATATAAGCTACGGTATATCGGTATACTATCGAATAAAATACTAAAGGGGTATAAATTCGCCTCTAATTACCGGTAGTATTCGAGACGTCTAATACGTATATAGAATTATAGATTTATATAAGTAAGTCTAAATATATACTAATTATACTATAACTATATAGTCTACCTTACTTAAGTAGTTACTTTATAGCTAACTAATAGCTTTTTTACCGTTTTTCTTACGATCTTCTCTATTACTAATATCCGATAGGAGTATTAGCTCTAGAAACGTCGCTTAAAGGTATTAATATTACTCGATAGCGTACTCGTCGTTTATTAGAGGTGTATTTTACTTTATTAGACTACCTTCGATAGCTAAATTCCTATTTACTAAACGAGGGCCTAGGAATTATCCTTTAATAGTAAGCTATAATAGTAGTATAAAGCTATTAATACTAATATTAGTAAACGGTTTACTATTAGGTCTTAGATATAATTTCGCTTAAAATATTACTTTAGGGGTCGTTATTTATAAGGGTATTTACTAGAATAATATAGGAAATATTAGAATTATACCGCTATCGTATACTCCTTATTTATATATATAACCTTATTATCCTTCTAGAACTATACTACTTATACCTCTCGGTATTTATAATATAATATACGGTACTAAGGGCTAGTTTCTCGTCAGTTAGACGCTAGTTATAGGTAATAACGGATTATTAGCTATAATTACGCTAGAAAGGGGGCTCTTTCTACCTAGGTCGGCAGGTAATAGTAGTCTTATTATCTACGGACTAGCTAATAATAGTAAGGGAGTAGGAAAAGAGGATAAGGTAGCTATAGCTATAGCCGGTTATAGATCCCTAATAGGTCAGAGTACATTGCAATTACGTACTAACGTATACTAATACACATAGATACTACCTAGCGGTAAGCATTTAGGTATATATCTATATATATATAAATACCTTAAAGAGCTAGTAAAAGACCTATAAAAAGTAGATATCTACTGCGCTTTTATAGGAAATATCTTAAGATAAAAAAAATTTAAGCTTCCCTTTATATATATTTCTCTATATATACCTTATAATTATAACTTATTTATTAATCCTTTAGACTATATATCTAGGAATTATAAAAAATTAATTTTTTATAAGCGTAATACTTATACTATTAATCTCTTATTAACCTTCCTTTAAAGCTTAACCGTCGTAATTAACTACCTTTCCTCTAGGTTTAAGTCCTAATCGATACGTAATCGACCGATATTTTAACTTTCCTTTCTTTTAATTTAGAATTTACTTCCGCCGATAGCTTTACTACTTTCTACCGCGGTAAACTACGAATTACCTTTCTTTTATAAAAACCCTTTCTATTTAACCTCCTTTTAGTAACGAAAGCACGTTAAATAAATATCTTTTATTTTCCTTCTTTTAATTCTATCCTTACTAAACTAATAGCTAATTAACTACTATTACTCTAGTAAAATACCGAATTACCCTACCTTTACTAACGTTTTATATACCTCCCGCGTACCTTTCCTATACCTCCTAAGCTATTAGATACTACTAATAGGTTCGAGTCTTATTACTAAATATTTAATAGCTAATCCCTCTATTTTTATTTATTTCTACGACTTTTCCTTTATTTTACGACTTTACCTATTTATTTCTACGACTTTTTCTAGTTATTTCTAAGACTCCTACTATTCCGATAACTAACGTCTTAATATTTCTACTATTTTCGATTATTTTCTACTACCTCCGTTTACGGACTTCCTTTACTACCTATTCTCCTATTCTATTTAATTCTAATTACTAATCTACCTCTTATTCTAAGACTAACCCGCTTTTATACCCCCTTATACCCCGTTTATATACTAATAGTCTTATTTCTTATTTTACTAACCCTATTTCTTTTCTAATAGTTATCCTTTCTACCGCTCTTTTCCCTTATTATTAACCCTATAAATCTAAACTATCTAACTATTTATAACTATTACGCTCTAGTTTTCCTTATTTATTCCCTTTCGCTCCTACTTACTATCGGTTTATATCCCTAACCCCCTATTTCCTAGCGAGCCTAGACCGCTAATATCCGCTTTTACGCCGAATATCGAATAAAGAATAACGTATTCTATATAAAAGAGATAAAAGTATTACCTATAACCTTAAAGCCTTAAGTAAAGTAAACGCTATAACTAACCTATAAACTAGTAAGTTACTAGTTAAGGAGCTATAACCCCCTACGGAAGTAACCCCTATTACGTATAATCGTTAGATAATAATAAGACGAGGGAAAGGAAAGGCTATAAATAACGGGATAAATATTCTACTAGTATAGCTAGTAAGTAGTCTACCGCCTTAATATACCGAGTCTATTACGATCGAGGAATTAAAATAAATAATAAAAGCGTTACTTATAGACCGTATAGAGTCTAACTTTAATAAATAAGCGAGAGAGAAAGAGCGTACCGATAATATAAATACTATTATTAGTACGATAATAGAAAAGCTTCTAGAAAAGCTAATAGACGCTATAAGCCGTAGTAACTTACTAGCTATAGCTATAGCTACCTTATCCTCTTTTCCTACTCCCTCTCTATTATTAGCTAGCCCGTAGATAATAGGACTATTATTACCTACCGACCTAGGTAGAAAGAGCCCCCTTTCTAGCGTAACTATAGCTAATAACCTATTATTACCTATAACTAGCGTCTAACTAACGAGAAACTAGCCCTTAGTACCGTATATTATATTATAAATACCGAGAGGTATAGGTAATACGGTTCTAAAAGGATAATAAGGTTATATATATAGATAAGGAGTATATAATAATAGTATATTTCTAATATTTCCTATACTATTCTAATAAATACCCTTATAAACGATAACCCCTAAAGTAATATTTTAAGCGAAACTATATCTAGGACCTAATAGTAAACCGTTTACCGATATTAGTATTAATAGCTTTATACTACTATTATAGCTTATTATTAAAGGACGATTCCTAAGCCCTCGTTTAGTAAATAGGAATTTAGCTATCGAAAGTAGTTTAATAAAGTAAAATATACCTCTAATAAACGACGAGTACGCTATTAAGTAATATTAATACTTTTAAGTAACGTTTCTAGAGCTAATACTCCTATCGGATATTAGTAATAGAGAAGATCGTAAGAAAAATAGTAAAAAAGCTATTAATTAGCTATAAAGCGACTACTTAAGTAAGGTAAACTATATAGTTATAGTATAATTAGTACGTATTTAAACTTATTTATATAAATCTATAATTCTATATATATATTAGACGTCTCGAATATTACTAGTAATTAGAGGCGAATTTATACCCCTTTAGTATTTTATTTAACGGTATACCGATATACTATAGCCTATACTAGTAGAATCTATACTAATATTTATCTCTAGTCGTATACTAATATCTACCCCTTCGCGCGTATTTATAGCTCTCGCGTTTAATTATTAGAATAAGTCTAAATATAAAGCTATCGAGTTTTTAGTTAAAATAATATAGAATTCTACCGATAACTTACTTAAAACGTATTATATTTAACGTATAGTAAAAGATATTCTACGCTATAATATTACGGACTTATAGTATAAGATACGGTAGGATATAACCCCCGATTCTAGTATCTATACTATAATTAATACTACCTACTACCTATTAAAAACTAGATAATTATACGCTACTTAGCTAAATACCGCGCCGAAGACTAAAGAGGAAGGAGAAACGCTATAATTTAGAACCCGTAAAGAAGTACTTAATTATATTACGTAAGATAAAGATAGAGATAAATCTACGTATTTCTAATATAGAAAGATAGGTTATTAGGTTCGCGAATATACGGAGCTATATACTAAAAATAATAATTAACGTTAAAAGGCGCGCTAGAATACGCGTTTTACGATAAACCGAGGCCGAACGATAGATAATCGTAGTTATTCCCACGAGCCTCGTAACTATTCTCGAAATACCTCCCGCGACCGTAACTATTTATGAAGACTATCTTAAGACTAAAAGATATACCGTTCCCCTACTCCCTACCCCTCTAGGAATAAAGATAGACTAATAATAGATAAAAGATAGCGGAATAATAGGAGAGGGGATAAGAAAACCGCTATTTATAGTATATACCCTATATAGAAAGAAGACTTATCTCCTAAAGGATCTCCCCTCTTAGAAGCTACGGGCTTAGACGTAGATAATAACTATTTCGCTAACGTTACCTACTATTCTATACTATTTATAATCCCTTTAGTAGAGGAATTAACGTTAATTAATAAGATACTAATAAAATAGCTATAACGCGAAGGATACCGTAAATAATACCGCTTCTATACTAGTTTACTAACGAATAACTAATAAACGCCGCTTATAGTATTTATCGATACCGGAATAGCTAGCGTATTCGTCTCTAAATTATACGCCCGTCGTTATTTAGCGCTATACCGATCCGCTAACCCTCTACGCCTTAGTAGCCTAGGCGGTAATAGTAGCTTCGCTATTATTAACGATATCGTTATTTCCTTCCGATTAACGACTATTAATAGACTATCTAAGGTTATTTCTATAGTAGCTAGTATTATTACTAACGGTACCTATCCTACTAACCTAACTATCGGCTAAAATAAAGCTACGAAGCTCGGTTATACTAACGCTAATAGTATAATAAAGCTTATACTCCTACGCGATTCCCCCGTTATTCTATATTTCTACCCTCCCTAGAGACGAGATAATATCACTATTACCTATACTACCTCTACTACCGATTCTAGTCTAATAAATATTACCTCTTCCTACGATAATATTACTTCTTTTTACGATAATCCTACTTCTTTCTACGATAAGAACCTCCCTTTACTTCTATCGATATATATTTATAGTATTTTACCCGCGGATCCCGATACCTATACCCTCTCCTATATTACCTCTAAATCGTTTCCCTTTATTACGTACCTTACTAAGTAATAGTATAATAACACTCCTTTACCCTAATAAACGTTTCCTAAAATAGTAAATACTAACTAAGTAACTATCGAATTTAATAAAGAGCTATTACTTAAGTATAAGAAGTAACTATTACTTACGAAAAAGCGTACGAAGCGCGACGCTATTCGTAGTACCCGTATTATTATAGAAAACTAATAGAAGAAAGTAAATACCGAAGCCCTAATAATTATACGAAAGGCCTTTAATAATAATACCTTTATCTTTATTCTATAGTATTTTAATACTAGACCGGACGTAAAGGCCCGTATTTAGTATAATATTAAGACCGCTAATATTAAACCTAGATCTCTCCCCCTACGTCGCTATAGCCCCTACTAACGTAAAATCATAAAGGAATTTACTAATAAACTACTCTTACTTAGTATTATTCGATACGCTATTAACTCCCTATAGTCTATACCTATACTATTACTACTTAAGAAGCCCCTCCCTAGTAATAACTAACCTAGATACCGTTTCGTAATTAATTACTATACGTTAAATAAAGTTATATAAAAAGTAGCCTATCTACTACCGAATATTAAGGATTCCCTATAATAGGCCGCTAGATACCGATTCTATACCTTTCTCGACTTAGAAGACGGCTTCTAATAGATAATTATAGACCCCGAGGTAGTACTAAAGATAGCGTTTTCTACGTTATTTAAATAATATAAATAGCTTCATATACTATTTAGCCTTATAAACGCACCTATAACCTTCTAGCGTTTTATAAACGAAGTCCTTAAGCTAGTACGCGCCTTTACTATAGGCCTTTTAAACGATATTTATATTTAAGGTAAGATAATAATAGAATTAGCTAAGAGAATAGTCGCTATTCTACGTTAATTAAGCCGCTATTAACTATTATTAAACCTTAAGAAGTACGAATAGTTCGTTAAAAAAGGTAAGTTCCTAAGAATAATTATCTCTATCTACGGTATTTATCCCGATCCTAAGAAGGTAGCTACTATCTACGAGAGGCTAGCGCCTACTACTACTACTAAGATCTATAGCTTTTTAAATACCGCTAGCTATTTACGCCGCTTTATCCCCTATTTTATATATAAAGCGCGTCTACTCTATAAGTATACTAGAGTAGATAAGCCTAAAGGCGTATAAGTATAGCTAGATAACGAGTTATTATAAGCCTAGCGTAATATTTACGATACTATAGCCTCCCTCCTAGAGCTACGTAACTACGACTATATACTCCTATTAGTACTTAAGACCGACGCTTTTAATTATATTATCGGTATTACGTTATTCTAACTATAACGCGATTCTAATAATAAACGTAACGTTTTATACTTAGTTACGTACTTTAACGCCGTTTTATTAAAGACCTAATAGCGATATAGTACTTAAGAGAGAGAAATACTTACTATTATTATATTATTATAGTATTAGAGGAGTTAGCTAGAGGCCGCTAAGATTACTATTATTACTAACTACGAAACCCTATACCTTTTTATTACTAAATAGGAATAGCTAGCTAGAATATTACGATTTCTCGATATAATCGTATACTATAGCGTACGTATTTACTACTAATCCGGAAAGGCTAATATTTTAGCTAATTAGTTATTACGGCTACGTATAGATATAGCGCTCGTAATAAATAAAGAGGAAAGGTACGAAACGAACGATAATAATACGTTAACTAACGTCTTTCCTACTACTACTATTAATAATAAGACTCCTAGACTACTAAACTAACGATTTAAGATACGTCTACTAGCGTAACTACTATAAAACGACGCTAAATAGCCTCTAAATAATACTATAAATACTAAATAACCTATAAACGATACGCTAATCGCCCCTAATATTAAGAAGTTAAACGACCTTAGATAGTACGACGTCTAGGATATTATTAACTACCTAGAGAATAGCTATCTATTCCCCTATCGTATCCCTTTAACCTTTATTTAAGACTATTTCGCTATCTTTTATAGCGAAGTATATACCGTTATTAACTATATCCTAATAAAAATACTAATATACGAGGCTTCTATTTTAAAAGCTATTAAGGTCTATAAGCTAGAAGGCTATACGCGCGTTAGTACCCTATATACGCTATTAGCTAAACGAGTATAGTATCCTAACTTAATTTTAGCTATGAATAAGGCCGTTCGATAGTATATAGAATATTAATTACTATAAAAGCCCCTTAAAGTAACGGAATCGCTACGACCGATACTAACTATATAACTATTAATACGCTAGGGAATAGACTTTACTAGCCGTTTTATTATTAATAGTAAACGGATATAGCTATTAACGGTAGTCGAGTACGCTACTAGCTACGCTATAATAGCTATAAACCCCCGTAATAGTACCTTAGCTACTACGAAATTACTAGTAGTACGTATTTACGTAATATTCGGACCGCTAGTCGAGATTATTACTAATAATAATACCCCCTTTAACTCTAATAAATTTAAGACCCTCTTCGCTAACTATAACCCCCCTATATAATAGTATTATATAATAATATACTATCTATAGACGAATAGCCGAGTTAAGCGCTTTAACGGGTAAATTAAGTATATCGCTAGCTATCTAGCCGGCGTTAATACCGAAAACCGAGAAGATATCGATTAGCTAATAATTATTCTTAAAGCTATACGTATCTACTTAAATAGACCGTAAATAAGTAGCTTTTCCCTATATTACCTACTTTTTAATACTAAGCCCTACGATAGCGCTACCTATATTACTACGCTATATAAACGGGAGCTTACTATAGATAAAATTATTACCTCCTAATAAGATTTAGCTCGCGAAAGATAGTTATTTAAGACTATTCGCTTATTATCTAACTCCGTAAAGGTATACCGAATATATATCTATACTATATTATAAAACGATAAAGCTACGTATCGTATTTTTAGTAAAGGCGATTAGATATTACGATATCGACTATAAAAGTATAAATATAAGCTATTCTACGACGGACCGTAGCTTATTATCGACGTTTACTAAGGTAATACCTATACTCTAGAGTTACTAGGCGGTTATCGGCTCGATAAACGCTATAATAGGTTTAACCTATTCCTAGCGTACGTTAAGGATAGCTAGCTTATTCGTAGCCTTTAGTATACTAGTCGTCGCCTACTCGAGCTAGATCGTAAGCGTCTATCGTCTATTAGTAAATAGTTACCTTACCCTATACTATTTCTTTCTTTTTTTATTTTTTATCTATTATTTTATTTTTCCTTTATAATATTTATTCTATAATTATCCCCTATTTATATCTAATTCTATCTATATCCTAATTTCCTTTATTCTATTTTTATTTTTAGCTACGCCTTACTATTAAGCTATACTATTTTCCTTTTTTAGAATTTTTTCTTTTATTATTCTTTTTTTATTTTACCGCTATTACCGCTAATATTCCGCTTTTTATATACTTTTTCCGATTTTTTCCCGTATATTTCCCTACTTTTAACTTATTTACTATATTAATAATTAATAGAACGCTCTAGACTTACCGCTACGCCTATATACTATTTTTTTTTTTCTTCCTTTCTTTATTCCTAATTCCCGCGCTTTACGCTAGCTACCTATATTTACGCGGCTAACTATCGCCCTTTCTTATATTTATACGATAAAGGGAAGGGAAGGAGGTATTAATTATACTATCTAATAACCGAATAATATAATACCGCTATAGTATAATATTCTAAATACCGCGACTAACCTAAACGTCCTTTATCCGGTTATCCCTTCTACCCTCTAGGACCCGCTTTTCTTAGTAACTACCTAGTTTAATAGCTATTAGGACTATATTAGCTAATAGAAGGACTACTATAGTACGATAAACGCCGTAATAACCTTACCTTTTACGATAAAAAGCTAAATTCTTTCTTATTTATAATAAATAAAGAAACGAATAGTTATACGACTAACGAAGAAGTATAAGAAGCTAGCGATCTCTAGCTATAAACGATTTAGAATTAGATAGTTCTTTATCTCTCTTATTACTACTATCTCTTTCCTATCTATCCTTTCTATTATTAATACTATTAATAGCTATTCTACTTACCGAGCCTACTATTTATATTATAAACGATAATAATATCTCTTAATAGCCTACTAATAATAATAATAATAACGCTAATAATACCTTATTACCTACTATAGCCGCTATTCCCCCTACCGCTACTCCCGCTACGAACGTACCGCGCGTTACCGCTATAATCGGAGCTATCGAGCTAATTCCGTATACCCGATACGTACTAAGACGTATCGAATACCTAGGTATTCTCTACTATCGATACGTTATTAATAACGTCGTATAGAATACTTATACTAAATACTATAACTATTAAGCTAATTACTAGGTACCTAGTAATATATTAACTAAAATAGATACCTTTATAGATACCGATAAGAACTAGATTAATACGCTAAGTACGTAAACCTAAGCGTTATAAGATATTACCGTAGCTAAATATATACTCGTCTATAATAGGGACTCTACGGCCGCTAATCGGAAGTTAAATAACGCGGAATTTAATAACGCGAGCCGTTTTATTAATATAGTAGCTATCTAATATACCTTTAAGGGATACCTTATACCTATTTAACTAACTATTATACGCCTACGGCGTACGGCTTTAGCGCTAGCCCCGACTTCGGTATACCTATTACCTCTCTTTTTAGCTACCGAAGCCGCCGAAATTAATATTATTAAGGGAGGACCCCCGCTAGTACCTACTCCGCTAATAGTAGCACCCGTTATACTAGCCGTTATAGTACTAATACTAGCTAGTAGAGCCGCCGTTATACTAGTAATACTAGTATTTACGCCGATAGCTATACTAATAGTAGCTACCGCTATCGTAATAACACCCCCTTTCCCTAACGCCCTAGTCCCCGCTACCTTTATAGCCTAATTCCTAGGCGTAACGCCCGCCTATATTAACTAATAATAAGTAGATAAATTACGTAATCGCTACTTATATAGTATAGTATAAGCCGTTACTATCCGACTAGGCGTCGTAATATTCTTAATCCCCCTTAATACTATCTAATACTAAGGTATTTATATCGTTAGATAGATAAAACGGTACCTATAGCTACCTAAAACGCTATAAATAGGAAGTTCCCCTTTATTATACTAGATACCTATTTTCTTATCGATTACTATTATTATTCCTATCTAACCGCTATTTAGACTCGCTTTATATTATATTTCTTTCTATACGCTTAAAAAAGTCGAAAAGGATAAAAAAAAAAAGACCCCTAGAAAAATATAAAAATAATTAAAAATCGCTTATAATATAAGTATAAAATTATATAAAGGGAAGTCCTTTTAATATCCTTTACTAGTTAAAAGTAGATCGCGGACGATCTAGTTAAGAAAGGGGATCTTATAGATCCCTAATAGGTTAGAGTATATTATAATTACGTACTAACGTATACTAATATATATAGATACTACCTAGCGGTAAGTATTTAAGTATATATCTATATATATATAAATACCTTAAAGAGCTAGTAAAAGACCTATAAAAGGTAGATATCTACTACGCTTTTATAGGAAATATCTTAAGATAAAAAAAATTTAAGCTTCCCTTTATATATATTTCTCTATACGTGCCTTATAATTATAACTCATTTATTAGTCCTTTAGACTATATATCTAGGAATCACACGGTAAGTTACTACGGCTTATAGCGTCTATTAGCTTTTCTAGAAGCTTTTCTATTATCGTACTAATAACGGTATTTATATTATCGGCACGCTCTTTCTCTCTCGTTTATCTATTAAAGTTAGACTCTATATAGTCCGTAAGTAGCGCTTTTATTATTTACTTTAATTCCTCGATCGTAATAGACTTAGTATATTAAGGCGGTAGACTACTTACTAGCTATACTAGTAGAATATTTATCCCGTTATCTATAGCCTTTCCTTTCCTTCGTCCTATTATTATCCGACGATTATACGTAATAGGGGTTACTTCCGTAAGGGGTTATAGCTCCTTAACTAGTAACTTACCGGTTTATAAGTTAGTTATAGCGCTTACCTTACTTAAGGCTTTAAGGTTATAGGTAATACTTTTATCTCTTTTACGTAGAACACGTTATTCTTTATCCGATATTCGGCGTAAAAGCGGATATTAGCGGTCTAGGCTCGCTAGGAAATAGGGGGTTAGGGATATAAACCGATAGTAAGTAGGAGCGAAAGGGAATAAATAGGGAAAACTAGAGCGTAATAGTTATAAATAGTTAGATAATCTAGATTTATAAGGTTAATAATAGGGGAAAAGAGTAGTAGAAAGGATAACTATTAGAAAAGAAATAAGGCTAGTAAAATAAGAAATAAGACTATTAATATATAAACGGGGTATAAAGGGGGTATAAAAGCGGGTTAGTCTTAGAATAAGAGGCGGATTAGTAATTAGAATTAAATAGAATAAGAGAATAGGTAGTAAAGGAAGTCTATAAACGGAGGTAATAGAAAATAATCGAAAATAGTAGAAATATTAAGACGTTAGTTATCGGAATAGTAGGAGTCTTAGAAATAACTAGAAAAAGTCGTAGAAATAAATAGGTAAAGTCGTAAAATAAAGGAAAAGTCGTAGAAATAAATAAAAATAGAGGGATTAGCTATTAAATATTTAATAATAGGACTTAAACCTATTAGTAGTATCCGATAGCTTAGGAGGTATAAGAAAGGTACGCGGGAGGCGTATAAAACGTTAGTAAAAGTAAGGTAATTTAGTATTTTACTAGAGTAATAGTAGTTAATTAGCTATTAGTTTAGTAAGGATAGAATTAAAAGAAGGAAAGTAAAAGATATTTATTTAACGTACTTTCGTTACTAAAAGGAGGTTAAATAGAAGGGGTTTTTTATAAAAGAAGGGTAATTCGTAGTTTACCGTAGCGGAAAGTAGTAAAGCTATCGGCGGAGGTAAATTCTAAATTAAAAGAAAGGAAAGTTAAGATATCGGTCGATTACGTATCGATTAGGACTCGAACCTAAAGGAAAGGTAGTCGATTACGACGGTTAGGCTTTAAAGGAAGGTTAATAAGAGATTAATAGTATAAGTATTACGCTTATAAAAAATTAATTTTTTATAATTCCTAGATATATAATCTAAAGGACTAATAAATAAGTTATAATTATAAGGCACGTATAGAGAAATATATATAAAGGGAAGCTTAAATTTTTTCTATCTTAAGATATTTCCTATAAAAGCGCGGCAGATATCTACCTTTTATAGGTCTTTTACCAGCTCTTTAAGGCATTTATATATATATAGATATACACCCAAATGCTCACCGCTGGGCAGTATCCACGTGCATTAGTATACGTTTGTACGTAATTGTAATGCACTCTGACCTATTAGGGATCCACAACTCCACGCCCGCTAAAACTCGGACACCCCCCTCTCTCTCTCTGTGTGTATGCCTCTGTCTCTCTCTCTCTTTCCCTCTCTGTGTCTCTCTCTCTCTCTCTTTTTCTCTCTGTGTGTCTCTCTCTCTCTCTCTCTCTCTCTCTCTCTCTCTTTCTCTCTGTGTGTGTCTCTCTCTTTCTCTCTCTCTTTCTCTCTGTGTGTGTCTCTCTCTTTCTCTCTCTTTTTCTCTCTGTGTGTGTCTCTCTCTCTCTCTCTCTCTCTCTCTCTCTCTCTCTCTCTCTCTTTGCGGACTTGGTTTTGTGTAGCGCCTGTTTTGTAGGAAAAAATTGTTTTGTAGGAAGAAAGTTGGGTGGTACGAAGGAAGGAAGAAGAAGAAGAAGAAGAAGAAGTAGCTGTGGAGACGATTTTTTGCTTTGATTAAAAAGAGTACCTTAGGGCTAGGGTTTAAAATTAGGTTTGGCNCAGCGCGGAAGTCAGTACCAGAGCCCAGCTACCGTACTCCACGCCCGCCAAAACTCGGACACCCCCCTCTCTCTCTCTGTGTGTATGCCTCTGTCTCTCTCTCTCTTTCCCTCTCTGTGTCTCTCTCTCTCTCTCTTTTTCTCTCTGTGTGTCTCTCTCTCTCTCTCTCTCTCTCTCTCTCTCTCTTTCTCTCTGTGTGTGTCTCTCTCTTTCTCTCTCTCTTTCTCTCTGTGTGTGTCTCTCTCTTTCTCTCTCTTTTTCTCTCTGTGTGTGTCTCTCTCTCTCTCTCTCTCTCTCTCTCTCTCTCTCTCTCTCTCTTTGCGGACTTGGTTTTGTGTAGCGCCTGTTTTGTAGGAAAAAATTGTTTTGTAGGAAGAAAGTTGGGTGGTACGAAGGAAGGAAGAAGAAGAAGAAGAAGAAGAAGTAGCTGTGGAGACGATTTTTTGCTTTGATTAAAAAGAGTACCTTAGGGCTAGGGTTTAAAATTAGGTTTGGCACTAAGGGGGGCGAAAACATACCGTTGTATGCCAGTATAGTGTCCGAGACCCGTGCGTTCTTGTAATTAACTTCCAGTTCGGCATGATTCTCTTAATTGTTTCTGCTCCCAACGGAATCAAAAGCAATGTTATCACCAACGAACTCTCTTCCACTTAAATAGATTGGCGTTCGGGGGGCGTTCTGGTGGTGAGTCCCCCCTCCAAGGGTGTTCCTTTCAGTGCAATGGCTGAAATTGCGGCATGATTTTCAACTACTGCTGCTCCTGGGACTGGATTGTCCGTCCGCTGCTACCAAGGTGCAAGGCAAAAACCTCGAGATTGGAACATTTAATCAAACCGCAATCTATTGAAGATGTCGACGGTTCTTGATCCGGTAAAGGGACTTTCACCCACACTCTCTTTTATACAGTAGATACGGTTGACTACCTAAGAATGGGCCAGACCAGCCAGTCCAGGGCACTGACGATGATGCAGTCGGAGTCTCCAGTAGTTTCTGGTCGTTAGAAAAAAAGAAAAAAAGAGGGATCTGCAGGGCTTTAACGCCACTGCAGATCCCGGTTCGCAGACGGCGAAGAGACAGACAGCCACGTTCGTTGGCTCTTGCTGCTATGCTGCTGCTGGATCTGGTTGGGGGTGTTTCTGCCTCCGGGACATGTTTGGTCCGGCGCCGGATGTCTCAGCTTGCTTCTAGCTGGGCATATAGCATAGATTTATACCACCACCTTTAGGGACATGACAGACTCTGTGGCAGGCTTCTAGAACTGGTGATCTGCTGCAGACAGGTCGACGGCATCAGTGACCATCGGCGGGTTGCACAACTCTCCTCCGTAGGTGACAGATAAACTCACTTCTTCTGCCCCGCAAGGAATGCCTTCAAATCTAGCTGGGCTGCATCCTGGCATCCCGTCAAGTTCCCCTTTTTGCACCTGGTGACTCTCCAGTCTCCATGAGCCTCGAAATTGGCTTGATTCAAGAGAGGAGACCGTTCTTGCTATTGCCATTCCCCACAGAACCCCAAATCGAAGCATGCCGAACACACCCTCGAGGGACTTGCTTGTTTTGTCTCTCTCTCTCTCTCTCTCTCTCTCTCTCTTGCTTCTTCATTTACCATACCCAACAGCTTCTTTCCCCGGGCCCTGTATTCGAATCCTCAACGGCGAAGAAGGCGTTTGAGCAGGGAACAGCGTGCATTTTAGTGTGTAGCAGCAGAAACTTGCCTGTGGATTTTGACTTTTCTTTAGTGTCTATAAGACTGCACATTGACAGTTTGGTGGCGGCAAGAGCCACTTTGTGGATTGGACGATCAAACCCCATTTGCCTTTTTATGTTTATTTTATTTTATTATATTATATTTTTATAATTTCTTTTTCAAATCCACAGTACCCCTTCCCGGCGAATTTGAAAGGGGGGAGGGGGAGACTCTCTCGCTTTGCTTTGACCGGCAAACAGAGCGGTGAGAGAGAGAGAGCGAGAGAGATTGGAAGAGGGCTTGAGGGCCGGGATGTACCCTTACAGCGGTATTGTGTGCATTGAGTACAGTACTGTACTTGCGTCCCTCCTGCACAGACGGCGGTCGCTGCATTTAATTTTCGCTTAGGAGGGCTGCTGGAAGTATTCGCTTGCCCTGTTCATTACGGAGAAGATACTTTCTGCGCGGCTACCGGCGGCGAGTTCATTTCGGTGCCCGTACCGAAGTATCACCAAATTGTGCTCTTGCCGTATGTGAGCTCTGCTCTGCTCCTTCCCTCCACGACGACATGCACGATAGACTCTCAAACTTCGTGAGTAGGTAATCCGATTACGTTATTCTCTTTCAACTCTATATTTCCCCCTCTTCCACACATTTCCCAATGAAGCTATTCACAACCACACATCATGCACTCGAGTTAAACGAAAAGTCGTCAAATATGCACTGGCTCCACCAACAACAAGCTGCAACTGGCCTAGGTTCGGCCTGCCCTGGCCTGCCTCGGCCATCGACCTATTTGGTGCGCCCCTGGATGGGCTCCACACCATCCTTTTCCAACTTGGACCCTGGGCAGACGACCAATTGACTGCCTGTACATTCTGTACAGGCATTGCGATACGGATACACTGCAGCAACAAATAAATTGAGGTCATTTCTTAAGGGGAGAGAGAGAGAGAGAGCCCGTGAGGTGTGCGATGCTATTGGGCTTTGGGGGAGGGAAATTTCGTGACGGCACAGGTGTGCATGTCAGACCTGTTTCGCTCTTGATACACGAACACTCTGGCGATGCGGGCAGCTGTACGGCGAATCTAACTGACATCTCCATTCAGGCACAATACGGCGAGTCCGCCGAGTCCGTCGAGCACCCCTACGATACCTACTGTACAGTACTTATGTCACGAGTCTCGGATGCACAAAAATAATACTGTCGACAACACCCTCTCTGCACTGCGACGCTGTTCCTGGCCTAGATACCTTGACCTGCATATTAGCCCGTGTAACTATAGGCAGGTCGCAGCGCCAGGGGCAGTTTTTCGTGCTTCTCCCCCACTGCCATCAGAAACTCGAGACATCATCTGCAACAGGTCTAGTGGATGTTGTGAGAGATCTGCTCTCTGCACCAAACAAAACACACCACTCCACACCCCCCCTTTCCGAACGAGATACCTGCGCGGGCTGCCAAATCTAGTGTCTCTTTACAGTACAGTAAGAACACAGGCAAATCTGGAGGTGTGAGACGTTGGAGAAAGAGGAGTGTGAGAAACGGCGTGGCCGCAGGATTGGGGTGTGTCGATTCCGACATCCCAGTCGTCTGCCCCCATAATTCAACTTGACGAACGAATAGACCCTTTCCTTTCGCCTTGCCTTCTCGCTCTCTCTTCCACTGTCTCTGACTGTGACCTGTGCCCCAGCTTCATATTGTGTGTGGCTTCTCTTCTCTTTCTCCTGCTCTCTGCATGATCTCTCTCCATCCTCTTCTTTCCTCTTTCCTTCTTCCTCTCTTGTCTCAGATCTTCCTTTTCCTCACAAAGCCACAAGAAACAGTTCGTCCCCAAAGCCCGTGCTTTCTCGAAACAACGCTCTCGTTTCTTTTTCCAATATTTCTTTTTTCAATCTTTTCGTTTTTCTTTCCTTCTTTCGTTCCTGCATCTCTCCACTTACACACACGACATCCTCCCTCTTAATCATATCCTTCCTAACTCTTGTAATACCTCTTCATTCCACCTTGCGCCGCCTCTCATATCCTCCCCCGTGTTCCATTTGCCGCTTGACTCTGGGTCTTTCTTTGTCCTCCCATCACCCCTTGTCTCACTTTTCTTTCCTTCTTCCACTGTACGACCTCGTTCGAAGCGCCTAGAAGACGACCAGAACACCACGACTTCGACGACAAACCACTCTGCTTCGATTTTGAATGCCGATTCCGCAACCCGCCATCTCACCCTGACGACTCTCCCAAACTATCATATAAGACGACCGCCACGCCTCGTTGACCGAGTGCCTCCGTATCCTCAACTGCTCAATATATTTTTTTTTCAACCAGCCCTCTGGCGTCGACTGCTTGTTGTGAACTCGAACATCTGAATCGGCACTTACACGCGAGCAGCGCAACTGAACGCTCGGGAAGCGTCTCCCGCCATAAGTCGCAGCCATGGCGGCCTTTCCTCGAGAATCTAGTTTTATGCCCGCGATCAAGTGCTCGTCATGTGGTCGCGATGTTGAAATTTCCATGATGGGTGATCACATCTGTACTCCGCTAGGTATGTATACTGTGCTCATGCTTGATTTTTCTTCCTCTGGTTTGCCTCGCGACCTCTTAAACACGCCTTCCGAACTCCCTCCCTAACTGATTAATGCACTGCGCTCGTGTAGATTCACCACCTCCCGAGCCTCGCCGCTTTGACGATGCGTTCGAGAAGCCCAGCACCCGCGGCCCTCCTCCCCGTGTCGACACCAACGCAGCCAGTAAGTTCGCCAATTCTTGTAATCCCACACGTATATATATATATATATATATATATATGTATATTTTTGTCCTATATCTGACCTTTCTAGACCGCCCGTTCATGCGAAATGGCCAACTTACCCCAGTCAGCACATCTAGCGGCTCTCGGAGCCTTTCGCCGCAAACACCAGAAATGCGCACCGGACCCAGCCGTGGAAACGACTATTTCGAGCCCACGATTGCCAACGACTACGCGTCGACGCCGCCACAAACACGCCGTGGCGGATACGGGGGCCTTTCTGACCGCGAGGACTTCTCCGCCGCTGCTGATCCTATGTACCCTGCGCAAAGCCCTAAGAAGACCAATGGCTTGTTGAAGCGCATGAACACTATTGCGCCTGGACCGTTTGATCCCAAACCCAACACAACCCGCCGCGCTCCGCCTTCTCGAAATGGCGGTCTCCGGGAGAACTCCTTTTCTGAAATGGACCGTCCCGGAACTTCTGCCTCCAGCAACTCGTTCTCGGGCGCCAGCACCAACGGCGCCACGCTGGCTCCTAAGCAGCCCCGCAAGAACGGATATGGCGGCTTTGGCGCGCCTGCTGACGATCGATTTAACTCGGACATGGACTCGGAACCTATGCGTGGCCTCGGCCGTGCAGGCACCTTTCCTCGTCCCAGCGAACCCGTGGAAGTCCCTCCATCGAGAGCGCCCTCCGCTCCTGGTGCTCGCCCGGACCGGATGCGCCGGCCGTCAGGAAATCGCAGCAGCAGTAGCAGCGTAGCAACGTCTATGGCGTCTTCGGGAATGCGTGAGTCTGCGCTCGTGCCTCCTCCGCGGACCAGCATTGTGCGTCCCAGCACTCGCGATGGCCCTCAGATCAACTTGGCGGCCGAGTTTGGCATTGGCAACCCGTATCACACTCCTTCCGTCTCCACCTCCTCCAGCGATTCGAACTCTTCGTCTACCTTCAGTCGGCCTGGCGAATCCATCTCGCGATCGACCTCTCGTTCTGGCTCGCGGTCCGGCCGCAAGCCCTCCGACACTTCTGGTTTCGACAGCCTGATGAACGACCTCAAGTTCTCCATGGGCCAGACCCAACTCGACTACAACCCCGTGGCCCCGAAGCAGGAGTCCGACATGTGGAACGAGCCCAAGCGCGCCGCTCCTGCACCCAGCCGTCTTGACTCTCGCGGCGCTGGTGGCTATGGTGGCTTCGGAGAGACGCAAAGCCGTGAGACTCCCAGACAAGGCGTCTCGCAGCGCCAGGCAATGGACACCTCCCCGCCCCCGGCGGCTCGGTCGCGCGGCAACTGCAAGTCGTGTGGACTGGTCATTCAGGGCAAGAGTGTGTCGTCAGCGGACGGCCGGCTAACGGGCAAGTACCACAAGCCGTGCTTTGTGTGCACGACTTGCCGGGAGCCTTTCACCTCTGCCGAGTTCTACGTGTTGAACGACAAGCCGTACTGCGAGATCCACTACCACAAGTTGAACGGCAGCTTGTGCGGCTCTTGCGGCCGCGGCATCGAGGGCCAATACATTGAGGATGAGAGCCTGGTCAAGTACCACGTCGGCTGCTTCCGCTGCGGAGACTGCGGTAAGTCGCTTAGCAGCGGATACTTTGAGGTTGACGGCAAGGCGTACTGCGAGCGTGATGCCTGGCGCCGTCTGCAAAGCCAGCAGCAGCAACAACAGCAGCAGCAGCCGGTGCAGCAGTGGGGATACAACGACCTGCTGTCGCCCTCGGATGTCATCCCGTCGCCGACCATGTCGATATCCTCGTCGTACTCGGCGCTGTCGCCTGGATGGCAGCAGCAGCAGCAGCAGCAGCAGCAGATGATGCCTCCTCCGCGTCCCAACTCGCGCACTCCAGCGCCGCAGGGCAACCCGATGATGGGCCTGCCCGGACGCCCTGGATCGCGCCCTGGTCCCGGTGGGCCTGGTGGTGCTCCCCGTCCGCCTCCGGGCCTTCCCCGTGGCCAGCGCATGGCTCCCGGCAGCGGGCTTGCGCCGCGCCCGCCGATGATGAACAAGCGCATGACTCGCCTGGGCATGATGTAGACGCACCTTTTTTGAAGGCCATCTACTCCTTTGCATTTATATTCTCTTTTCACTTTTTGTACCACTCTTTTAATCCTTCATATACTATTCCTCATAGTTCCTCCCCAAGACTATCAGGTCTCGGAGGCTCATGTTACGACACTTCCCATGCCCGACATCTCTCAGTATTTCAGCTTTCTCCTTTCATTTCCATACTCATTTAATGTTTCGCCTCGTTCTTTTCTTCTCTTCTCTCTTATTCTTCTTTCCCTATCTTCTTTCCCCTCACATCAATGACGCCTTGCATACCATGTGTACTTTTTGTTTTTATGAAGCTTTGGAGTTTTCATTTTTTCCCCATTCATTTCATGTTTCGTTCTGTATATACCCTTTCCTTCTTCATTTCTGTCATCAGCCCTGGATTGGCCGGCTTTTTTCTCTTTTGATATACTCCATTTAGTTTCCTTCATATGGGCTCTTTTCTTGCATGCTGTGGTGCTTCACTTTCTTGATCTTCAACTCTTTTTCCAGAGTCCTCTTTCAAGGTGGCTTGTGTGTGCGTGTGTCTTTTCTTCCTCTCTCGTTTGGTCGGTTCTTTTTGTTCTGAGATCTGGGGGGATTTGGAAAACGGGATTTGTGTGGTGGTGGTTGGAGGCCGGAAGTTGTGATATCTGTTCTCTCCTCCGGCGGTGGTTGCTTTTGTCCTTTTGAGAGGTTGATGATGTGCCTCTTTTTCTTCTTGGTTGGATAGTTGAGCTAGCTCGAGTGTCTGAAGCGGGATGGTTTCTATGCCAATCTCTGTAATATACCAGATGCTTATTACTTTTCTTCCGTGCTCTTGCGTGCTGATGCTTGTGAAGTTCGTTTGTTGAGGTCGTTGGCTGTAACGGGAAGTGCAAACGGCGTTAGGGTTATGCTGGCTGCCGAAACCTCCTAATCACGTGCCTTCGCGTTTGCCCTTCCCCACGAACAAACACGGGAACACTTGAGAACGAGATCTTTGTTCTTCACATCACACTTTTCACGTTTTCGAAGAGATCCGGACTACGAGAACCTACTCTTTTTCATGCGTATACTTGTCTGACTGTGTGTCGGTATTCTTCGGAGGGGATTCTTTTCTGCTTGAACTTTTCTTTGCTGCAAGATGACGGCGCGCAGTGGGCGTACTGGCTTTGATCTGCGATGACGCAGCCACCTTCAGTGAGTGTCCGTGGATCGCTTTCTCTCCACTCTGACAAACGGGAGAGAGCAATGAAATGGGAGGCTTCTAACGGGCACTACCGATAGACACCGACACCCCGGCGGTTCCTGCTGAAACGCGGCGGGGCAGCGGCCGGCGCCTCGACGACGCCGGGCAGCGCACACGCGGCGTCGTCGCAGCGCGCATCGGTGCCGGCCTTCCACCCCCCGCTGCACATGTCGCAGCCGTCGCCATACGCTGCTTCTTCCACCCCGGCGGGTAGTCTGCGGCCGCAGTTCCACACGCCGCGGTTCACGTCGACGAACCCCGGGCTCGCGTCGGCTGCTTCTGCCGGGGTGGGGTCTACGCCCGGCTCGGCGATTCCGCGGCGGCGGCGCGTGGACGATGGCATTGATGACGATGACGGACACGTAGAAGACGATGACGATGATGAGATCATCCGGGAGTCGTCGCCCCTTCGGCGTACTGACTACGACGACAACGACGGGGATGACGAGGGGGATGACGAGGGCGGAGGCACGGTGCGCAAACGCCGCCGGGAAGTCTCGATCTCGTCGCACGTGGACGGGTCCGCGAGTCCAGACCGCGAGGACGCTCATAGCGACGATGCGCCGCCACCCATCCGCCGGCGCCTGCCCCCCGCGTCTCCCGTATCGTCGCTGATCTCCGCCATGCCCTCAGACGACGGCGAGCCCGCCGCGACGCACTCTGCAGACGAGGAAGCCGACGCGGACGACCCGACCACGCCGCTGCAGCGGCGGCGGCCGATGCTGCTGGGTGCGCCGTCTGGCCCTGCGGTCCCCGGAACGGCGTTTGTGGCGGCCCCGCGCTTCACGGCGCCTGCAGATGGCGGGGCTGGTGGCCTGAGGGATGAGGGCCGAGGGGGGATGGCGCCGCCGGTGTTCTCGCCGGTGCGCAGACGCGGGCGGCTCCGCGGTGGGGCTGCGGGGGCGGGCGGCGCGGGGCTGGTGCATAACTCCAATGGCATCTACGCGCCGGGCGGGCTGGCGGCGCACATGCAGGGGTGGCTCTCGCACATGCGCGGCACCGGGCAGGGCGGCGGGGGTTCTGGCGGGGGAGCGGGGTGGCCGGCGGTGCGTGTGCGCAGCGTGCGCGCGGGACACCTTAGCCACGGGCGGCGGATGTGGGCGGTCTCGGGCGAGCCTCTGGAAGGTGGCGGTGACGGCAGTGGTGGTGTGGCCGGTATGCGCAGGGTGCTGCTTGTCGGCGGCGGCGGCGGTGGTGGTGGGGGGCCCGGCGAGACCGGGGATGTGGCGGTCGGTCGGGTTGTGCGGGTTGGACAGCTGGCGTGGACGGTGCGGCTGCGCGGCGAGGAGTGGCTTGTTGGGTGTGAGTGGCAGGTGACGTGATGACGTGTCCTTACGAGATGGCTTGCACGGGCGGATTTCTTCTTTTCTGCTTTCTTTTCTTTTCGGGTTTAGGGGGCGGGTTTTTGTTTGACGATGCTTATGAAGTGAACTTGGCGATTATTAACGGATGATGAATGTTCACGCTACTGTGGCCTCCTCATTCTGCAGCTAGTGCGGGGGGAAGGAGGGGATCTTGCTTCTGGCGCACAATCATGACAGCTGTCTTTTGTTGTCATTCTCGTTCTTCCTCTCTTTTCCGCCTCTTCTTCTGTTTGTGTGTGCGCGGGGGTTGACATGGCGCCTGTGGCAAACTGACCAGACCGAACCCGGCCGGACGTGTTGAGGTTCTCGGACTGCCGGGTATAGCCGTGCGTTTCCCACTTTCCCACGCCTTGTCTTTGAGCCGTGCAGAAGTTCTCGCTGAGGCGGCATAAGTGGGGTCATGTCGTTGTTTCGCGCCCCACCCCGCCCCGCCCCGCTCCGTCCCTCCGGCGCCACAGCGCTAAGCGCGTTGGCGCGTCTTGTCGACGGCAAGCGTTGCCCAGAAGAAGAAACAAGCGGCCACGGGACACACACACACACACACAACGATTAGAAATAACTTGCTCACTGCTCGATAGTGTTTGTCTGCTTTGCAGAATCGCAGGTGCTTGCGGAAAGAACTGACTCCCCCTCTTGGTGGCGGTTCTGGGAGGGATGCTAGCTCTCGGCGCTGGCAGTGCCAGGAGCGTGGGAATTTTCGGGAGAATGAACACGCGCGGAGCTTTACTGTAGGTCTACCTTTCATTTCCTCGTTCTCTCCTTGTTTTCTTTTTTTCTTTTCTTTCTCTGGTCCATCTGTGTACCATGAATCACGAGTGTCTGACTATCTCGTCAACTCTGATTCACGATCCCACAGACAGATTTTATCAGTGCTATATAAACCTGCTACCAGACTCTTTCTTCTCTTTATGACCACCGACTATAGACTTTTCTACCACTCCATCAAGGTTCTCAGCGAGGCGGCAAATGACTCCTCCAGCTCAACCTCTCGGGCCGAACCATGGCGGGTGCTTGGAACTAGGAGAGCTGGCGAGTTGAGCTTACTCTCCCGGCGAGCTATTAGAACCACAACCTTTTGCTTCCCTCTTCCCCCCTCTCGATCATACGGCCACAGTGTCGCCTCTGGGTGAGCATAATGTCTGGAACCATCTTCCATCTCGCCACCGGTCTCCTCCTAGATGGACCGGAATACAAACCTCTACACAAGCTATTGTGTTGGCGGCGGGGGTGTGTCCGCTTGAATACAAAGCGGCACACAAACCCAGCCGGTGGTTTCCTGTGTACAGTTCGAAGAGAAGAGGGGGAAGTGGTCTCAATAAGGTCTGGCGGCTTCGAATACCGGGCTACACATATGACCTGGTGCGTTTCCGGCTATGAGGAGACAGCGCAGGAGCTGTAGCTATTAGGTTTAAATAGATGTCCATGCCTACGACTATTCTTCGACTGTGAAGTCTCCTTTCTCTTTTTCTTTTTTTCCTTTGACTCCAGACATTTCACTTCTTTTGGGGCTGTCCTCTAGATCTACTCTCTGCTTGTGAGTATATCTAACTGCTAACGCTTCCCAAGTTTTGTGACCACTCGTCTGCCCCCTTCCGTTCCCCCTTTCCACCACCATCTTCATTGCCCAAAGCTTCCAAATAGCCAAGATGGGTATTTGGTACAGCGTCATGACCGTTCTGGCGGTGGCCAGCGTTCTCCCCAACGGAGCCGCGGCCTCGCCGGTTTCTGGCTTCAACTTCACCAACTTCACCAACTCGACCGAAGTCGACGTGCCGGGCGGCAACTTCACGGTTGACGGCACGCCGAAGTACGCCTTTTCCTGCAACGGGAGCAACGGCCAGTGCTACCGGCGGCTGTCGGAGATCACGACGATCGGGTCGCACAACGCGCCGTTTGTCGGCAGCTGGGCGAACAACAACCAGCACCTGAGCGTGCGCGAGCAGCTCGATCTGGGCGTGCGGTTCCTGTCGGGCGAGTCGCGCATGGACTTCAACCAGCTGAAGATGTGCAACCGCGCCTGCTGGATCAAGAGCGGCCCCAAGGTGGTGGACTACTTCTACACCGTCCGCAAGTTCCTCGAGGACAACCCGCACGAGGTCGTCATGATGCTGCTGACCAACCCCACCCGCATCCCCATCGAGAAGTACGTCGAGGCCATGCAGGACTCCGGCGCCGACAAGTTCGCCTTCCGCACCAAGCAGGAGATCATGCACACCAAGGACTGGCCGACTCTGGGCCAGATGATCACCGCCGGAACCCGCCTTGTCGTGATGATGGACTAGTAAGTGTTGCCAGGTGCCCACGCCCACCCTCATTGCCCTTCCGATGCTAAACAGCCCGCTCTCTCTCTCTCTCTCTCTCCAGCTTCTCCGACTACATAAACTACCCCCAGATCCTCCCCCAGTTCGAGGTGATGTGGGAGAACCGCCACGGCGAGACCAACAACCAGTTCCCGCACTGCACTGTGTCCCGCCCGGGCGGCATTCCCACCAAGGAGGCCGGCAACCAGATGTACATGATCAACCACTACCTCAACATCAAGAACTGGGCCGGCATCACCGAGCCCGACCGCGAGCACGTGGTCACCACCAACTCGCCCATGTCGATCTTGAGCCACGCCAAACGCTGCGCCAACATGTGGCACCACAAGCCGTCGGTCATCCTGGTATGTTTTGTTCTCGTCGTGCTCTTTTTGTTTTCTTTTCTTTTTCTTTTTTGTTTTGTTTTTTTGGCTGTTCCTGCTGACCGCTTCTCTCTCTCTCTCTCTTCTTCTTCTGCTTCCTCTTTCTCTTCAGCTCAACTTCGTTGATATGGGTGACCCTATGGGCGCTGCTGCCGAGCTCAACGCTTAGCTCTAAGATGTGCCGCCTCCTCGTTCTCATCGGCGTTATCCCTGCACAGCTTTCTCATAGCTCGGTGCCCGGCGTTGGAAGGAATCATACCGGTTTCCGGCACTCGGCGTTTTCCCGCTTTATTATCTCGGATCCTGTTTGTTCTTGTTTCGTTCTGTCTTTTTGTTCTGTCTTTTTCCTGGAGGGGGGTTTCCTCCCCTTGATATTCCGGGTATTTCTGTTTTGGTCGTTGTCTGTCTTTTCTTGGGGGTGATTTGTTTCTTATTATTGATATTTTTGGGATCCTGCTTCTTCTGTCTTTTTCTGATGTCTGGTTTACTGCTATTTAGAAAAATCCAAAAAAGAAAAAAGAAATTCTGCTTGTGCGATGTAGATTAATAAGTGATGAGGGCTTCTACATGTGCCCGTGGTGTGGCAAGTTGTTGGAATGAGGTATCTTAATAATGAACTAGTAAAGGAGCTGCTGACAGCTCAGGAGAAAGCACAAGACGGCTTACATACATTCGTGGCGAGAATACTAGCCACCACTTTATTTCATCCCGCGCGTCAGCATCATTCTCTTCGAAAAGGGACTCAAGCTGCGGTCCCGGTCTGCGTCCGGACCACGCGGCCCGTCCCCATCGCGGTCATCCCGTCCACCACCACCGCCGCCACGACCACCCCGATACGCCCCACGGCCGCGCCCGCCTCTTCCACGGCCACCCCGGCCCCCACGGGCACCAGAGTCTCTGATGCTGTCATCGGGCGACCGCGAGGCTCGGCCCTCGCGGCCTCCGCGGCCCGCACGACTCGCCTCGGGTCCACGGGCGACCGGCGACCGGCTGCGGCTGTCTGACCGCACCGGCCGGCCCCGCGGGACCTGGCGCAGCGTGGGGCTGCGCGACACACTGCGGCTGTAGCTCCGGCTCCGGCTGCGGCTGGAGAAGCTGCGGCTCCGCGCGCTGTCCCGCCCGGGCGACCGTGAGCCCGGTGCGGCTGCGCCGCCGCCGCCCCCACGGCTAGCAGGGGCACCCGGGCCCCGCACCGGACTGCGGCTCGTGCTCCGCCGGCTGGGGCTCCGGCTGCGGCTAAAGCTGCACGTGCTGTAGCTGTGCGTCGACGACCGGCTGGGACTGCGGGTGAAGCTACGGCGCCCGCCGCTGCCGGGGGACGCGCGTGTGGCTGGGCCGGCGCTAGGACCGCCGCGGGTAGCGCGGGTGGGGGGTGAGTGCGAGCGGGAACGTGAGCGGGAGCGCACGGAGGGCGATCTGGACGCTACGGGGGAGCGCGAGCGCGAGCGGGATGTGCGGTCCGCGGGGCGGCCCCGGCCGCGGCGGACGGGCACCGGAGACGGCGAGCGCGGCGGCGGGGGGTCTAAGAGCCGGCGGCTCGTCTGGGCGAGCAGTGCGGATTCACGGTCGGCTCGCTCGGTTTGGCGCGCACGCTCGGCCTCGCGTTTGCGGAGCTCTTCATCGGCGAGGCCGGGCCTAGTAGCATTGGGGGTCAGTATGGGGTGGTCCCACAACTACCAGATTGTCCCGGGGGAAACGAGAATCCCAAGCACAATTAGGAACACACACAACACACGAACCTCTTGGTTGCCGGCTCCTCAAGCTCGGACATCAGCTTGGGCTGCAGCTTAGGGTTGAGGAACTGCTTGGTGCGCGACGGACGCGCCACGTACGGCCGCTCCTGGGCGGAGGCCTTGCATTCGTACGAGTAATGGCGTTTGGCAGATGTTAGCTGTGCATCCGGTACACAAGGTCGGAAGTCCGGGTACTTATCTCGTCTAAGACACTTCTGGCACTGGACCGAAGCCGGGGTTTTCTGGCGCGGGCCGGACCGGCCTGGAGGGCGGCCGGACATGCTTCCTTTGTTCGGAAGGAGGATGAATGGACACGGCAGATTGTGGAGAATGAATGGAATGACAGCTGGAAGACAAATGAGTGAGTAAATAAGGAGAGCGGAGAGTTCGATGATTGAAATCGATCCTGCAGATTGTTGATGAGATTGTGAGGAAAGAAGAAAGTTCGATGTCGTTTGTCGTTCTCCTAAGATCCCATTCCAAAATGAAGAAATTCAAGGCACGTGACACAAAACCCTAAACCTAGGGTTACAACCGTTTGGAACTCTTGCCCATGTTTCACTTCTAGCCCAATATCCAGCTTTTTATCTGATCCGATATGAGCTGATCCACCTCGGAAGCCAGCATTTCCTCGTCTCCTCGGAAGTTCCGTGCCCAACTTGATTTTCTCTTTTCTTTTTTCCAGTGCCATCTGAGTCCTTCAAAACCACCGTTCCCCTATTCAGCACCGGAACTCCCCAGGTCCCCGTGCCCTCCCCCTTATTCTCGCTCTCCTCCCCCTCCTCTGCCCCCAGCTTAAAACCGCGCAAACACCCCGGCCCAGGCTCAAATGCCGGTAGTTGCCGTCTACGAAACCGCGCCCCTCCTCCCGCGATCCGCCGCCCAGCGCCAGTCGTCGCTGGTCCGGTCCCTGACCATGAGCTCCGCCACCTTCTTCCGCCTCGGCGCCGTGTTCGGCGCCACGGCTGTGGCCTTCGGCGCGTTTGGCGCGCACGGGCTCAAGAACCGCATTTCCGATCCGCAGAAGCTTGCGAGCTGGAGCACGGCGGCGCACTACCAGGTATGAATCTCCTTTGCACTCTTTCATGCCACCGCGTGCTGACACCCGAGATCTCCCGCCAGCTGGTCCACTCGGCCGTCCTGGTCATGTCTCGCGGCCATCCCGTGGCCAGCACGCTGTTCACCGCCGGCATGGTCATGTTCAGCGGCAGCATCTACGCGCTGATTCTGGACCCGTCGCTCAAGTTCCTCGGCCCTGTCACGCCCATTGGCGGCCTGTCTTTGATTGCCGGCTGGGTGGCTCTGGCGGTGACCAAGAACCCGAACTTTCTGCGGCTGTAATCTCCTGGGTGTTTGTCCGGAACTGAGAGGATTGCGGGTGTACGTATATATGTATGTATGTGTATGTAAAGGTCGAAACTTTGGCAAGCTTTGAATATAGCTGAGTCTAGCTTTTGTGTGCACATGATGCATGTCCTCGTGTGGGTAGCAACAGACATGTGTGAAGGGTCACTTTCAACGTAACCCTAATTCCACACAACCCCAACGATCCTTTCTTATCACCTAACCACCCATGAGTAACTTGCCGAGCGCTTGTCGTTCTCCATTTATCTTCTCGCCTAATACCGCCGCCGGCTGGGCCAGGTTGACGCATTGGATGACTTCCTCACAATGGACAAGAACGTCCCATTTTCAAGGCAGCTGGCGTCCCGGTAACCACAATCAGTGGCACGGCCTCCCCGAGAATCGGCAGCTTTGGGCCCGGGCCACACTTCCGCCCTCTCACGGTGGCCCAGGACCCGCTACACCCACTGAACAAGCACGCCTTGGACGAGTATCTGGCCTACTGCTGGCGCATCCTCCCGTCCTGGACCGCCATGGTCTACTCTGCGCAATACAAAAGGCGAGAGGTGAAATACCGGCGCAGTTCCAAGGATCGGAAGAGCTTGCCGCCCGTTAGGGTGAGGTGGATTGAGAATTTCGAAGAGATCTTCAGCTCCTTGATGAGAGAGATCTTGGTTAAATGAGCACAGAAAAAATGCATCACCCTCATGTTCCATCCTTATCATAACCTTGGTCACTAGGAAGGGTATAACAGCTAACCCTAACCAAAGGGTTCCCTGCTGATTCAGCTATTTGGGGCAGTTTGTCTAAATTCCTCTACCACTTTTCCGGCTTTTTTTTTTCCTTTTTTTTTTTTAGTTCTGTTCAAACTCTTAAGGTTGTTTCCATCTTTGTCTGCTGGTCGTTCCTGCCTCTTCAGTTCATCTCCCACACAAAACTTTGGGCATGATATCTGATCTTAATTATATAAGATAGTTCCAACAACCCTCCCCCTCTTCTTTTCTTTTGACCTTCTCTCTGATTCATGACACTCTTCTTAATATCCTTCTGACTTTCCCTTCCATTCATTCACTGTCCTTCTTCGAGTTTTGTGTGTTTGATTCAGCTTGTCTCCCCACTCTTTTATTTTCTATAGCATTTTTGTGTCCTTGTGCGTCCTCTGCACCAAAGCAAGTTTCTTAGCCTGCATTCTGCTTCTGCTTCCACGACTTGTCTTAATATCCTTCTGTCTCTCTGCCCTCCGCGTTCCTGCCTCTCTGCCAGTAGCTGGCGGTCGAATAATCCGGCTCCGTCCCGTCTACGAACATAAATAGCCCGTGTACTCGACCGATATCCGGAGCAACTTCGACTGTCATCTCACGATACCAGAGTGACCCGACCACCCCTCACTCAGACTTCTTCACTTCCTGGACCAACTCCCTTGGGTTCTCAGGATTCTTAAGATAGAGCTTCTGTTTCTCGTAGCAGCTCAATTCATAAACTAGTTCCCTAATGCCTGCAAACACCTCCTGATCTCCATTGTCCAATATATACAAACCTGGCCGCCTCAGCAAACTGTTTGTGCCTCCAGGAACCATATAGTGGACCAGGTTACACAATCCAGGATCGTCAATCAGATATCTGTGGCTTGGGCTCTAACCACTTCAACGCTTGATATACCCTGATCGACCTGTTCTTGGGATCCCTCCTTTGATCTTGAAGCTTGTGAGTGAAACATCAAGACTTCCTCCCGTCGGAGTATCTTAATTCTATTACTGATACCGGCATGGTCTTTCATACATGCTTGTTTGTAGCTATACCATCTCTACCTATTGCACGAACATATCGATTCTGCTTTCTCTCTCCTAGTCTCCTCGACGTTTTGCTCTTCTCCCTTTCTGATACGCAACCATGGGTCACCTCTCGCCCTACTGAGATGATTTCTTTCCTCCACCTTGGTTGACGCCTCCAGCGGATGAACGATTGGTATAATTGACGAACCTTGAACTTGCCCGACGTGTTCCTTTTTGGGGTACCTCCTCTCATTCTCGACCTCTTCTTCTGCCTCTTGTTTTAAATTTCGAACTTTCTTTTCACCCCCCTCCAACTACGGATTCTCCTGCATTTAGGACAGCAGTCAGTAACCGTTTGAACGACGTTTGGTGCTTTCAAAGAGACTACTCCGATTCCTCTCTTCATACTCGTCGTCATTTTGTGCCTTCCCTCAATTCTGCTTCACAGTCTTTCTTTTCCAACTTTCTCCTTCGGTCGGTTCCTCGTTTTTGGCGAGACCTTTCCCGGAAGATATCCCGCCCATTTCCGACGCAATGGCTACCGGTCAGGCATCTGCCGTTCCGGCGAGCAAGCTGTCGTTTGCAAAGGTATGGTGATTATCAGTGCAGTTCTTGGGGGATTCCTTTTTTCTATGCGCAGACTTTATCTGACTTCCTGTCCACTTTTCCCCACAGGTCGCCGCTTCGTCTCCGAAAGATGCCACCCCTCTTCTCGTTTCTGGCCGCCGGCCCCTTCTTCAAGCTTCGAACAAAGAACGCGGCAGCAGCGTGATTGTTCCCGCGGTTCCTAAGATCTCGTCTCCTCTTTCGTCGATCCAGAATGCCTCCAAGGTCCGATCCTCAACCGCCCCTCCTTTGGCCGACAAACGCTCGGCCCCTCCTCATGGGCCGGTGTCCTATGCCGATGCCGCCGGTGTTGACGGTGTCTCAGCCGGCATGAACGATATTTCTCTTGGTTCCAAGACTCCCAACCTGGTCGTCACCGGCCAGTCTGACACCAGCGCGGACAAGTCTACTTCGAAGACCAGAGATAGCGGCTCGTTTGGCTCTCAGCGGACCGAGTCGACCTCGGATCTGGAGACCAAGCCGCCGAGCTTGGACGGAAAGAGCATCACCTCGGGAACCACCTTTGCTCTAGATGAAAAGGAGTCCCTCCGCCCCGATGATAGTGCCAGCATGATGGCGGCGGCCGAGGATGATGACGCCAACTCCATCCGCGGCTCGTTTCTGGCCGGCTCGCGCATTGGCTCTGAGATAGCTGCCCGTTTGCGCGGCCCGGCTGTTGCGCAGGAGGTCCGTGACCGACCTCCGCCGCTCGGCCAAGCTCCCTCGACCCAAGGTGTGGCCACCCCGCAGAGCGGCGTCTCGGACGAGCAGCAGCCCCTGACCCCGGGCCCCAATGATGTTCCCGGCACGTCTGCCAATGCCCTGGACACTATCTATCAGCAGGCCCCAGATGACAAGCTCCTAGAGGCCATGTCTTCTCCTAAGGACAGACTATTCCTCCTTCGTCTTGAGAAGGATGTCATTGAGTTTGTTCAGGAGTCAAAGTATGTTGCATCCCCGATGATTGCCCCCCTCTCCCCATTTCCTCCACTCTTCCCTACCGGGATTGCCTGCAAAATTAGGAACTCTCATTGTTTGTCTAACCGTGCACTCTTTGCTTCCTCTTTTCTCACAGGGAGCCTTATATTGACATGCCGCCGTCGAACTCGTTCTGCCGCATGCTCACTCACAAGCTTGCGGACTATTACCACATGACCCATTCGTATGAGAAGGGCTGTGGATCGGTGCGAATCTTCCGGACTCCTTTCTGCCGCGTCCCCCCGAGCCTTGCCAGCATTGCTGCGGCCAACGCGTCTCAAGCTCCCACCCCCCCTCCGGTGATTCTTCCGAAGAAGATCATGCGTCGTGGAGAAGATGGAGAGATGGCCCTGTCCAGCGCCGGCGCCTCGAAGACGACCTCGGAGGACGGACTCGACGGCAAGGATAAGGCGCCCGTGAAGGAAAAGTAAGTAATGATTTCGCATCAAAAAGAACTGCCTTCTTTTATTAGGTCCATTAACTGACTGAAATTTCTCTCTTTGCTAGGATGTCACGCGAGGAGCGAGAGGAGGCCTATAACCAGGCTCGTAAGCGCATTTTCGGAAGCCCTGACAAGACAGTGGCCGAGCCGGCTGGTAAGTAGTGATACATCAGGTCCCAGAAATTGAACGACTGGCCGTGTCAGAATATAGTAAACTAATTCATACATCTCTCCTGAACAGACAAGGACGGAGAGAACGGTGTCTCCCGCGCGAGTTCGATTTCCACCAAGGAAAAAAACAACACGGCCCAGAAGCGTGGCCGAATGGGTAAGCCCGTCCGGGATGCCTACGAGATCCGCAACCAGCTTCCGTCGCCCCAGTGGGTTTCTCAGCCGCAGCAGCCCCAGCAGCAGGCCCAACAGGGCCAAGGATGGCCTGGCGCGATGCCTTTCAACGGCCCGGGTAGTGGCATGTCCCAGTTCCCCGCTATGCCTCCCAATATGTCCCGTCCGCAGCCTTATGGCGGACCTGTCCCCGGTTCCTACACGCCTCCTGGCCCTGGTAGCATGCCGATCCCTCATTCGAACCCTCCCTATACTCAGCAGCATTCTCAAATGATGCCGTACAATGGCCAGCATGCCCAGGGCCAGCGGTACCCCATGGCCCCCCCTCCTGTCATGGCCGGTAATCAGGGCATGTCTGGATATTCTCCCCAGATGCCGAGCACCCCGGTTCAGCAGGGCGTTCCTCAGCAGGGTTGGTCTTCTCCCTATGGCTCTTCGCCCTACGGACGGGGCCTGGTGGGACAGCCTGGTCCTGGAAACCAGTCGTATGGGTACAACCAGGGTCCGGTGGGAATGAACCCGATGGATCCTAATGCTCAGAACTACAACCGCCAGTTCAACCCCAAGACTCAGTCGTTCATTCCCAACACTGGAAACATGCCGGGATCGCAGATGATGGCTCAGGGACCTCCGTTCTCGGCCCCTGGCTCCAACCATGGCAGCCCTCACCACGGTTCTCCCCACATGCCGTTCTCGCCCATGGGATATCAGGGTCAGCAGCAGCAGCAGCAGCAAATGCAGGCGCCTATGCAGATGCACCCTCCCCCGCCGCAGTACGGCTCGGGAAATGTTACTCCATATGGCGTTCCCCCCTCCATGAACCAGCACGGCCAGCCGATGCCGGTTTACCACCACCCGGGCCCCGTGTCTCAGGCTCCTCAGCAGCAGCCTCCCCAGATGCAGCATATGCAGTATGGCCCGCAGGCCCACAACGGCGGCCGCCCCCACGGTGGGCCGCAGCACGTGCACCACCACCACGGCAACAACAACACTAGCTCAGCCAAGGGCGGCCCGGGTATGGGGCCTGTTCAGCAGCCGCAGCAGGGCCAACAGCCTTCGCAGCAGCAGCCTTCGCAGCACAACATCACCCGTGTCACGCCGCCTGCTTCGGTCCCCCCTCGCCCGGCTGTTGTGTCGTCGCAAGGATCGGGCGGCCAGCCGTACGGAAATCTACCGCACTATGGAAACCCGGCGACTCTGCCCCAGAAGCCGTCCTAGATCCCGAGTTCTCGCAGACGCAAGCGGTCAAGCAAAGTGGGATGCAGCCGAGATCGCCATCGGGGGAGAAATCATGGCGGGACCGCGGAATAAGTGAACAAGGTATCAAGCTGAATTCCTCCCAATGGTCTCTTTCTTTCCTCTTCCCCTGGCACTTCTCGATCCGTCCTCTCGGTTTTTTTTGCCCTCCTTTCTCGCGGCCTTGCTGAAGGTTCCATAAGAGAGATTTCCGATGCCTCTGTCTTTTTTTCGATTTCCTAGAACTGGTGCACTGGATGGGGTTATTGGTTGGGGGAGAAACGGTGTTTTTCTGCTTCGGGTTCTTTATTCTCCCGGCTGGAATCAAATAGGTGTTTTTAGTCAGTAGCTCTCTCACTTCCCCTTTCTCTATCTTTCTTCTCTCCTCTTTTTTACCCCATTCAGAAGACCTTCTCTCTCCATAAGTTGTTCCTCTTCTTCCACGTTATTCCTCGTTCACCCAATTCATCGGTGGAAGATCCATCTCTCCTATTTTCAGCTCTCCACTCCCACCCCCCCTGTTCCCCCTATCTATTTCCAATTTCATCATCTCTGGGTTCTAGGCGTTTTGATATCTTTTTCGGTTTGCACGGAGGAAACGGGAAATGGCGGAGAAAGAGGGACAAGGCGGTTCCGAGTTCATGCATGGCGGGAAGACAGAATGGGGGATGCCGGATGGACGAAGAGGTCTATGGTGTTTCTTTGCTTTTCTATTCGGGCTAGGTGTTTTTGCTTCTTTTTTTTTCCCCGGTGGTGGCGTATAATCTAAGAAATACCAAGGCGGATTTCATCTAATTCCGTGTTCATACTCATTTCGTGCATGTTCATGATAGTTGAATCTAATGGGGTTTAACCCTGGACCTGCTACCCTAACGGCGCGACTAACAGTTAGGTAGTACATCAACACAAGAGAGTTCAGTTGAAATTCGTTTTCTTTATTTTTTAACGACTTGTGTTCTTTTTATTTTTGAGAGTTTTCCCATCCCGTCCCATATGAATCAATAGCAGAAAACAAAAGAAAAAAGAGGGGACAACGACAAGGACAAAACGTAAGAAGGGGGAAAAAAAGACCCATTTGCTCCGTCTCTACATTAGGAGATCATGACGAATAAAAAAGCAAAGATAAGAGGGGGGGGGGTGAAGGCGGGACTGTGGGAACGACGGACCGGCCAGGAGAGAGAGAGAGAGTGTGTGTGTGTAATGATGTGGGTACAAACACATGAGAGGTCGGGAAGTATGGGACAGTAGAGATGAGGAGCGAATCGTCAACGGTGGGAGAGGGGAGAGGAAAGGAAGTGTCTGGGTGACAATCCCGCTATTGGGATTTGTCGGTTCAGTTCTTCCTGCTTCCAGAGACGGAGGATGGGCTTGGGAATATGCTCATTGCTCCGAACCCCTCAAAAGAGAAACACCGCCCGCCACCTTGTTACGAAAAAGGGGAAAAGGAGTTTCCGCCACGACAGGGAGGGAGTGTCTGTAGTGAGAAAACACGGGAATCTCCGGGATATCTATTCATGACAAAAAAAAAGAAGACCTCCCGGGCTTACTCCACCGGCTCGCGGGGCTCCCGCGACTCCCGGGGTTCACGGGGCTCGCGGAGTTCCCGGGGTTCCCGAGGCTCGCCGCGCTGGCCGCCACGGCCGCCACGGCCACCACGCTTTCCGCCGCGCTGGCCACCGCCGCCGCGCTGCTCGGACGTCTTCTCGCCAGACTCGGCAGTCTTGCCCTCGGCGTCCTTCTCGCCGGTGCCGATGGTCGAGGTGGCCAGACGCTGCGACAGCTCGATCTGGGTGCGGATGGTGTTGGCCAGGTACGACACCATGAGCACGTCCTGGATGTGGTTGCTGAAGTCGTTGTCGATCTGCTCGGGGCTGACCTTGGGGGTCAGCGACAGGGCGTTCAGCAGGTACTGGCCGAGGGCGTTGTTGGGCTCGACCTCCTCGTCGAGGATGCCGTTGACCCAGTCGGACACGCGGTCGAGCATGTCGATGGTCTGCTCCAGCGAGCGGGTCAGGCTCTCGACGTCGGTGACCACGGGGGCGGTGCGGGCCTCGACGTCCTTGGCGCTGGAGATGGCCTCGAGGGCGCTGCGCTCGGCGTCGCCGCTGGTCAGGATCTTGTGCGGCACCTGGATGAACAGGCACGACTCGGCCTGGCGGTCGGGGTTGAGGGTGATGGGGGCGCCGATGTAGCAGCGGGCCTCGATGTCCTTGCCGGGGTCGGTGGAGATGGTCAGGTGCACGGCGGGGTGGGGGAAGGTGCCGGAGTCGGCCGAGGCGAAGAAGTCCTGGATCAGCGCGGAGAAGTTGTTGATCTCCAGCGACGTGGTGTACCAGCCCAGCAGGCTCTCGCGCGGCGCGGCCTTGAGCGTCAGCGCCAGCATGCTCTTCTGGTAATCGATGTCGACCTCGACCTGGTCGTGCGTCTCGGTGTGCGGGATGGCAAAGCAGTTGCGCACCTCGACCTCGGTGCCGTCCTCCGACCGCACGCCGACCAGCGCGCCGATAACGCGCGTGCTCTGCGTGTCGTTGATGTCACGGCGCACTGCGTGGTCCAGGATCGAGAGGATGGCCTGCGGCTGGATGTTGACTGTCAGCGGCGCCGAGTTGATGCTCATGCCGCCGAGGCCGGGAGCCAGCGGCCGCACCAGGTGCAGGAAGTTCGTCGAGTCGGCAGCCATGATGGCGCAGTGTGTGTATGTGTGTGTGTTGGGGGGGGGAGAGAATCGGAAGCGGAGCCGGGGGCCGGGATCTGGAAGAGGATCGGAGACACGGGTTAGATACACGGGATACGGAACACGGAGCCGGATGCCGTTGAGGAAGATGGTGAGATCACGGAAAACCGCTGGGGTGAGGTGGGGGGTGGGGTGAATGATGCTACTGACAGTGGAAACGAAAAGGAACAGGAATTTCCGTCTGATGATGAGATAATGCAGATACGGAAGAGGGAAGAAGAAAAGAGCGACGTGACGATATCAACTCGAAAAGGGGGTTGAGAGTTAAAGAGGGGTAAAGTGTGGATGGAGGAGGGAAAAAAGGAAGAAAGAAAAGTGAAGCAGCAAATGTGGTGATGCTACACACAAACTGTTGCCCAAGGTGGGATGTTGGTTTGTGTGGGTTTCCAGGGGGCTTTTGCAGGATGCTTTAGGGGGGTCACAACCATATTATAGGGGCCCAGGCACCTGTATGAAGCAGCAATGGTGGGGTGAATTTGGGGTCAATTTTTGGTGATGATAATCGTGGTTTTTTTTCTTTTTTCTTTTTTTGCCCTCTCGATAATATTGTGTGGGCTCAAAAATTCATTGTTTTCCCAAAAGCCCACATTATTCATCTGTGGCGCAGTGCGGAAAATCTTGTGTGTGGCGCCAGCCCGCATGTGGCGCTGCTTATCGATAAGGAATTTATCTTGCTAGCGCCAAAATTTCCACGACGACATCTGAACTTTTTCACCTTCACGAACACGATTGTTTTCTTAGCATTTCTAGCCAATCTCTCTATCTTTGAGCAGTTCTTAGGTATTATTCGAAAGTGCCCGACTGCTCTAACCCGATCTTCCAGTTCATCACGCAACTCGGGCTATACAACATGGGCTTCCGTGGCCGTGGTGGTGGCCGAGGCCGGGGCGGCGCACGAGGCCGAGGCGGCAGAGGAGGAGGACGGGGTCGCGGACGCGGCCGGGGAGGCTTCCGCTCGTTTACCACGTCGCGGACGGCAACGGTAGAAGAGTAAGTCCGGTTCTCGGGGTTTGGCGGTGTTTTATGCCGGACTTCTACATACTAACTCGTTGAATCTAGTGTTGCTGAGGAACAAGAGGATAGCGAGAGCGAGGGTTCTGCCGAAGAGGATGTGGAGGACATGTCGGGAGTGGAGTCTGCCGAGGAAGACGAAGAAACCTCAACGCCAGCAAACAACCCGTACTTGTCGCTGTTGAAAGAGCTCAAGCAAGAAAAAGCCGCCTCAGAAGAAGCATCCGCCCGCAACGCGAAACGGAGGAAGCTCAACGACGGAGACTCCAAGGCCATTGCAGAGGCCAAAAGCGGCGAAGACCAAGACAGCAACAGCGATGACGAAGACGCAGACGCCGAGGCTCCCAAAGACGCCGACTTTGTCGACGAGGACGAAGAAGACCCGGAGGCTGCAGACGCCGAGATGCCGGCCGACGGCGCCGAGTCGGACGACGAAGACGCATCCGATCCGTTTGAAGAGCATTTTACCAATGTCGACGAGGCAGTGATAGCACGGAAAGTGGCTGCTGCTACCGCTGGTCAGTGGGCCGCGGCCCGGTCGACAACCAAGCTGTCGCGGGTCGTGACATTGTTCCCGAAGGTCGACAGCGGGGCGGCGCCGGGTGCATTGCCGGCCATCACAAGCCCCAGTGGCATCAAGCTGAAGAAGAAGCTGGTTGAGACGGCCACGCGGATCATGCCCCGGTTTGATGACGTTCAGGCCGACATTGCGCCGGCGCTGTTCAACTACCGTGATATTCTATTTTGCCAGAGGACGGTGCAGAACTCCGAGGGCCTGCGGAGGTTGGCGTGTTTGCACAGTCTAAATCATGTGTTCAAGTAGGCATCTTCTATCGCGGATGATACATAGGCAATCTTATTCATACTAACTCTTCTCTTCTCTCCTAGAACCCGCGATCGAGTCATCAAGAACAACTACAAGCTCACTAAAGAGGCCGCATCCGACGCCGATACTGAATTCGAGGCCCGCGACCAGGGTTTCACCCGTCCCAAAGTGCTCTTCCTATTACCCACACGCCAGTCGTGTGTCCGAGTCATCAACACCATCTGCGAACTGAGTGAACCGGACCAACAGGAGAACCGCAAGCGGTTCGACGAGTCGTACGTCCAGCAAGACGAGTCCGGCTTTGGCGACAACCGGGCCGCAGATTTCCGCCACCTGTTCGAAGGCAACGACGACGATATGTTCCGTATCGGTGTCAAGTTCACCCGCAAGACCGTCAAGTTCTTCTCTCAGTTCTACAACTCCGATATCCTCCTCGCCAGTCCGCTCGGCCTCCGCATGGCGCTGGGCTCGGACGACGCCGACTCGGTGGCCATTGCGGCGGCGGGGAAGAAGGACAAGAAGAGCAAATTCGACTACGACTTCCTCAGCTCCATCGAAGTCGTCGTGGTCGACCAGGCCGATGCGCTGCTGATGCAGAACTGGGAGCACGTGGAGTACATCTTCGAGCACCTGAATCTGCAGCCGCGCGAAGCCCACGGCTGCGATTTCAGCCGGGTGCGCCCGTGGTATCTGGACGACCAGGCGCGCTATTTCCGCCAGACCGTGGTGCTCTCGGCGTTCATCACCCCCGAGCTCACCACGCTGTCCCGCAGCGCCTGCCACAACCTGGCGGGCAAAGTGCGCGTGCAAGCGCGCGTGGAGCCGGGCATGCTGGCCACGCTGGGGGTGAAGGCGCGGCAGGTGTTCTCGCGGTTCGAGGTGCGCGGCGGCGGCGCCGACAAGGACCCGGACGCGCGCTTCGCGTACTTCCAGAGCACGATCGTGCCGCAGCTGACCAAGCGCGCGCGCGACGCCAGCGGCACGCTGCTGTTCGTGCCGTCGTACCTGGACTTTGTGCGGCTGCGCAACTTCTTCGCGAACGACCCGGTGGCGCAGACGCTGACCTTCGGCAACATCAGCGAGTACACGCCCGTGCCCGAGGCGTCGCGCGCGCGCTCGCACTTCGCCGCCGGCCGCCACCGCGTGCTGCTGTACACCGAGCGCGCCCACCACTTCCGCCGCTTCCGCATCAAGGGCGTGCAGCGCGTCGTCATGTACGCGCTGCCCGAGAACCCGCTGTTCTACCACGAGCTTGTCGGCGAGTACCTGGCCGCGGCCGAGCAGGACGGCGTGGTGGCCCCCGGCCAGGGGAGTGTGCGGGTGTTGTTCTCAAAGTACGATGCCATGAAGCTGGAGCGAGTCGTTGGCAGCCAGAGAGTCGGCAAGATGTTGACGGAGAAGGGGGATACCTTTGATTTTGTGTAGAGTGAGTGTGGACGAAGGGTTTGTTTTGTACATAGCATGTGTGGCTGGAGAAGCGAGCAATCATGACAAACGGGATGGTGAACGAAAGAGAGAACCAGTATGAGAGTGATATTGTACATCAAAGCCAAAGCGTACTCCTCCGACTTTGGGCGTCTATATATGTCAAGAAAGATAAAATACAGCCAGAAACTCCCGCGAATCTGACAACAGTGCTGGATGCTTTTGAAGATGGGAACTCCTCCCAGGTTAATTCATACACACCCCCCAACAGAGAGGAGAGCCGGCAGTGGCCAAGCCCAGCAAGACGTCGGCATGTTACGGCTTGGACGCCTTCACATGCGGCGCCACACGGGCGGAGTGCAAATCACCGCCCCAGCGATTCCGCAGGCGCTCGACCATAGCCTCGAACTGCTCCTGCGAGCGCACGCCCGCAGTGACCTTGGCGACGTTCTTCAGCGTGAGGTCGGTCGACGGAGCGCCGCGCACGCGGTCGCGCGCCACCGCCATGGCCGTCATCATGAAGCGCGAGTCGCGCGGCCCGTCGACGAACTCGAGGATGGCCGACTCGCCCTGGTCGTACGTGTTGTGCGGCTCCGTGCGCGTCACCCGCGTGTAGCCGCCCTCGCGGTCGCTGTACCGCGTGCGCAGCTCGCCGAAGACCTTCGGGATCAGGCTGTGGGGGGTCTGCCGTTTGCGTGTCGTGTTCGGTTAGTGTGCTGCAGACTCCTTGCCCCAGCGGACACACAACGCACGGAAGCGGCAACTCCGCGGTATACAAGAGAGAGAGAGAGGGAGAAAGAAAAAAGAAAACTCACGTAGAGAATGCCTTCCACCTGCTTGCGGCTCGTCGGCGTGTCGCGCTTCGCCAGCGTGATCAGCTTCTCCGCCATGCGCTGCGTCTCCTTGGCCTTCGCGTACGTCGTCTGGATGTGCTCGGCCTGCACCAGCGCGGTGACCTGGCTGCGCAGCAGCGCCTTGCGGGCTGACGACTTGCGGCTCAAGTGGCGGAATTTGGGGCGTGCGCCGGCCATTGTGGGTGTGTGTGTGTGTGGTTGTCTCGTGTGCTCGGGGTTGATCGGGGGTTGATGGTCCCGGGACCGCTCGACTCAGGAGTCCGGGGCCGGGAGTTATATCGGGGTAATGGGGTATGACGACGGAGAGATCGAGGTTGAGGCCGGGGTCGACGGTCGGAGGCTAATTGGATTGGTTTGCAGGCGTGGAGAGAATGTCGGTGTTGGGTGGTCGTGGGTTGATAGGAGCGAAAACTTCACGATGAAGCTGGACTGAGGAAAAAAGAAGTCGTTCGGTGTCACGTGATACGGCACGTGTGATATGCATCATTGTTTCCCGAACGACGTTGCAGGAGAACATGGACCGGAAAGCAGTGAGGGAGTTCCACACGAATGGAAAGCACAGGTTCGGGGCTAAGCAGTCTGTTTCTATGATCCTGCGAGCATATCTTTCTCTGAAGTCGAGCCGTTCATGCGTTTGGATAGAGTCTGCGAGTCGAACCGACTTAGGGTTAGGGTTGGTATATTGTGTCCTCGTGCAGGCTATTCTGGCATGACCTCGCTCTAGTAAACTTCCTTTGCTTTAATTTTCCCCTCAGTTTTAGAATTTTAACTCTCCTCTAGACCCTCCCATCATAGAGATATTAACTTCATAGATATATAAAATAAACAAGACAGATTTTATATAGGACTTTTTAAAAGCTGACAAAGCTTGTATTACCTCAGCCATTAGTCACCCGCGGATCACGTTACACCCCGGCCCAAGTAATCGCGCATACAATTTAGCGCGCCGGTGCGTCCCGGCAGAAAAAAAAAGAGCTTCCGATATCTGGACGACACTGCGAGATCTGGTTGAACAGCGCATTCTTCAAAGAAAACTGCGACAATCCCCTCCTTTTTCTTTTTCCTTTTTCTGGTTCCCAACTGGGACGTGTATTGTGGGATCTGGAGTGAGGAATGGCCGATTCTCGGTGACGTTTGTTGTCCTTCGAACCTTCGCAAACGCCACACGATTCCCGAACCGGCGACAGCCCGATATCGGGCCATTGACCACGCGGTACCGACCCGACTTACCGGACACAACCAGCCCTCCGAGCCGGAACCATGGGCTTCATCCCGGGATTTGTACGGCCCCCCCCTGTCTCCATATATCCGGCCAACCCGGCGCAAAGAGGACTAACCCCAGAGCGCTTGCTTGTGCATACAGATCGGCGGCGTGACCGTCACGACGACGGCCGCCTACGTAGCGATGCTCGCGCACCGCCGCACGCGCGAAGAACAAGCCGCGGTGCTGCGCGCCCCGACGACCCAGCTGCACCTGCAGCTGACGCCCGAGTACCTCGCCGCGCCGGTGCCGACGAAAGCGACGCTGGCGGCCGGCCGCAGCGGCGAAGCTGCGCGCGCAACGCCGGTCTCCGACGTCATCGAGTCGTCCAAGGAACTGTGGAACCGCGAGCTGGTGCGCGCGGTGCGGCTGGTGCAGGGCACGGACTGGGCCGCGGCGCGCGAGAAGCTGGAGGCCGGCGTGGCGGATGCGGTGGCCGGCGTGGCCGGCGCTGTTGATGTTGCGGCTGCGGCGCCGGGGTCCACTGCTGCTGCTGCTGCTGCTGCTCCTGACGCGGCGGCGCCGTCTGCGGCGCCCCTGGTAGCGAAGACGCCAGCGGTGGCCAAGGATGCTCCGCCTCCCACTGCGCCCAAGGCGGCGGCGGCGGCGGCTGTGTCGTCGCCTTCTGCGAGTGCGCCGGAGTCCGCGGTGCAGAAGGCCCTGCAGCAGCGCTTTGAGAAGGCCCCGGCTGCGGGCAAGAAGACGGTGTCGGAGGCGCTGAGCGAGCGGTACACGCCGGCTTCGCAGCGGGACACCTCGCAGCTGCGGGGGTTGTGAGAGTCGATAGGGGCCGTGATAAAGGTGGCGGAGCTCGTGCCGACGGGTGTGGTGGGAGGTTGGTTGTTCTAGCCATTGCTCTTTTTGGTCTTTTTGCGTTCCCTCAAGGGTTCCCGGTTTCGTTTGTTTTCTCTGTGTACACGAGAGTGCGGTGCCACTCATGCTCTTCTCATCTCTGGTTTCCCTTTTTTCCTTTTTCTGTTGGCGACAGCATGTCCTCTACGGGCTCCCCAAGTTTATAGCTTATCATAGAATCAGCTTTGTTTTGCGTCATGGCCCGGCGTATGTTTGTTTCCTCTCGCAAGCTGCAATCTTCCTGTATAAGTACGGATTATGTGTGTTGATTCCCGTCAATTGGCCACGTTAGCTAACGATGATCACGACTAGGATTTGCTGGTATAGCCCGCAGTTAAGCCCTCTGTGTTCGACTGACGCCATTACTTTTCTTCTTTTTTAGACCACAGGTTCCAAACGAGATAAGACCATCGGATATCGTAAGAATGGATAGGCATTGAAATGTATCATATTTATCCACATCAGAATTCATCATCTCTCATCCAAGAACCACCCCCGGTGACCCCCATCTATATAACTGCCCGCCCTCGCCGCCATTTCTATGGATATATAAGCTGGATGACGGCATTTAAACGCCAAAGACGCGAGAGACATCATCCTATCAGCAAGTATTGGGAGTATGTTTTTACACCCGTGATAACAATAGAGAGACCAAGATAAGTTAAGTGGAATGGCAGGACGTAACGATAAAAGTATAGTACAGAAGTGCAGAACTTTCTCTCTCGGGAAGAGAGACGCATGTAGAATAGAAAGCAAAGCACAAGGAAAAAAAAAAAGGAGGAAGAAAACCGTGACAAGAGGCTCGATATTGGACTTTATCTTTGATTTTGCCAACGCTAAAGAGAAACGCCGGTACAGGGAAAACGAGTAAAGAAGCTGAGAGAAACGGAAGGCTTTTGAGGCCAGGCTGTTTCAGACAGAAACAAAAGTATACAGAGAATACTGCAGCTGGCTTATAGCCAGTCCAGGAACTCGGGGGTGAAGTAGCTGATGACGATAGTGGCACCCGCACGGAGGATGCTCTCGGTCGACTCAAAAGCCATGGCCTTGAGATCAAACACACCAGCCTTGGCGCCCGCGTGGATCATGGCAAACTCGCCGCTGACCTGGTAAGCGGCGATCGGCAGATCGGGGGCGAGCTCCTTGGCATCGCGGATGATGTCGAGGTACTGGCCGGCGGGCTTGACGATCAGGATATCGGCGCCCTCGTTGACATCGCGCAGGATGGCGCGGCGGGCGAGGCCACGCCCGCTGGGGGGCAGCTGGTAGCACCGGCGGTCGCCGAACGACGGACACGAGCCGGCGGCGTCGCGGAACGGCCCGTACAGGCAGCCGGAGAACTTTGCCGAGTACGACATGAGCAGGGTCTTGTGGGCAGTGCCCTGCTCGATCAGCTTGAGCTTGATGGCGCGGATGCGGCCGTCGTTCATGTCGGACGGGGCCACGCAGTGGGCGCCGGCGTTGGCGTAGGCGACGGCCACGTCGGAGATGCGGTCGACCGACAGCTGGTTGTTCAGCGAGCCGTCGTCGCGCAGGATGCCGCAGTGGCCGTGCGACGTGTACTCGCACAGGCACACGTCGGCGCAGATGAACACCTGCGGGAAGCGCTGGCGGATCAGGCGGATGGCGCGGATCACGGGGCCCTCCGGGTCGTCGGCGGAGGTGCCGAGGGCGTCTTTGGAGCCGGGCTTCATCGGCACGCCGAACAGGATGACCGAGCGCAGGCCCTTGTGCACCAGCGGCTCGAGGAAGGCCACCAGCCTGTTGATGCCGCGGCGGTGTTGGTTGGGGAGCGAGGGGATGGCGGTTTCCTCGTCGTCGTCGTCGGTGATAAAGAGGGGGAAGATGAGCATGGACTGCAGAGGAGAGAGAGAGGGGGGGACGGTTAGAAAACGTTGCACGTGAAGATGGACCAGAGACGGAGATACACACCTTGGTCAGCTGGTGCTCGGCCTGCCAGCTCCGCGACAGCGGGTGCGAGTAGCCGCTGTGAAGATGGCTGGAGATGTCTCCGGAGATGCTGACGGTGGTGGCAGCGGTGCTGGTATAGGACGGCCGGGAGATGCTGGAGGCATGATCGTCGATGGTGGAGTTGGAGCCTCCGGCCCGAGTCGGTCGGCGACCGGCGCCGGCCTCGCGCATGGCGAGGTCTTGAACAAGGCTGGAGAAGGACATGTTGGAGAGCGGGAGGGCGATATGGTCGAGAGGATAGAGACGGACGGAGGACTCGAGACTCGAGAGAAGGGGAGGAAGCAAATGTTGGGTTGGAGATAGGGTGAGAAGTGAGAAGTGAGCAATGAGTAATACACAGAGAGAGGGAGAGAAAGAAACGAAGATTAGGTAACGGAAAAGAAGCAACGTGTTGTCCTCGCTCCAAGAACGAACAGAGAGACACACAGACGAAGATCAGCCTGAAGGTGTCTGAGATAGAAACAAAAGCCCGAGGAAATATATATATATATATATATATCGAGAAGAAGAGGGTGGGACGATTCTGCAAGAGCGAAAAAGAGTGTGAAACCGAACGCCGAAACAGCGACCCAGTTTTTATTTTTTTTTCTTTACCCAGAGGCGAAATGGAAGACGAAGCCGTTTATTGCCATAGAGACAGAAACGCCAGCGAGAAAGAGAGAGACACACGGACTTCACACAGGAGAAACATATACGACAAAGGAGAGGAGACACAATATAACGACCGCAAAAAAAAAAAAAAAACCTGCAGAGAAAACGAAAGGCAGAAAAATAATCACAACATCGGCTGATTAGGCGGTCAATGCGAAACGAAGGAGGAACAAAAGCCGCCACCGTGCCCCGGCAGATTTCCAGCACTGTGCCAGAGTGCACTGCAACATCCACCAAAGAGCCATACAAAATCGGCTGACCCAGCAACAGTGCGAATTGGCCGCCACTCCAGCACGCACTGTACCGCTGCGGCTGCGGCCAATCACATGCCGTGGATGATTAATGCACCGTGTTTGCTGGCCGCGGCTTTGGCCTGATTGGTTGGAGGCACAGTCGATCGAGGATGCCGGCAAATCTGCACCCCGGGAAAGTGGTGATCGGGCTCTTGAAGATAGGGCCGGTTGGAATGCCCGGTAACCCTAACCCTTAGAAACTGGAGTATCTTCGAAGTTGGGCACATGGACACTCAAACGACATGAAGGACCACGGCTGCGGCGCTCAATGTCTTCTTCACGCGAGCTTTCTAGTGATTATGAACTGGCGGCCCCATAACTTCTGCAGTGTCATTTCCAAGACAGACCACGGGGGATCGCATTGAGACCCCCTTGGATGCTGTAGGATGGAGGCCAGGAGACACACTGCGATTCCACATGTCCGTTGGCTGACTTGGGTGCTTATGGCTAATGCGGTCTGTCGGATCAAGTGTTGGGGTGTCTGGTTGGACTCAACACAATTGACATTCAAATCTTAACTCTCCTTCGACATTCTCTGTTTGACCTAAGCTCCTAAGATGGCACTCCGGCGAGTAGTTGATACTGGGAGCTGCATTGAAACTATTCCCACGAACAAAGAGACATCCAAGGTTGCACTAGAGGACTAATGTCTGATTTCACGTCCTATTTCATTCCTGCTTCTGTCTCAAGTCCGTGGGAAGGCAAGTGGGGCCATAGGGCTTATCGATACCACCCTAACCCTACATTACACAGCATATCATGGGTCCTGCCCCTCGAAGATCTTGCCATACCCGATGACTTCCCCCCACGAGAGAGGGCCCACGAAGGAATAGAGTTGCTTTATTTATATGTAGAGTGAAGCTTGAAGCTCAGAGAATATAATGGACTCATTCACATGCCTTTCTCAAGCTGTGATATAGGCCTTTCTCCAGAGCTTGTTCTCTGACTTACACGAGCCCACTTACACCAGCTCTTTAGAGCGTTAAGAGAGCCATAATCCACTCTATTCAGTTCCATACCATACTAGACGTTACCTGTAGGCACATGGTAGTCACTAGACACACTCGTGGGCCTGTCCTCACCCCCATAGCTGCATACCGTCCTTACATGCACACCATATGCACCTAAATCGTGATCCGTCAGCACCTTCCCACCCAAACTGCCTGTGACGATAGCTTCACTCCTCTACTTGCATATACCAGTCACCGGTCTGCAAAAATAGAGAGCAAATGAATCAGAGCTAGGGCAAACGTGTGACCTGGTCGTGGGGTATAAAACGGTGCAAGAAGCCCTACCTGTCTTCAGGTGGTTTCTTCTTTTCGCAACTCCCACAAAACCTGCTCTGTGTTTCTTCTTCCTTCACATCACTTTTTTTCCTTCTTCATCCTTTTCAATCAAAGATCGGAATATCTTTAGCTATTCATCAAACTACTATCAATCATTCTTACTCTTTCATTGTCTGAAGATAGTTTCACTTGTTGAACATTCTTTATTCACATATCACTTTTTCATTCTTTCATTGTAAGTTGAGACACTTCTCATATATTGAGCTCTCTAGCTAAACTATCACTGGTTTTGAAACCAGTCTCCATTCAATGAGCACTGAAAACTAACTAAAGCATTGCATAGGTATCCCGGATACGGTGAAAGAAAAACCCTCATTATTCTTTCAAGTAACTAACTAACTATGGATGAAGAGAGAGGAAAGGTAAGCCAGACTACTAAAGTCCAACCCACAAATCACTATGCATGCAATGGGAGAGAAAACAGAAAACACATGAAAAGTCCCACCAACTAACTCCGTGATGAACTTTCGAAACACAAAAAAAAGAAGGCAAAGGCCCGGACTCCGAGCCCGGAGCTCAGCCTCGATCCTCAAAGTCCGTCGTATTGGCGCCACCTCCCCGTGATTTCGGGTCTCCCGCCCCTGGGCCGCGACCGTCCCACGGCGACTAATCGCCACTCGAGATGGTCGGACCACAGCATTGGATCCAGCCTTCTGGCCCAGCCAAGCGACGGCTCCGACAGTTCGGTCTGCTCATCCCTCGACGAGTATCTGGAGCGCGTGCGGAACCGACGTAAGTCAAGAAGTTGGAGGTGCAGATGGTGGTGTATTTCTGTTTTGTTCTTGGGCGAAGATGAAAGAAACGACACATGGAGAGAAGACGGATAGGAAGCGAGGGTTCAAGAAAAGGGGCAGATGTGGTGGGAAAGGGGAAAGAGAACACCGTGCAGGCTCAATCTTTCCCAATTGCCAGTTGTTGCTCACCACTGCTCTCCTTCTTGTTCCCTCTCTTTTTTTTCTCGCTCTCCCTGAATTGTCGTGATGCGTCGTTTCCCATCTGTGTCCCCTTAACCACAGACCGAGGGAATGTCCACTGATGAACCTTCCCCCATTGCTAACCACCACCCACTGTTTCTCCCTTGACAGCCCAGGCCACGTTGACTCTTCACTCTGATGACGAAGGCGACTCGAGGTCCTCGTCCGACCAAGAGCTTCCTCCGCTCATCAACAGCAACAGCACAAACGGATTGGGTGACAATATTGATAGCAACACGAACTACCTAAACGCCTCGCCGATCTCTCGTGACGGATCGGATCAATATCTGAGCACCACTATCAACACCAACGATCTCCAAACCTCCACCAACGATTCGTTCCAGGTTACCACCGGCGGAGATTCGTCGACCAACATCGACTCTGAGCAGGCTGTGGGCTCGACCTCGGTGTTTTTGTGCCCTGTTTTCGTCCCGGACCCCCAAGGTCTCGCCCAGGCACTGCTTCAAGCCAACTCCCCCTGTTGTCCGCCTACGGACACCGAACCTGTGTTCAAGCCATCCGACTGGCTCTCCCTAGGCTCATCCTCCCCCGAGCCTTGCCTGCGCTCCGAGCCAAGGTATGTCAACCCATTCAGCTCTTGCACAGGCCAAGACCCCATCCGATATCATGTGAAGTCGATTCTGACAAACTTGTAGTGATCGCTCCAGAGTTGAAATCGGGCTTCGTTCTGGTTTTGTCGCTTCCAACTCGGGTTGGACGACAATTAAGAAGACAGTCAAGCAATCGTGCTATCGGGTCTTTGGAAAATTGCATTTGCGTGGAAAAAAGTTCAGAAAGCTTCGCCTGCATAGCCGCTATCTGAACCGCAGAAACCTCCCACAACGTGCGAAGCTCTTCCCCCGCCCGCAAAGAAAGCTGTCCAAGCGACGCCGAGAGCCAAACCTCGTCGCTACCAAGACCGCAACAATGGGACGCGGTCGTGAGTTCAAGGCAAAGGTGGTGGCCAAATTCCACAAGGTGAAAACTTCATTCCCTTCGGCTGTTCGTTCTCTGTATGCTCGGATACTTCGCCAGGATCCGGCTGCTCAGTCCACTCCTGCGCAGGCGAGAGAAATCACACCCACCGAACGCCGGCTAAATGAGGGCAACAACCTGAACCAGCCCAAGCCCCAACAGCTTACCGGCACGAAGGTTTCTCGAAAGCCTGTTGATAAGGGAGGCGACAGAATTCGCCGCGGCGCGGAAATGGGTGACGGACCCAACGAGAATGCGGGACAGTCGTCCCGGGAACATGAAGCCACCGGCCAGGGACAAGCCAGCCCGAGCAACGGCCGCCAGAATTCGGGTTCAGCCTCCAAACCAACTGACGGCAAGGAAGAAGGTGACAAGGAAGACTATGATTCCGCCAAAACTCTCCTGCCCGAAGGAGATGACAACAACGGGAATGCTGTCTCCGGTGGTCAGAACGAGCTCAATGGACCAGTCAACCAACACAATCTTCTTGGACCGGGAACTTTGTCCTACACAGTAATGCTGGCGAATGGAATGCCGTCGACCGACCAGATGTTCCAGACGCGTCTTGCCAATCTGGTGAAGCTGAATGCTTATGGCAGATCCCGCGATCGAACTGTGGCCGGGATGGAGGACCAGTTCGACGGAAAGCTCCAGCGGATGACAAGCGGGCAAGTTATGGAGACTACCGGATCTCATGTGCTGGACATGACGGGCACCAACCACCACCATCGCCGAATGTCGGCACCGGCTCGTCTGGCTGTTGATGACCAGCTTCAAGGCCTGATTGGCCTCGGAGACTGCTCTCTGGACAAGTCTGGGGCCGTGAAGTCTCTGGTGGCGGCGACCGAGACAGCCTGCACTGCTGCGCCCGGTGGACACGCCGAAGTTGAAGTCCCTCAACCGGCCCCGAACCAGCAGTCGCTTGCGACGCGCAACCGTCTTCGCCGCCTTGGCCGTCGGGTTCGGAGATTGTTCAATTAACGTTTCGAGCGGCGGTTGCCGGAGTGGCACGTGGAAATGAGGTTCTGTGCTCTGCTGGGTTGAGGCTAGTCAGTATTGCTTTCAAATAGTGGTTCTTCTCTCATTTCATTTCTCCGGGTTCTTCCTCTTTGTTTCTGTCTTTCTCTTTTGCTGTCTCTCTCTTTTCTGTCTGTCTTTGCTTTTGCTGTTCACTCACTATTTGCTTGATGATTTGTTCGTTTCTTTTCGGTTCGTTGTGCTTGTGTTGCTTCCTGTGTGTGGGGGAAAGAGGGTATGGAAACGGAGTTTGTGCAAGAAGATGATGAGCAAAAAGGGGGGGGAGACCAATCCATCCTTTTTTTTGTTTCAATCATCTATCTTTTCACTCATTCCATCACCGTTCATGTCTTTCTACCCTCTCCCCCCCTTTTGCTTTCCCCTTTGAAGTTTTCTCTCCTGTGGTTTGAAGCTTGGGAGAGAATAAAGCGTTGAGATTTGAATTTGGTTGAGTGTTGAGTGGGAAAGGAGGAAAAAACAGAATTTGGGTTTTTGGGGGGAGAGCTTTCGTTTTGTGGCTTTGTGCTCTCCCTCCTTCCTTCTCGAATTCATTTTTGCCCTCTATTTTACCATTCTGCAAAAGTTGTTGCCCTAAGATTATCCTGTGTTTACCTAATCAGGCAATTGCTCTTTTACCTTTCTTTATTTCTGACTGTTTTCTCTCTCTTATCTAGGAGTTTGTTGTTGTCTCTGAGTCATGAATAGTTTGGAGCTTCGTGGCTATGAGTGGGAGGAGGGGCTTGGCTTCGGGTTGAACCCCAATAGCGGGGCATTATTAGGGTTAGACAGAGTATCTATCCTCTTCTACAAAGTATTGCTCAAGACTCCTAATACACATTTCAATTATTTGACAGGTCCATGTGTCTCTGAGGCTAAGGTGGTGCAAAAAAAAAGGAGAGAATATATACAAAAAGGGGTCCGACTGGCCGGGTATCTTAGGGTTGGATGAATGGCATGTGATATGATGACAAGAAGGAAAAGCAGTAAACGAAGAGCGAAAATTCAAGCCACGCCTGTTCTTTACTTGCACGCAACTGCTACTAGATGTGCTCAACTCCCTTCACACTCGAAGGTTCTTCTTGATGGTTTCCAAATCCTCCGGTGAGAACCCCAGAGTTCCCGTCACATAGGTGTCCCAGCCGCCGTAGGTCTGACCAACAGCGTCCTCGAACGCGACCCAGCAGTCCTCGTACAAGTTGCACGCGTTCCGGAAGCCGGGGGTATCGTCAGTAGGAGCTCTGCACTGCATGCGGGCGAAGCCGAGAAGCATTTCCCGCGCGGCCTCGGTGCCGATGCGCGAGAGCATGTAGTCCAGCACGACGACATCGCGGGGGGAGCCGGCGAGGCCGTGCAGCAGGCCAGCGACAACCCCGGTGCGGTCGCGGCCGGCGGTGCAGTGGAACAGCAGGGGCTCGGCGGGGCGGTCGCGCAGGTGGGAGAGCAGGGCGGTCAGGGTGGGGCGGTACAGGGCGAGCACCTGGAGGTACTCGGCGACGAGGCCGGCCGCGCCGTGGCCGCGGATGAAGGGGGCGAGGTCGAGCGGGGCGGCGGCGGCGGCGGACGGCTCGAGCCAGACGGCGGCGGCGCCGGGCAGCGCGGGGTCGGTGCCGAAGACGGCGTGTTCGTGCGGGGTGCGCAGGTCGAAGACGCAGCGCAGGCCGAGGGCGGCGAGGGCGGGGTCGGCGGCGGCCAGCACGGCGGCGGGCGGCGGCGGGGGCTGATCAGCGGTGGCGGCGGCGGCGGCCTTGGCGAGCACGGCGCGCACGCGGTCGAGCGAGGCGCTGCGGTAGGCCAGGCCGGGCCTCAGGGCCGAGCCCGGGAGGGCGGCGAGGTCGCGGGCGTTGATGAGGGTGGTGGAGGCGAGGAAGGGCGGGGCGGCGAGCACGGTGCGGAGGGTGTCGGCGGGGATGGGCTCGAAGACGTCGGTGTTGGCCAGCTCGCGGAGGGCGGCGAGGTCGAGGGCGGCGGCCGGAGTGGACATCCTGGCTTCTTTTGGGGGATGGGGACGGGGAGTCTACGTGGGTGTGGAGGGAAAGACAGAGGGATCGAGGAAGAGAGAGGGAAAGGGGAGAGTGATGGATGCTAAGACACAGAAAGACGCCGAGCTGATGTTGAAATGTCGGTGTCTTCTTAGTGGAGAGAGTCTGGCGGCTGGCAAGAAAGACGCGGGAGCACAGCAGACTTATAGACGGAGATAGAGCTACCAGCAAAGAAGACGATGGAAGGAAAGCCACGAATGAGAAATCAGAAGGCGGAAATCAAAGACAGGAACACAGCCAGAGAAAAAGCCCCTGGCAGAAGATAGACAAGAGGAGTCAGGACCGGAGTCTACTTATATACACTCCGAACAAACCCGGGGTCATCAAGCAGTCACACACACAGCAAATAGAAACTTGCGGGAAGAAGTGTGCTGGACTTAATGAGGAAAAAGCAGCAGGAAGTAAGAGGAGGTATAAGTACTTATAAGGATTTAAATGGATTTAAAGACACAAAAAAAAAAGAGGACCCCCGGCCGGCCGCGGATGCGTTTGTCGGTCGGTGCGGGATCCCGTCTAACTTAATGCCGTTTTACCCTTCCCCCCTGTCTACCACGGAGACTTTCTCTCTGCCCGACGTAATACACACGCATTTCACTCTGCACCCGTAGACAAGAAGAAAACTTAGAGAAAAAATAAGTTTCTTTTTTTACAAACGCCGTGCAAGGTACGGTTTTGGAAGCCTGGAGGCTGACGGAGACATACATACACACGCGAAGTGGGTTTGTTGGGGCACGCCTTTGCGCAAAAAGTGGGACACGGCTGTTGGTGATCGCCGAGCCGGAAGGCGTCGCCAAGACTTCTCCCGTTGTCAGCCCCCCGCCGCTCCGGAGCTGTTTTCTTCCGTGGCCCGCTACCGTGTGCTGGCCGGCATCTCCCCTCCGGACACCGCGCTATATTATATCCCCGCCCCCTTTTTCTTTCTCTCTTTTTTTCTGTTTTTCCGCTCTGCGTCGCTCCAAGCTGGTTCGATTCTCCCCTCGGTGGTGGCGTTTGGTGGTCGGCCTAACCCTAACAAACCCTATACCCCGCCAACCATCGTCAAACACCAATTCCTCCCCACCCCTTCTATTGACTTCCACCCCCTTCCCGTATGTTTACCTGTTCACTGAGAATCCCTTATGAGGGCCAACTTTGTGTGTTATCTTCCGTCAATTGGCATGGTTAGCTAACGATGATCATGACTAGGATTTGCTGGTTCGGCCCGCAGTTAAGCCCTCTGTGTTCGACTAACGCCATTGACTTTTTTTTCTTTTTTTTTGGAATTGATGATTTCATTTTTTCTTCTTTTTTTGGAATTGATGATTTCATTTTTTCTTATAAACAAAGAGACACATACGTACATAATGTGTCATATACACTCGTATATATCCATTCAAGCATTACCATCTCGCTATCCGAGATATCAAAACTCCATACTCCATGCCACTGGCCTCAGTAATCCTCCCGACCGGGTTCTGGGTATCAACGTCTACACATACACAGGCCCCAAAGGTGTTCCGAGGGGCATACACACACACATACAGATATAATTACAGTATATGCACACCCAACTACGCGCCTCATCCATTCATACCGCCATGTCCAATACTCTGACATCCGGCGTCTTGGTCTCGTCCTCGCTCGCCCCAGAGTCTTCCGTATCTGGCTCCAAGTCGGGCGTGGCCGGCCCACTTGGTGGAGATGAAACGACCGGCTCCTCAGGGTTTGTTGAAGAGTCTATAGAGCCAGAGGGCTGTCGGATACCGTCCTGCCTCTGAGTGCAGTGGTTTATATCCTGGATAACGTCTACATGGTCGGTTATCGAGTTGGACGGGTCTTTTGTTGGGTTTACGGGTCTCGTCGTCGGTCCCGAGTCGTGGTTGACGGCAGAGGGGAGTGGGTTCAGCCTAAACGTTGACTGGCGCTCTTGACGGGGCCGAGTAAAATTCGGTACGATGTCTCCAACGATACTGCTTCGTTCCCCTAGATTGTTGAGTGGGCTATCCCAGCTGCCGTCGTGGAATCCATCTTCCTGACTGGACTCGGTGAACAGACCAGACGCACCGGCTGACACAGCGAGCACCACTGGCGTGTCGTCTTCCGGGACCAAGCGTGGCTGGTCCGGGCTGGGCGGCCTCGCCCGCCGCCGACGATTTCTGCGCGACGGCCGGGCCGAGTCTGATGAGCCCGAGAGCCGTCTCTTGATGCCCGTGGTGCAAGAAGAACCATGCTGCGAGGTCCCCGGCTTTGCGGTGGCATGGTGGGATGGGCCCGTTGGCCTGCGCGAGGCTCGTCCAGCACGGCGGCCGGCGGCCTCTGCAGCAAGAGCAGCGTCCAGCTCTGCGGCCAGGAATGCCGTGTCAGGCGCCTGGTAGGACGCGAGATGGTCGCCGGCTCTCGCCGTCCTATCCGCTGCACGCACGTCTGCGGCGTAGGTGGCTTGGGTCGGGGTAGCACAGCCGTCGTCGTCGACAGCGGATGGTGGTGGGGTGGCAGCGAGGTCGGAATGGAAGAACGGGTGGTTCAGGCATGTCGCCGCCGAGGGCCGATCATCGGGGTTTGTGGCGAGCAGCCAGTCGAGCAAGTCGGAGCGATGGCAGGGAAAGGGGTCCCGTCTAGCAAACGCCAGTTTCTCCCGTAAGAGGATCGCGTGGCAGTCGGCGAACCCCTGCGACAAGAACCTTCTGGTGAAAACACCCCCAAAAAGCCGAAGCGCCACGGCGCCCACCGAGAACATATCGAGCTTATTCGAGCGGGTCTGGCCACGGAATACCTCGGGCGCGATGTAGAAGCATGTGCCCATGTTGGTGAGCGGGTGGGTGACATCGGTGGCGATGCCGAAGTCGACCAGCTTGATTTCCAACGGATTGCGGCGGGGAACCATGATGTTGTCCGGCTTGATGTCTCGATGGATGACTTTCTCACTGTGGAGGTATTTCACCGCGCCCAAAAGCTGGCGGAGCACTTCCCGGCGTTCAGCTGCACTGAGCGGCGAGACATGGGCGTCAAGAGCCACTTCAAGGCTAGTGCCCTCGACATACTCCATGACGAGACATAGATTATCTGGGCCAGAATCGAAAAGATACTCTGGCTGAACAAACTGGCCAGTCTTACCAAGAGCGATATACTTTACAATATTTGGCTATAGGACGATTCAAGTTAGCTGGATAGCTCTCGTGGTGGAGTGTCCGTATATCAGATTGACTTACATGCTTCACCAGCCCCAGCATCTTCGCCTCCTGCTCCTGGAGGGTTTTCCTGGCCTCAAGTGTGGGCTTGTACTCCTTCATAGCAAAGACTCTCCCGGTGCGCTCATGGACGATCTTGCGCACCGTTCCAAACCCACCAGATCCTAGCGTTGCTTGTGGACTAAGATAGCAAGGACGCGATGCAGTGGTCGTTGGGTCCTCACTCACAATCCCCATCGAGCTGAAACTTCTGATAATGACGTGTTTTGCGCGTTCATTGCAATAGGCTATCCAGTCCACCGGGGGTTTGGGGCGGTGGATGAAAATTTCCGTCCCGTTTCCGAGCATGATACTTGCTGTTTCGAATTCCAGCAAGGTTCGAGATGAGCGGACGAAATTCCGGTTGTTCCGTATGGACATCATGGTGCCGGACGGGACGAGGCTTTTCAACACTGTGGTGCAGTCTGGGCAGATCACCACAACGGCAAGCTCCTGATCCGCGATCCCTGGGGCTTTAAAAACGATGTCGCACAGCTTTGAATCTGTGCCAATGGTGAACCTGTCTCCGCTTTTAGGAGTGTAGTTAGTAGTGATGCGAAGGATCAAGGTGAGGGCGTCTGATGGTGTTCCATCATCGTTAAAATACTCTGGCACGTCTTCCGCAAATGGCTCGTTATATCGGTTGCCGAGTAGTCTTCTGTTTCCCGAGATAGTGAAGATCGTTTTGGCGTCGTCGGACATGGCGTGGAATTGCCTATTCGTTGGCATTGGTGAGGGGGAAAGAAGAAGAAGAAGAAGAAGAAGAAGAAGAAGAAGAAGAAGAAGAAGAAGAAGAAGAAGAAGAAGAAGAAGAAGAAGAAGAAGAAGAAGAAGAAGAAGAAGAAGAAGAAGAAGAAGAAGAAGAAGAAGAAGAAGACCATTGAACGGCCAGAAGGGAAGTATGCAACATACAAGAGGACTATCAAGACAACTAAGACGGACATTTCCCAACCGCGCCCTGGAAAGGACGTCTCTTATCTACGAGACAGAGTGGGAGAGGAGTTGAGGGAAAGAGATTAGGCGCCCCGGTGATATGACATGGCGGCTGGGTTGGCCCAAACAAACGCCCTCAGCCATGATGCCCGATTATAATGTGACTCGGGACATCCATTCAAGCGGCTATCTGACACATGTTTGAGAAGTCGGTCACAGAAGAAACGAACGGCGCTTGTTGGATGGAAGAATCCTTTCGATCAAGAGGAAGGTTGTCTGCCCATGACTCAGCCGTAGGCGCGCGGTAATTGTGATGAGCATAGCATACGCGCTTCCAATATTCTGCCCTTGTCATTGGCTGTTACTCCACCTCGTTTCTCATTCTTCTCCAAATGAAGTTTTACCAACAATGGCTTTTCCAAGATATATATGGACGAGCGAGGACGTGATCGTCCCTTTCAAAATGGCCGCTGGAGCGACAACCTCAAACACCTCGTCCTCATCGCCCACCACAACGTGCACCATATCCATCCTCCGAACTCTTGAATCCCCCTTCCTCTGCCAGCCTCGACCCTTGACATCCACGCCGCGATGACTGAAACACGAGACCATGTGCTCGATTTCGCGATCAAGAAAGTTAATGACTGCCTGACAAACCTTGCCGAACTGGGGCGGCCCGGTCACTGGATTCTCCATAACGAGGCGGTCTATGCCCGGGACCTTGACACGCGACCCTCTTCCAGAAATCCAGACACCGAAGTCCTGGTTGATTTCTACAGCGAGGATCTCTTGCGCTGGGCTGGCGAACCACCGGCTCCGGACCTGCAGGACGTCGCGTTCTGGCGTGCGAAACGCGCCGACCTCGAGGAGAAGATCGCCCAGGCCAAGGCGGGACTTGTGACGCCCCAGTTCACACCTCAGGAGCTGCGCGAACTCGAGTCTATAGAGCAACAAGACGGCAACTTTTTCCACACCGTCATCTACCGCAAGATACTCCTGACGGAGCGCATGAAGCGTGGTATCTTCAACGTCTTGTTTCTGCTTGCCCAACTCGGTCGTCCCGGCCAGTGGGTCCTGCACAAGTCGGAGTTTTATCATCCTGCCATCGATACACGCCCGCAAACTCGAACCGGGAAGAGTATTGCCATCCGCGACACGATTTTCACAGGTGCGACTCTTTATCTCGCCTGCGGGATCCAAGTTCCCTATGAAGTCTTCTGGGATGGAGACACCCCGCCGGATTTCACTTCCAGCGAATACTGGAAAGCTGCATTTGATGAAATCTCGGCGAACCACACACTTGCAGAGGCGGGGTCCATCCAGCCCCATTTCACTGCGGATGAGCTGCGAGTATTGGAAAAGCTAGAGGAGCACGAAGACCAGGTCTTTGGATGGTATGCCAGACATCCTAGAATCCCACAAAAACCTTTGTCTCCAGCTGCCCAGCAAGCTAGGACGCAGCTAGCGGTACTACGCCATAAAGCCGCAGAAGCACTTGAGGATCTTTGGTGTTCTGGACTCCCGGGGAAGTGGGTGGTAGTCCACGAAGATCTGTATCGTCCGGAACATGACACCCGCTTCCGCAAGCACGAGCCTGAGCAGGTCCTCATTGACAAGAACATTCCTCTTTACTTTGACGCCCGCTACGGACGGGCGGCCCCCAAGCCCGACGACCGTTGCTACTGGGAAGGGAAACTGGCCGACCTTGAACGAAAAGTCGCGGACGTGGAAGCCGGCATCCTGACAACCCACAGCTTCACCGACGGGGATCTGATGAAAATCGAGCTTCTGAACCAAGAGTTCATCGCGGCGCTTGCCGAGTGGTCATCGAAGGGGGCGTCCAAAGCAGGCGACATCAAGTCGTGGCTGGGGATGGCTGAAGCCGCGAGCGGGCCGCCAGACCCTCCTCAGGAGCAGAGAACACTGAGCCCAACGTCGGAGGCCGAGTGGCCGCAAACGCCGAGCGAGCACGCCCCCAGTGACGTGACGTCTTCCGTTGAGACTGAGCATCCCACCACACTCCAGACCCCCAAACAAACGCCAGAACCCCACCATGAGGAGACGCCCCGTCCCGAATATATCGCATTTCCACCCAAACGGCCGGCACCGCTAGCTGTCCCCGCAGCACCGGCGAAGCGCAAAGCCCTGACGCCGCCGCCCGCACCCCCAGGGGCGAAACCGACACCGGGCGGCGAGGAGACGCCCCGTCCCGAATATGTCGCATTTCCACCCAAACGGCCGGCACCGCTAGCTGCCCCCGCAGCACCGGCGAAGCGCAAAGCCCTGACGCCGCCGCCCGCACTCCCAGAGGCGAAACCGACGCCGCCGCCCCGCCCGGAGTCGACACGACAAACCTGTGTGCATCGTGGGGACACGGCCGAAGCGCCTGCGTCACCGGTGAAGCAGCGCGGCGCCGCCAGAGGAGGACCACGTGCTCGACCGCGCCAATCCGCCAAACAGCACAAACCACGGCCTAAAGCCTCGGCGACGGGTCCGTTGCGACGGAGCAGCCGCGTCGCGGCACTGCCTCCCAGGTCGTATAAAGTATGAATACCAAGCTGGCTTGGGAGATGTACTTACGGGGGGGCATCTGACTTTGGGTACTACGAGTAATTGCGCTTTTTTATTTTTATTTTTATCTTTATTTTTATTGTTATTTGTATTTTTTCATTTTCCTCTTCTTCTTCTGTTCATGTTGGGAGTTCTTGGAAGCAGCAGCGGGGGTTTTATTGTTTCTATTCTCGGGTTTAATACCAATTGCATTGACCAGAGATACTCACCGATGCAATTGACAGTGAAAAAGCGCGTCCTCTTCCTGTTGCAGAACACTGAGCCCGTCGCTCCATCCTAACCTGGCGTTGGTGATCAGTCCCGTGAGATAGGGTTAGGTAGGGGTTACCCCGCGGATTTTCAAGCCGCTAGTTTACCGCCGACTAAAGTTCACCCGCCCCATTTTAAGCGCCAGCTATGGCGGCTCGGCCCGCCGGCCGTGGGAGCCGGCTTGGGGCGCTTAGAATTATTAAAGGGTCTCCTCCGTCTTGTTGGTTGGGAAAGATGAGGGCCGTGAGGGCGGCTCGCACCACCCTCCGTATCGCTTTCCATTCAAACACACTCAGACCAACACTGGCCGACCCTGATGGTGTCTCCTTTCCACACGGTCAAGCTCGGAGGAGTCATAACATCATTTCATGCGGCAGTGGGAGGCCGGTCCCGCTGAAGCGCCATATTTGCTAGTTCTTCGGTGAGAGCCGGACGAGACGTTTCGACTCTGCAAAGGCCAGCAAGCAGGCCAAGTGTCTGAAAGAGAGAATCGGCATCGAGATTTCATTGGTGATATAAACAAGCGCCGGGTATAAAGCCAGATTGTTGCGTCACGGCGCGTGACGGCGGCTATTTCACTTTTGAGCTTGCTCCTTCCAAATTCGCGACAATGGATTCGAGCTCCGGCGTTTATCTGATTCTAGCACAAGTACCAATGTTGCAAGTACCAAAAGCCTGCTATGCCCGTACATAAACGACTCGTTTCGTCTGTACTGCACCACACGCGCAACAGGCCCGTTTCAACTCCCTCCATCTATCACAACGCCGGATGAGGCCGGAAGCCAAGCGGCGGCAACGAACGCTTCACTGCATATCAGGCAGCATAGGAACAGTTCATCGCCGTCGACGAGAATCGCTAACTTCTAGCAGAATATATCTGATTTGACGTCTGCACCATCACACAACACGACAACATGCTTGCTCTTCCTGCTATCTTTCTTCCTCACACACACGTATACACATGCGCATACACCACCACACTCAACATTTCCTAATTGCCATCCACGCTGTCCTCTGAAGCGCGTCAAATGCAAACGAAGCACCATGAAGCCCGTTCAAATGCCACGGTCGAGACAAAGTGAGCTTCGATGGGGCCATCACGTTCACAGAAGCCGCCATGGAAGAGCTTGTGAAACTTGGCCGTCCAGGCCGGTGCATTCTACACCACGAGCCCCTTTACAAAAATGAGCCTCGACACCCGGCCGCAGCCACGAAACACCGACGCTGACACCAGTCTCAGAGTCCTCATCCCTGATCTCACCTGGCGCGACCTGGTGTGGCCTGCTGAAAAGCCGGCGCCTAATTTCGAGGACCTTGGGTTTTTGGGAAGCCAAGGAGGCCGAGCTGGTCGACCAAGCTGGCCAGAGGCCAAGGCTGGCCTTGTCCAGCCCCGTTTCACACAAAGCCGAGCTGCAGGTCATCACTGCCTTCGAGCAGCAGGAGGGCCACAGGTTTCATAGTCTTCGAGCCAGGAGGATCCAAAATGCGAAGCGAAAGGTGATGGACGACATCTATCGCCCTGCTGGGCTGGGACGCCCTGGACAGTGGGTAACGCACGCCGAAGACTTGTATGTCTCTTTCAACGGCTTCCGCTCTCCAGAGAAGGACGAGTCTGGCACTCGGTTGAGGCAGATCTTGATTGATGAGACCATTGATGTGCACTTCGACGCCAGCGCACGAGAACCCCGCGCATTTACCAGTCTGGCCGATTGCAAAGACAAGAATGCGGAGCTGTGCAAAAAGCGAGACGATATCCAGGCTGGCCGATTGCAAAGACGGGAATGCGGAGCTGTGCAAAACGCGAGACGATATCCAGGCTGGCCGATTGACCACCAACATCCAAAACTGGCTCACGGAAGGCGATGGTGGGCCTGCAGTCTGCGGTCCGTTGGAGTTTCACCGCCAGCGGACCCTCACACCACCGACGCCGGACCTTCCACCGGAAATGTCTTGCAAACCAGTCCGTGCCGCCCCACACGAGCCGGGGGTGCTCCGAGCAGCAAGAAGCCCCGCAAGACTATCCGGCTTTCGCCGCCCACCAAGGAACCACCATCACAGCCGCCCGCCGAGAATACGAGGCCGGCCAGAGGCCGTCGGTCACCAGTTGCGGCCACCGCCCGGCCAGCGACCAGACCCTCTCGCACGCGGCGCGGAGAACCGGCGGATGGCAAGCAGCAGGCGCAAACACCGGCGCTAAATGCAAGCGTGCCCCGGCGGCCGACATTGCGGGACGGGGCACCAGTAGCCGCCAGGGCACTAAGAAGGAGCGCGCGGCTCGCGGAACTGGCGCTAAAGACACGGGGTTGAGTGAAGGGAAGGAAGGAGGGCGGGAAGGAGGGAGCGTGTCCTTGTTCAGTGTACCTAGGTACCTCAGTCTGTATGTACGGTTGGTTTGGTAGCTTTTGTTGTTTTGTAGTTTTTTCCAAGTTTGAGATACGCGCGCGAGTACCTTGAGAAGAAGGAGACTAAGCGCCACGAGGGTCGGAGGACCGAGGTGGCTTCTAAATTTGGCTTGTACGCAAGGCCGGCCGGCCGTATGATGGCAGAGGATTGAATTTATATCAGGGCGGCTTTCCGAAACGGCCGCCGGCCGATCTGGCCGGGTGATAGATTCTATTGGGTAGACCCCCGAATGAGAGGAACGGAGAGGGAGTGACACAATGAAGGTATATCTACAACGAGTATATAGAGCCCGTCGGACCCTTACGGATTCCACTCTTCCAGCCGTGTCATGATACAACAACTCAAATCACCTCCACTCACCTTCTATTCTACCATCACCACCATACCATTCTAGTTAACTTCATAAAACAAACATTCCAGTCTCACAAAATTCCTCCATAGCGAAGCCCGGAACTTCCAGCAGCGATGCACGACGAACGGGCCGAGCCGGGTCATACGACATCACTCATGGTTGTGATTGAGTACGATACCGTGCTGTACAATGTCATCAACTCCGCCAACCGAATGCTGATGCATCTCGGCATTTTCCACCGGCCGGGCCAGTGGCTTTTCCACCCTGAGTATCTCTTCCTCCCGGGACTTGAAGTAATCCCACGTTCGTATCTCACGCGTGGAGATTATGCTTCTCCCACGGACATGGACTGGGATAGCGACCAGATCGTGCTGAGTGCCGATGACATCCACAACTGGGAGACCAAGAAGGCCGAGCTGAATCAGAAGATCAAGCTGATCCCGGCCCCCGTCCAAGACCTTTTCACCGAGCAGGACCTGGAGCTGTTCACCTCACTCAAGCAGGAGGAATACCCCTTCTGGACGACGATCAAGCGGCATCAAGAAAGCCCGATCTTCGAGCAGATCACCAGCGTGTACAAGATGATGACACGCCTCTCGGAGCTCGGACGCCCCGGCCAGTGGGTGCTGCACCAGGAAGACCTCTTCCATCCCGAGATCGACACACGCCCGCACACCCGGGCTTTTGTGACAGTCCAGATCCCGATAAGAGGCCGGAAACCTTATGTAAACGAGACCGACGGCGTGCGCAAGCTCTGGCCATCCTCCATCCATTGGGCAGGACTCCAGGCACCTCCGGACTTCACTTCGCCCAAGTTCTGGGCCGACAAGTACGAGTACCTCTGCGAGAAGCATTGGGAGATCATGAATGACCTCGTGCACCCCGAGTTCACGCCAGCCGAAGAACAGCTGCTGGGTGAGCTGGACGGGAAGCGAGCCACCGTTTTTGGGTGGCACGCCCGGAACATGCTCTGGGTCCCGAGATATGCCTTCTCACACGAGCTGGAAGCCTTCAATACCGGCACCGAGGCACGGCTCGAGGTTGCAAACCTGATTGAGGAGCTGTGGGAGACTGGGCTCTATGGGAAATGGATCTTGTCCCAGCAGAACGTGTACCGGCCCAAGTACGACGTGGCCCACCGGCGCAGCGAGTACACCACCCGGGTTCTTGACCAGCCTCTGCTGTACTACGACCACGGCAGTGACTGCTCCGATGAGGCCGATCCGGACCTGGGAACCTATTTCTGGTGGCGCAAGGCTTCGACGCTGCGACTAGCGGTGGCCCACGCGCGGGTCGACGGCGCGACGGCGCACGAGCTGGACGAGGCCCAGCTGGAGAAGATCCGATGGCTCGAGGAAGAGCACCGCATCGCCCGTCTCGCGGCCGTCGACGAGACCGCCAACGACAGCGCGCCCGCCACCGCGCCGCCGAAACAGCAGCAGCAGAAGCGCCCGCCCAGCCAGCCGCCGCGCGCCGAGCCGGCCAAGAAGCGAAAGCGGCTCGCAACGCCCGCCGTTGACGGGCCGGTCTCCAGCAAGCCGGCACGCCCCACCAAGCGCGCCGCGACCGCGATCAACCGGGTGCCGGCCCCCGCGGCGGCACAACTCCCGACGGTGATGCTCCACCCACCCACCCCGCAAACTTCGTCGGAGGCCTTCACCCAGCCTCCGAACGTCGGGACAGACCCCCGGACACTGGCTGTTCCAATGAGACGGAGCCGGCGGGTTATGGCAAAGGTGGTGAGATCGCAGAAGGGCGCAAAGTTCTGAGTGTGTGGTCTGTTTTTTCTGTTTTCTGTTCTTCCGTTCTTCTGCTCGCCGTTTTTGTCCTTCTGTCCTTCTGTCCTTCTGTCCTTCTGTTCTTCTGTTCTTCTGTTCGTCTGTTGGTCTCTTCAGTTCCCCGTTTTTGTTCGTCTGTTTCGGCCTATCACCCACCCTTTCCGGGAGAACATCATTGTTCATCCGGTATGTTCAAAGATAGACTAGTAGTAGAGTGTGGAATCACAACTTATATGTCCGGCATACCAGTTGTTACATCTAACCCTGATGCCAAGCAAGCGTGAGCCGGCTCAACCTGAGGCCGATATGTCCGTAAATCACCGCCCCCCCCTCCCTTTACTGAGGGCTCGCAGTGTCCCCATCTGAAGTCGAGTTCTGTATCTCTGGGCTCATGTGTATCCAAGGATAGAAGGATGTCAGACGTCTCTCCGTGTACAGGCCAAGGTCAAGCCCCCTCCGAGATCTGGACTTGTTCTTGGCATTTCACCACTACCCCCAGTAGTAGCTCCGAAGAAGAAAAAAAGAAGAAAAAAAGAAGAAAAAGAGAAGACAAAAAGAAGAAAAAAAGAAGAAAACAAGACAACAAGACAACAAGAAGAAATTCGAAAAAGTTCGAAAAAATATTACAAAAAATATATGTATATAAAAGAAAAGGGCGGATCAGATGGAGGAAGTGAGCCCGTTCCCTGCTCCGTCCCAGACGTTCCCATTGCGGCACCAATGTGTCCGGAAGGCAGGACGAACTAGGTGAAACTAGGTGAGCACCAGATACGCACTTAAGCGAATGCCAGATCCATCTTAACGAGAGAGAGAAAACACTGTGTGGTATTAGAGGGGCAAGATTATCTGGCCTGGCAGGATCGGCATGCCACGAAACGAAACAATATCCTTGAACAACCGGCAAGCCTGTGGGACCTGTTGCCAATAGCATAGACGAAAAGGAAAGCAAGAGAGAGATATATATAGATAAAAAGTTAGGTTTAACACCAGGAAATGTCATGCGGGAAAAACAAGGAATGGAAACATGTCAAGAAGCAGGATAAAAAAAGGAAGAAGCAAGTATAAAAAGAAGCAATCCCAGAGTTCTCCAGCACGACGAAGATCCCGTCACCCGTGGAGCACGCCCTCCACACACAGACACACACACCCTTCGTTGTCCTCCTCTCCACCCTGTCACACACCCGTACACATACACCTAGCTCCTCCAGTCCGCATGCCCACTATGCTCCCCATCTCCCCGTCTCGCGCAGTTGTCCAAAAGTTGTAAGAATAAAAGAAGACATGATACATATGTGGAAAATGTGTGCATTAACATGTATATGTACCAAGAATATGTCAAGTAAATGTTAAAATAAAATAAAAAGAGTCCGGGGGAATATTGTTGAGTTGTGCTTTTTATAAAAGGTTTTTTATCTTTCTTCTTCTCCGTCAAGACCGGGTCGCGCGCACGCCATTTGTATCCAAAAAGGAAAACAAAAAAAAAAAAAACAGAGAGAGAAAATTTGAAAAGACGAGAAATAAAATATAGGCCAGAGATCGTCTCTCCATTCGTCACTTCATGTATATATATATATATATATATATATATATATCTCTTGAAGAAGGTCAAGAGGGCGACAGAGCCGGGCTGGGCGGGTGGACACGGCCAAAAGTGGTAGACACAAAGATGGCGCAAAGTGTATACACATTAATGATCGAGTGAGCGGTTTTTTTTCGGGTGCGTTCGAACATCGCGAAAAGAAAAGAACTGTCGTCGCCGAAATTGGTTGGTCATGCTGGCGAAAATCCCCCAGCCAAGCTCTGCCGCCTTCCTAAGCTCTCCTAAGGAACTCCGGAAGAGAATCCGTTTACTGCAGAGGCTTGTGCTGCTTGCGAGCGGCGACCTTCTTGTAGATGAACAAGCTCAGCAACAGAACGAAGACGCTGGAGATAAAAGAAAAAGAGCGGGTTAGTTTCCGATCGAGAAGGGGGCTTCTTTTTTTCTGTCTCAAGACCACCAAATCTCCGATATCCGGACATGACATTGACAGATCGGAGAATTTCTCGGTGGTCGGTAGTTCTGCCACCGTCTCATGTGCAATTTTGACACCCAGACCAGGCTAAGACCATGGCTTTTCGGCATGGTGGAGCTTGATGATGGATGCCAAGACTCGCAAAGAGGAAAAGGTAACCAGCTTCCCGAAGCCGCCGTCGCAATGAAGCGGCATCGAATTGTTTTGGGGTGGAAGGATATGGGCGACGGTGGAGAGATATCGGGATGGAGAGCTTCAAGTCATTTGGTTGCGCTTTTACTTACATGAACACAATGCAGAACACCAGGCTGTTTGTTGGAGACAGTTGAATACAAGGTTAGCGACTGGAACCACTCATCAGCGCAACAGATCGATCGGCACCCAGGAAAACTTACACGACACCAGGGTTGCGGTAGGCCCAGTTGTGACGCTTCATCAACATGCCCGAGGCCTTCATGACCTCACGGGTGACGACGGGGCTGATAGCAACCATTGTGATTGATGGGGGGTGGAGGGAAAGCTGGTAAGTGAGATCGAGCGGAAGATCGATTGCAGTCAGTACGGTGAATTCAGCTTGCGACACATACAAATTCCACAAGTGTGAGAAAGAGAGACTATGGGGGGAGGGAGTCCCAGGCTTTATGCAGATTTCTCCACGGCCAGCCGAGCCATCCTGTGCTGCTTTTAAAAGTGGCCACTCCTGTTTCCCACTAGGACAGGTTTGGAACCGGGCTCTAAACGTGAGTTTTGCCAGTAGCGGGGAGAGAATCTGCAGAGGAGAGATGAAATGACGGCATCGGAGGAAAGGGGGCACAAGAGAATTGCTGATTCTCTGTTGGGAACGCATTCCACAGTGTAGGCGATGGGCCTCAAATCAGCAGAGAAAAAGGAAAAAATGCAGCAAAAAAGAACCCCGGCACCCTGGCTGGTGTCACCTCACGGACCGAAGTCTTGGCTGTGTCATTTTTCTTCGGTGTTCGTGCTCGCTTGCCTGACCCATGCACACACACGGAATAGAAACTGATGTTCAAGAGTTGGATCTTGTTCGCGTCGGACTTGGTTGTGTTGTTCGCATGATCCCAATTGCAGCTATAGCGTGGATTCACACCAATGGCCGAGCATGCTCGAGGAAGGGAGCATTTGACGTGGCACTGAAAGTCAAGGCGGCAAACCACAAAAACACCCCATACATGCAGGCCGAGTCCCAGCAGACAGGAAAAGAGGGCAGTCAAGGGAGATCGCGAACAGAACAGAAGAAATGGGGAAAGGAAACACGTTTCAAGCTTCACTTGAGCTCCTGTCGAGTCACTTGACAAGTTATAAACGCAAGAATGTCATGAATGTGTCTTCTCGCCAAGCTGGCTTCATTTCCCCAACTATCCGCATCTCGTAGTTCGAATCCTCAATGGAATTAGAGGCCACCCCAAGAATTGAGGCCCTCGAAAAGCTTGGTATTCGACCATCGACGTGGCAATTGGGGAAACAAAAGCAAGCACAAGCCAACCAAGACGTAAAAATATAGAATAAAAGCAGCGTAAAAGAGCTGTGATTGCCAAGGAACCAAATGCAGAATCAAAAGACGAGCTGGCAGCTCAATTGAGGTTCAATTCACTGGATGAAGGAGGCACGCGATCGGAGAGAGAAGGCTACAAAAACGGAAGAAGCTGGAGACAAGAGGGAACTGGATTGGAGGTCGACAACATACAGAAAGAAGGTAGAAAGAGAAGATAAGAGATAAAAAGCCGTTGAGAGAGACCCGGAGAGAGAATCGGACAGACAAAAAAGTAGTCGACGATTACAGACACGAGAACGAGGAGAGGAAGGTTGGACAGAGAGAGGAAGAGAGAGAGATAAGATTAAGAGATAGTGTAGGAGATGGGAGGAACGACTTTTGGCACGAAGACGGTGAGAGACGGAGAGAGGAGGTGGGTGAAGGAGGAAAAGAAGAAGAAGAAAGAAAGGGAAGAGAGAAAAAAAAGAGAAGAAGAAAGAGAAAAAGAAAAAGAAAAAGGCCGAAAAAGGATCGGAGCAGAAAACGGAGGGAAGGGGAAGGAGGGGAGGGCCCGGTACATAAGAGGAAAGATTTGGGGTGAGGGAGGAGCGAGCGGCCGAGCGGCCGAGCAAGCCAAAACAACAGGCAGGAACGGTGCAGCAAGGAAAGCGCAAGAGCAAGAGCACCACAGAGAGCAAGCAACACACACCGGAAGAGAGATAAAAAAGAAAAGAGAGAAAAAAGGTCCGGTGACGACAGATGCAAGCAGCAGCCAGCTCCATTGCCTGGTGGGCCCCCAAGTTCTTCGCAGGTATCTTCTGGCTGCGGCAGCGCCCATTCCAGGTACATGGCGCTGACCAGGCCGAACTGTGTGGTCGGTCGCGACTTCCCGCCTGGTTTCTCTCTCTTTCGCCGGTGCTTGCTCTTTGTGGAACACACACAACTTTGCACGCACACACCCACCCACCACACTAAAATCCGTACCTGCACTTACACGTTAACTAGCCCACTTTTGCGAGGTTAAGCTCCTCCCAGTTTTTTTTCTTCCTTCTTTCTCGCCATTGAGCTCCAGTAAAAAGTGTAGGAATAATGATAATAATGGATCTCCTATTCTTATTATCGTCGGCATTACTATTGCCACGGACGGATATTATTGGAATCTTATTATTCCTGTGCTAGCTAGCTTTGCCTGGTTTCTTTTTGCCCTTCTTCGGCTGCCCTAGAGAAAAGGTGATGTTGGTCTGGGTTGGTCTGGAGTGAGGGCAAAGTGGGTCTGAGGAAAGGCACGGTGGGCGTGAATTGGAAAGCAGGTCAGGTCTTCCTCGCTCCTTCCTCGCAACTCTCTGGAAGGAAAAAGAACGGATCGCCTCTCCTGCTTTCTCGCCTCCTTCCTCCCGTTCCAATTCCTCCCGGTCTCCGTCTTCTTCCTTCGTGCGGAGAAGCGCCCCCTCCAGGAATCTGGGAATGTCGAGGTACACTTTTTCGTCTCGACCATGGCTGTTGAGAACCGTGTTCACTACCATAGAGGACTATGCAGCCAGATTAGCAAGAGCGACAGGCGTTCTCTGGGTCGGTCCTGACAAACAAGATTACACGGAGGAGGACCCAAAAAGAAGAAGGCGCCCTGAGCGGGATAAAAACAAACAGCAGGAACACCTGAGGCGTTCAGGATTACCTCATATGGGTTGGTCCCAAGTACCGATGTATCTGCGACCGGCGGTGGTCTCGGGCTTCTGGGAGATAGTAAGAACTTTTTCTTTTCTTTTCTTTTCTTTTTTTTTTCTTTTTCTCTTTTTTAACACACACGCACACATGCTGCTGCTGTTGCTGCAGGAGTGGCTTTGGCTTATAGGTCGGCAGCAGGCGATATTGGAGGTGAGGGACTGAGCATGGCTGTGAATCTCGTCGGCCTGTAAGTGATCGGCCAGAAACGAAGAGTAGCAGGAGAATAATAGTATTAATAAGAGAGGCTGGACACTGTGGAGTCTGTGGTCTGCAAATAACCCGGTTCCACCGGCCGTGAGAATCTTATAACACCGCGCACGACCACCACCACACCAGCGGCGAGAACGAGGAGAAACTCTGCCAGCCGAGAGAAGAAAAAAGAAATAAAGACAAAAAAGGGCGTTTTTTTTTCTCTCTTCATCGTCCATTCTGAAAGGCTGAAAGCTCTCAATTGCCCCCCCCCAAAATATATTTATATATATCCCAGGTACCATCGTCAGTGGGCGGGTTCTCACGTATCGGGACAGCTTTAACCCAGGCCGATGGCGATCTTCTTCTGCCTTCCAGTGTTTCTCTGTTCGTGCCAAGCAGCTAAGACGTAATGCCACATGTATCCACCGACCGCCAATGCCAATATCTGGGGGGGGTGGGCGGCTGCAGCAGCTTCTTCACTGAACCTCCAGCGTGCTCTGATTCCTACAGTACAGTACTGTGTGTCTTGTCCCACAGCTGCGCAGAATGGGACGGGGCGTGTACAGTTTGGTGGGATGGGGGTGGGTGGGGATGGGTTGACAGCCAGACAATCCGCGTCTTGGCGATTGGAGGAATGAGGAAACAACAGAAGAGCTGATAAACCACGAGCCGGAATCTGCAGGTTGTGAAGCTGTCGAGTGCTTCGGAAGTCGTGTCCAGAAGAGAAAGAGAAAAAAAAAAAAGGGAAGGAAAAAAAAGGCCTTGTGGGTTGTTTCACACACATCGTCAGCGCCGGACTCGGCTGGAAGAAAATACATGCCTTCTTCCTGGTCGCCGCAACCATCGCCTTCCTTCCTCACCTTTGGTGGTTCTTTTATTTTTTTTAATTCTTTTTTTCCTTTTTTTTTTTAAAAAAAAACCCCCCCAAGAACCAAAAATAATAATAATAATAGTAATAACATAAACCAGATGTATTCCTGAATATTCAATACTTATGCGCGTTTAATTTTGCACCTTTAAATTTTTTGGTGATCGAGAAAATGGAAGCAAGGAAGGCCAATGACGAACATCCAGCAAGATCCACCACCGCCCACCACCAGGCTCACAAACTACTCGGTCTTAGGTTCGTGGAAAAGATGGAAAGAACCCAAATCGACCGGGCCGGGACATTTCGCGGCAAGATAAAAACGCCGGTCGGCCACTGCGGTGAAGGCGAAAGAAAAAGAGAAAAAGAGAAGAAGAGAAATCGCCCCCTGGCCGTGGTGAGTGAATATCTATCTCTTAAGGATGGTCATTCATCAAAAAGAGAAACAAGAAGGCCCGGGCGAGGTCGACGGACGGAAACTAGGAAAACCAGAATAAACCCAAAATGAGTAGGGAGCAAGCAGGCCAGGGCTGGCGAGAGAAAAGGCTTCAGGCAGATAAGGCTCGGACGACGAGGACGAGCAATTTCGCCCTTGGGGGTTTTTATTCTGGGTCTCTTTTTGTTCTTTTTCTTTCCTGGCCCTATAAAACCAGCGTAGAGTTTCTTTTTAATGCGCGAATTTCGGCAAAGGTCCGTTCCAGGATTTTTTTACTCTCTTTTTCTCGGGGATCGGCTTGTTGTGCTTATTGCCATAAAGGCGGGAGAAAAGAGAGCCAATCGCGAGAGGACTGTTGGAAGTTCGTGCGTGCGAGAGCGAGGTTCTGGGGCTGGCTAGTCTGCAGTAGTACCAGCCGATTCCTTGGTTTCCGTTGTGTGTGATAGCAGAGACGAGGTACTTTCGATCCTGGTTCGGTGGTCGTCTGCCCTTTTTCCTCACAAACACAGAGAAAAAAGAAAACACGCCGGGGGGTGCGCCAACTGCCGATCACCGGTATGGGCCATGGGGGTGCAGGATGCAAAGTTCGCAATTGTAATCCCGCGCAGGCCCGGGCTAGCAAAGTGCGTTGTCTGGGAGGAAAGAAGACCGAGATGAATATCCCGGTCTGGCAAGCACAGGTCCGCTCGGAGCGAGTCGGGTGGGACTGGGGGGTATCGGGCGTAACTTCATGCGCGCTGGCCGCTGTTTATAGCACTGCGGATTGAGAAAACCTGCTGGTTGGGAGAGGCTCGAGAGGCTGGATCCTCGGTTTATTTTCCAGTTGTGGTGACTGACTGACTGACTGACTGACTGACTGAACGGCCCCCCATGTCTCGCTTCTGGTCGTCCAGGCTGGCTGCTGCCGGATCAAGACAGCCCGCATGATGTCTCTCATTTGGCAAGAGATGGCAAACGTCAGTCATCCAGCCAGCGACGGCATCGATCTGACCGATTGACATAGCTCCAGTTCGTCAAAGTGCGTCATACGGTATGCTGTCAAAAGAATGCGAGACACATGATTGAACGCGGAACAATAGGGAGACCAGAACTGGTGATGATGCTTTTGTGAGGATACCAAGAGAAGAAGACGATAGATAGCCCACAGCTGATAAGATTCCTGCAAAAGGGGTCATAACTACTGCTACGTCTGTCGCGAATTTTGTTTGAAATGAAAGGGTGCGCTGGTGGAAGGAAGGTGGGAGGGCGGGCGGGCAGTTTCGGAAGGCACGATCGAGCGCGGCCGTGACGAGAAATACCTCCACCCACACACACACACACACACACACACACACACAAAACCTTACATAATGTGCTGAGTGAGACATTTTGCAATGCCGACGGACCCATCTGGACGAACGATAAGATAACAGAGCCAGCAGAAATATATCGCCATGCTCTATCGATCACGATATTCAGAGTGGCAATGCGAGGCGTTAGCAGCCGGGGGGCGCCTGGCCTAGGGATTAGATAGAGCCGCGAGAGTTCTGGGTGTGTGTCTGGCCCAATGGCTCGAAATTTTCACGGCTTGCACGCATTGATGGTTGCCGCCACTTCGGATGTTAATTACTGGATCCCCCCTCCCTCCCCCGCTGGTTGGGTCGCATCCGAGGATGGATGATGATGAGGGGAATATGGTGATGTCTTGTAGATGCATACCGTTTGCTCGTATGCTATGGACCACAGCCTGCGGCAACAGCAGCGGCAAGCCTGCAATGCTGTGGCGGGCACTGCTGGCCATATAGCAAGCAGCAAGGCAAGGCTCTCGCAGTCGGCGCTGAATTGCACGATGGCTTTCCCACATACAAAAAGTGGGATCCTGCAGGCCGAAGTTCGACTTACACGCCCCCTCCCCTGCGGATTAGTGGGGCGTGGATGTTCCATGACGTCGGTGCATTTGTTTTGCTTTTGTTTTCTCGTTTTGGTCAAGTTGTGGTTGGATCTTCGTGTAAATATGCGCGCACGCACATCCCCCGTAGGGACGCCAGAGAGAAAGTCGTTTCTTCTTTGCTGACTACAAGCTGCAGCGGTGAGGAAGAAATCGCAGGTGCACGATTGGCAGGAAGCAAGTGTTCAAAGTGGGTGCCTGAGGCCAACGGTCACATCAATTGCTCGCTTTCTCTGATTCAAAAGCGGGCAGCAGCAGTAGCACCACCAGCACCGGCAGAGTGCAGGTGTAGCAGAGGCCGGTGCAGCAGAGGCAGGTGCCGCCGCCCGCCGTGCTTGCCTCGCTTGATGCATGAGTAGTCAGCAGCGGTACATTGTACAATATGTGTGTGTGCTGTCGTCGGCTTTGCCAAGTGCCGGTTTGTCGTTTGTGGAAGGGAACCTGCAGAGTTTTAAAAAGGCTCAAGCGGAAGGCACGGCGGGTGACCACCAACCGATCGGCGCGCCTCGGGCCCCGTTTGAAGCATTTGTTTAGGGTTGTGGGCGGTATGCATCTATCCGGTGCTTCCCGGGGGGGTTTTTTTTTTGTGTGGATATCTCGCCTCCATATAGCGATATCTGCGCGGTCGCTCTCCTTCAGATTCGCAAGTGACATATTCGCAAGTGAAGCTCTCGCCAGCGTCTCTTTTTCACCCTGCAAACACCATGTTCATGGTGGTCAGTACGGAGCGGTCACATAGGGCTGCCAAAATCTCTTGGCAACAGCCGCACAGATCAACGACAAACCGTCCGACCAGAAGGGAAGAAAAACGGGCTGGGCCACCAAACCTGGCACTCTGGCGCCCCCCCTTTCAGGCCCAGTAAATCCTGTTCGTTTCTCCAAAAAAACCCCAGCACTTGAGAGGTCTTGGCTGAACCAGCCAGAATTTATCATTGTGTGTTTCCGCCCCTAGGTTCTTGGCTTGGCCGCAGATTTTTGGGCTGCAATATCTGCACGTTTCGTCTTTTCGGCTGGCCGGGACGCCTCCGATTGCTTGCGTGACAAGAAGATGAAAGGCACCGGATCGGCGGCGGAGGGAGGGCTTTTCCACCGCTTCGTGAATCCCGGTCGGACGGCCGCTTTCGGGATACATATATATATATATATATATGTCGCGGATGCCCTCGTCGGGATGTGTCTGTGTGCTCGCTGCGTTTGCCGCCGTTGGCGATATCTGTATCTGGGAGTGCGTTATTCCCGTGTGTGATTTCTATCTGCTCATGGGTGCGGTTCTAGAAATCAAGATAGCCCACATGAGCTATGCCTAGCTGCGTCTGTAGCTTTTATGCTCGTTGCCCAGCTGTGCTTGAATCCTGGTTCTCTCGCCTTCCTCCGTTTCTGGAACCATTCTCACGAAGTCGAACTCCATTCCCAGCAATGGCCTTCCAAACCCCCAACCCTAACCCTAGCCCGCACACGTGACCCGGCCCGCGCCGACTTCCGTTTGCGCCCGGCCGCTCCGGGCTGGCCCGGGACGCAGGACGACAGCACACTTCCCCTTTTGTCTTTGCTTCCCGTCCACGACGCGTGCCGTATGGGGTTTTTTTGCCCAGCAGAAGAAAAAAAAACCTGTGGGCATGAGACCCGGGCTGATGACGCGGCTGTGGCACTGAATCTGACTCCGCGTTTGGGGGGACCTTTGGGAATTTATGTGTTTTATATCGGGCTTGTATGTCTTTTTTTCTCAAGAGTAGAGCTTCGAACCTGTTGATCTTGGTGAAGCTTGCCCTTTGTGTGGTTTTATACAGGTGCAAAACCTAGAGCGGCACAAGCACCAAGCACCTCAGGTCAAAAAGAGGGCCAAGCCATATTTCTCGACTCAGAGAACCCCAAAATCTCCGAGCTCCGCAAAACCCGCACTTCATTCACCTGATTCACCGACCTCCAGGCAAACCGGAACATCACCGACGGCCACCGACACACACACACACACACACACACACACACACACACACAAACTCACCATGCCGTTCTTCCACCGCTCCCCGCAGCCGCCGCCGCCCACGGCCTCCGCAACCGTAACCGTCAACGTGACGGCCCCTCCGCTCCCCGCCCGGCCGACACTCCCCGCGTGCTTCCCGGACGTGCGCGCCGCCGCCCGCCGCAACACGGCCGCCTGGCGCGCGGCGCCCCTCGCCGAGCTGTCCGGCGCGCTGGGAGACCTCGGCACGTTCCTGCCGCTGCTGATCGCGCTCGCCCGCCTGCAGCTGGTGCACCTCGGCAGCTCGCTGGTGTTCTCGGGCCTGTTCAATGTGCTCACCGGCGCCGTGTTCGGCATCCCGCTGCCCGTGCAGCCGATGAAGGCCGTGGCCGCCGCCGCGCTCGCGCGGCCGGACATGCGCGAGGAGGCGGTGCTGGGCGCCGGGCTGCTGGTTGCGGGCACTACCGGGGTGTTGGCGGCTACGGGGGCGCTGCACCACGCGGCGCGGCTGGTGCCCGTGCCGGTGGTCAAGGGCATCCAGCTCGGCGCGGGGCTGTCGCTGGTGACGGGCGCGGCGGCGGGGCTGCTGGCGCAGCCGCACTGGGCGCGGCCGTGGCACGATAACGGGCTGTGGACCGCCGGCGCGCTGGCGGTGCTGGTGGCCACGCAGGCGGCGGCGCCGCGGTTCCCCTATGCGCTGTACTCGTTCCTGCTGGCGCTGGTGCTGGCGGCCATCGTGCTGGCGCGCACCGTCGATGCGCCGCTGCCGGGCGTGCCGCACGGGCACCTCGGCGTGCACCTGTGGCGGCCGTGGTCGTTCGCCCGCGTGAACCCCGTCAGTCCGGACGCCGTCGGCCTCGCCCTCGCGCAGCTGCCGCTCACTCTCCTGAACTCGGTGGTGGCAGTCGTGGCCCTGGCCGCCGACCTGCTGCCCGAGACGACCACGCCGTCGGTCACGCAGATCGGCGTCAGCGTCGGCCTGATGAACACCATCGCCGCGTGGTGGGGCTGCATGCCGCTGTGCCACGGCTCGGGCGGGCTGGCCGCGCAGTACCGCTTCGGCGCGCGCTCCGGCGCCAGCGTCATCGCCCTCGGCCTGCTCAAGCTGGTCATGGGCCTGCTGTTCTCCGACTCGCTGCTGGACCTGTTGTCGCAGTACCCGCGCTCGCTGCTCGGCGTGTCCGTGCTGGCCGCCGGCATCGAGCTCGCCCGCGCCGCCCAGTCCATCAACCACGGCGCCGCCGACCTGGTCGGCACCGCCCTGGTCGCCGGCTCCGCGCCGGCCGGCCTGCGCACCGTTCTGCACCCCCGCCCCGCTGTGCTGACCGATGAAGAGCGCTCGCGCCGCTGGAACGTCATGATGACCACCGCCGCTGTGCTGCTGGCTTTCCGGAACGATGCCGTCGGCTTCGCTGCTGGCATGTTCTGCCACTGGGCCTATGATTCCATGCCGCGCATCATGGAGTGGGTCAAGTCGCGCTGGGGATTCGATCCCGAGCGTGTGCCGCTCCTCAACCATTGACGAGAGATACTTCCAGGGGAGAGAGAATGGAGGGGAAGACTTATGACGGGCCCCACGAAGTTCACCGTGTTTCTGTTTTTGCCGTTTTGGCTGCTTGATGACGTCTCCATGTCCCCAGCAAGCACGGATTTTGTTCCAGCTATCATCACTTAGCATTTAATCCAACACATCCAATATCCACATGTTTATTGCTATCGAAAACCGGACAACACCGTTGGGGTCTTGGTAGATCCCGAATACCCGGCGTCATCGCTTGCACGGGCAAATAAAACCAGAAACAGCGCACCGCTAAAAAGTGACACAAAACAAGGGGTGATAGTAAAAACCCCCACTGGGGGAAAACCATCGTCATATCCATACAAAAAAATAAAATCATATAAAATAAAACCCTTACGGGCTCGTAAGATGAGGCAAAGAAAGATAATCCAAGTGGGACAAAGTTCGGCGATGGCAGAGTTATCTCCGGTCTCCGAACTTCCTCCGGCGGGCCTACCCGACAAAAAAGCGGGCCCCGGCGGTCGAGACGTGCCGATTTCGAGAAAATATGGATTCATGAATTCCCTCGCCGATATGAACCGCGTGTTCATGCACGTCCCTGACAACAACAGACGAGATCAAGAAAACAATGAAATGCAATGTATCATTTCGATAAAACAGCTCTCGATGATACAAAATACCCTCCCGGTCCACCCTCCCTCCCCCAGGGCAAAGGGGGAACAATGAACTATTAGTACTGTGTATGTAGGTTGGCTTGCTATCTAGGGTTACCCTTAATCGGAAATGGCATTCTCGTCTCCAACTGCCGATTGCACACTGGCCAGCCGGACATTGTGGCTGGCCTTCTCCTGGGACTCGATGAATTTGGCCCAGTGCTCCGGGTCAATCTCGCGCATCTTCTGCAGAATGTACTGCTTCTCCTCCTTGAACGTGACTACCGCGCCAACCTCTCGGATCTTGGCGCTGAGGTGCTCGTCGCGCAGATCGTCGACCAGCTCCAGCAGCATATGGGCCTGCTTCGGGTCGGCGTCGATCTCATCAAGCGACGCCAGAAGGGCGTAGTGTTCCTGTCGGATGATGCCGTTGCGGAATTTGTGCCCGGTACGCAGCACCCGGCCCTCCTCCTCAGATAGAACCTTGGATGAGTGCTGGATGAACGACGGCGACCGTGAGAGTGGCCGCACGTGCAGGAGCGTCGGGTCGTCATCGGCCTCCGAGAGAATCATCGGCGGCTCAACTTCCACCTCACGCTCGGGCGTCGAGGCCGGCGACGACACCGCCACGTCCGTATTGACACTTGCCGGGCCGAGCACCGTGAGCGAGTCGGAAATAAACGGGCTGGGGTTGCCAACGTCGCTGGTTGCGGCCGTTTCGGTGGCTTCGGTTCCATCCGACACCCCCGGCACACGAGTCTCGGGGAACTCGTCTTCGAATCGCCGAATGATACCGGCCAGTGTGGAATCCAGGAACGTCAACTTGCGCAGGTCATGTTGGTTGGACGGGTTCTCCTGCGCCTTGGCCAAGGCCGGCTGCAGACGCACGCGGATCTTGCGCGCACTCGCAAGCAGGTGCTTAGACATGTGCTTCACCCGGGACTGCACAACACCGTCGCGATGGGCGTCCGAGTCAAAGTCCACAGGCAGGCCAGACGACAGGAGCTGCGTCTCCTCGTTCATGTTTTTCAAGCAACACGTGAGCGCCTTCACCACTCCCGTGCCTCCAATCACGTAGTCATCATCAGGCGCTTCCTCTTCGCCATCGGCATCATGCAGATCGGTGACGTCATGGCCCACCAGGTGGACAAGTACATCCGGATACGGGAGGGGTGGGTCGAGGGGACGGTCAATGGTTGAGTCGTGGTTAATCTGTGTGGGTGCGCCGGTGGTTCCGTCCTCGCCGACCAGAGTGACAGGAACCCGGGAAAGGTTATGTAGGCAGTAGGCCACCACCTGCTTCGCCATGGCCTTGACCACCTCGCTCGATCTCTCGGTCGGAACATCGATATCGAGACACACAATGGAGCTGGAAACCCGCGCTGCGGCAAGCATCGAAGCGTACATGGCACAGGCCTCCTCCTGGGACTCCTCGGTCCGAGCATCGGCGAGCTTAACAATCTCGGGGTTCTCCAAAAGACTCACGTGAGCCAGGCCGTCGACCTCGGGGAAGATCTCAGCCAGGGAAATGGCATCTTCTGGAGACATGGAAACATCGGCGAGATGAATCCGCTTCAGGGACTTCATCTGGGGGAGGAATCGTCGCAGGATGGGAAGCGAGCTGGGGTCAGAGCCGAACAGGGCCTGGTTGTGCGAGAGATCGATGAAGCGGAATCCGTCCAGTTTGATGAGGGCCGGGAAGAGGAGGCAGATGGCGCGAGGCACGAGACCGCACTCGGCAAGACTCAAGCCTCCAAAGGGGTATTTGGTTGGCAGCGTTGTCGTTGTCGTCGCGGTCGTCTCGCTGGCCTGATCGGTGGTGGCACTGCTCCCAACGGTGATCTTGGAGGCTTCGATAATGCCATTGGCGAGGGCGGTAACGAGATTGAGGTCGGTCATGTCGTTACCGGCCAGATTGAGGCTGTCGCAGGTTCCACTGGCAAGATAGCGGCCAACATGGCCCAGAGCAGCAACATCGAGGTTGTTATTAGCCAACCCCAGCCGTCTGATCCGGGCAGTGATAACGCCATCAATGATGAAGCCCAGCTGGGATGCCGACATTGACGTCTTTGCAAAGTTAATGAGCTCCAGCGTTGATCCACCCAGTCGTTCGGCAATGGACTTTCCCAGCAGCGACGCGACAGTGAGGGGCTTAGCACTCAGTTCGGCGGTAGACGGCACGGCTGCGGAGGTCGACAGCCGGGCTGCCCTAACGGCGGAAGTGGCGGACTGAACGGCTTGTGGCTGTTGGTCGCGCACAGTGGGGAGCGAGGTGTGGGAGAGGTCGAGAACCTTGATCGATCGGCAAAAGTAGATGAACAGGCAAATGTGTTTCCAGCCCTCGGGGCCAATGCGGCTGTTGCGAATCATGACTTGCTCAACCACTCCGTGGCCAGGGCGGCTTTCCGAGGGCTTCTCCCGCGACAAGCGGCGCGGAATGGAGCTCTTGGCGGCCAACAAACCAGCCAGAATCACTCTCAGGCCCTCGTCGCTCAAACCGCAGTTGTCAAGGACGATTTCCTTCACAGGGACCACGGCGAGGTAGTCTCCCAGAGTAACCAGGTCCGGAAGTTGAAGGTGGAAGCCGGTAAGATCAAGCTTGTCGACAACTCCAGTGACAGCGTCGCAATTGGCCGGATTGGACAACTGCTCGGTGATACGCTTCAAGATGGGAGACTCCCGGAGCTGGCAGCATCTTCGGTAGATACGGACAGGGTTGGTGGTAGGAAGTCCGCTGGCGGAGGTTGGAGGGGTTTGCAGCTTGGTGTCGGCGGTGCCGTTCGCAATATTCGGGCATGGGGTGACCACAGCGTTGTCTTGGTCGTTAGAGTCAGACGAGTCAGAGGCATCGACCAGGATTTCCATAGGTACTGTGCCGTTAGCCTCGGCCAGTCTGCGCTTCTTTTCCTTGCGAGCCTTGCGCTCCTCTTCGCTTTTCTTCTTCTTGTCTCGCTTGGAGCTGGCCTTCTTATCGGCGTCGCTAGTGGAATCGACGGAAAGGGCGGTGACGCCGTTTGCTGCTGGGGTCGCGGCGGCGGGAACGGCCGAAGCAACAGGGCCCTTCTCTCCAACCGTGACGGGGGTAGTCGTAGTGGTGGTGGCAGAGGACTTGGGGGTATTGCTGGAGGGAACATCGGCGGCGTGGGCGCCTTCCGCCTTTGCAGCGGCCTTGAGGGCGTTACCCTCAGCCTTATCCACGCCCTTTCGTTTTGACGCAGGGACGGGCTTTGGGGTATCCACGACGTAGTCGGATTCCATGTAGCGAGGCAAGGGGGCGATTTCAACATCCACACAGAAAGCCACGCGGCGCAGCTTGGCTTGGTCGAGGCTGTCAATGTTGCAGCGATCACGGCTGGGGTTGACGTTGAGAACACGGCGGTCGACGAGTCCGTGGATGGCCTTGTTGGCAGCAGCCTGGTTGCCGAGCACACCTCCGGAAGAGGACAGGCGGCGGAAGACACCGAGAATGCTTGGCTGGCCGGATTTTGGCGGGGCCGGGACATAGGGTTCTTCGCCTTCTGGTCTCAAGCCGGCGGGGAGGACGGCCGATCTTCCGGAATAGGAGCGTTGGGGTGGCGGAGGAGGAGACGGCTTGGGGTCTGTCGAAGTGGTGCCATTGCTCGAGTGTTGCTGGAGAATGGCCGGGGCGGCAGAAGAGAACTTGGAAGAGATATTGCTGAACCAGGAGGTACTCCGGCGCAGAGAGGGCGAGCTGGAGACGGGAGAGGCGGGAGATTGGGACGAGCGATCGCTGGATTGGGCACGCGACAAGGGCGTTTGGAGGGGGGCGGAGGGTCTCATGGAAAGATCGGATGTTTGGGGGTGGCCGTTCGCCTGGGTTTGGGTCTGGGGTTGGTTCTGGTTGTTCTGGTTCTGTTGATTCTGCTGATTCTGCTGATGTTGGCGGTTTTGTTGAGAATTGTTGTTGCTGGAATTCTGCGAGTTGTTGGACGAGTGTGTGGGGATGGAGAGGTCGGAGTGGGAGTGATGTGGCTTGTCTGCAGAGAAGTGATGGAAGTCAGTATGGGTCTGGGATTCTGGGTCAAAAGTCATAACGAATGTGCCCATTCTTTCTTACCTTTCGAGGTGGTACGAGCCATCCAGCTCACATCAAGACTTTGCACAGGCTCCATGGCTCGCACGTGGGGAGATAAGACAAGAGGTGATGTGTCCGGGGGTTGGCGAGACTTCGAGTAACGGAGGTCCGAAGATCGGAGAGACGGGGTCCGGCCGAAGAGAACTCCAGTGGGGCTGCAGTCCTGGGTCCGGACAAAGCACGAAAACGGTGAACGGGAGTCGGCAACGAAGGGGACTTATGGAGACCAAGAAACACACACTTAGGAAGTCGAATCGAGAACGAAGAGAGTCGAACTTGCCAGGCGAATCAGGCGGTGGCCATAGTGTTGGTGGTGGTGACTAATGTGGTGAAGATGGGCCAAGAAGATGAGAGATGACACACAAGAGCTGGCAAGACAAAGCCAAGAGTGAGACAGGAAGAGGGAAGGAAGAGGGAATGGGGACGATTAGAAGAGAAATTGGAGGGTTGGATAAGCGTCAGGGTTTGGGAGGTGCTAAGATAAGAATATGATGACGGGTTCCGCCCCGTAAAGGAAATGCTGCTGATATCAGAGGAGAGAAAATGAGATGCAGCGCGGCCGTTCTTATGTCTGTGATGTGATTGAACCGGAAGGACAGGAAGACACGGGAAAATGACCGATGGTTCACCAAGTGGAGCAAAGAGAGAAAAATAAGAGTAGAGGAAGCGAACCAGCGAACGAGAAGGAGAGAACCAAAAAAAAGAAGTGAATCAGGGAAAAAGACACAGAGACACAGAGACAGTCTTGGAGGGTTATGACGAATAGAAACCAGCGTGCAGTGCGTCAGAACGCAGTCAAACAAACATTGAAGCCGGGGCTGAGGAGACGGATGACTAAAGCGGAGGAATTGATTCGATACGCGGGCCAGAAACACAGAAGCGTTGACAATTTCGTCGGGAGAGAGGAGGGAAGAAAAAAATGAGGGCGAGGGCGAGGGTGGAAAAGAGGAACAAAGCCGGGAGTTGGCGATGTGGTGATCGGGATTAGCGATCACAATCGACGATGCTGTGATTACCTAACGGCGAGAAGCGGAGAGAGAGAGAGAGAAAGAGATGGGATCGTGACAATTTGAGCAGGTGACCAGAGCGTCAGGTGGTTTGGCGAGATGCAAGGACGAGATGAAACTGGCGGAAGGAGTGAATTGTTGACTTCGGGGAAGGAGCAATGGGGGTGTGTTGTGTTTGACGGGGAAGGTGCTGTTTGTAAAGAAAGGAAGGAAAGAAACTTAAAAAGAGCGAAGGAAAGCGTGGGGAGGAAGAGAAAGTTGCAGATTGCACGGCAGGTGCGGGCTGTAGCTTCAACCGTGGACAGCGGGCAAGGTAGGAAGGCGCCTGACGCCGGTGCTTTTTTAATTTGTCGACTGGGGGTTTAGGGGCGCCTCACACTCACTCACTCACTCACACACACACTCACTCACACACACGTACTAGGCGTCGCCGGCTACAGTCTACAGACAGTCTCTACATACATGGAAGTACCCTCTGCTGGATACAGTGGGAAGGTGCGAACCAGCGCATTGGAACGAACCTGGAAAGAACGAACCTGCGAACGAACGCCAGAAGCTGCGGGGGGAGTCGGCGGTCCTTGGATACTTTTTGACGGGGCACTGAACATCGATATGCAATTAACGGGGGTGGGGGGGAAGAAGGAGAATCCTGCCCCAGGACCTACAATGTTTCCCACGCTATTTGCATCGTAAGACCGGCTCCTACAACCTAAATATCTCTCGTGCCTTGCGATTATGATCCGCCGCCTGGGTTTGCTCTTTTTCCCCAGACCGGAAGCGGGGGCAAGACCCAAAGAAGAAAGAAAAAAAAAGAAAAGAGCGGTATTAGGGTCCTCGGGTGGGGCGGGCTGCTCGAGGTCTTTCTCCCTCGGTTTTTGGGGACGGTGTGTCTGGCAGACCAATCTCTGGTGTTCTTGTTACTGGTTAGTCAGCCGGGCGTTGAACCCTGTTGCGCGGACCGGCACTTTTTCGTCCGTTCACGAACACCGTGATGCATTCATAATCCGACGACTTGAAAAGCCCGGGGCCCCCGGTTCTCCAATTGTCTCTGCAAATCTTCCCCTCTCCTGACTCCAATTCACTGTGGGATCTGCTCCTCCTCTCGGAATCTCCACTGCACATGGGATGATAGGAAAATGTGCTGCGAATCTCAGCCATCGTACGGCCGGCCCACCAACGATGATGTGTGTGTTGTGTGCTCGTCTCCACTCGTGGATTATATCCACATCTAGTACACAGGGTCTGCATGCAGACATCTCGTGTGCGTTCAGTTCCACTGTGTGTATCTTTCCTCTCTTGCACACACAAATCGGGGCGACCCTCTGTGTGGGTGCCAAGCAGAGCCACCTGACCACACACGCCGAAGGCGAAAGTCGAGGAGGGCAAAACATGGGGAATCTTGGATAATCCAGAGACTACAGGCTCCTTACGTTCGCATCTGTAGCCTCATTTGGCGGGAGGTGACTTTTTGTGGGACACTGAAGCGTGGAAACCACGCCGCATCCTGAGGCTGGGTTTGCCTTGGGCGCGTTGGAGAGAGCCGAGAGACCACGTTGGACCTTACACCACCCAGCTTGCGCAGCCTCACCAACCCACTGTCTCTCACACCTGGAAAGACGACAAACTTATAATCAAATCCATTAAAAAAAAACATAAAAAAGTGTATCTCACAGACTGAGCATCTCAGATCGGCCTCCACCTAACAGCCGTCGTTCATTCATTCCTTTTCTACTAGGCCAAAACAATTAAAACTAACCCTAGCTTCCCTCCACTAACCACCCAGCCCCCGCCCACCAAGAAAACCCCCCCAAGACCCTGATGACATCATCGCCATGTTTCGGCGGCTTTAGGAACAATCGCTCCTTCCCCCTTAGCTCTTGCTCTTGCTCCTTCCTGGTCTGCCCCCGGTTTTCTTTTTTGCCTTCTCCGGGCGGAAGCTACCGGAAGCCCGCGACATTCTTTTTTCTTTCGATTCAAGGTGTAGACAAGAACGACGGGTTGCATATGATTATGGAAGATGGAAGAAGGAAAAGATGAAGCACGATGTCGTTTAGAATTATCTCATTGTCTTGTTTAGAATTATTATCCTAAAGATGGGAGAGGGCAAATTCGACGCGAAGTCTTCGGGCGCCTGACATTGGAGATGGAGTATTTTTCACATCACCAAGTTCGAGGCCACCTTCCGGCCCGGTGTCTGGTCGATGATGGAACGGGGGGAAAATCCTCCGCCCACTGAACCGGCACCCACACGACGCACACATGCCAATGATGATGATGGTGCCCAGACATTTAGTGCCTGTCAACCGGCCTCTCGCCCGTCCTAACCTCGCCTCCTCTGGTTGCTAGGTATATTACTTCACACAATCCTCCAGCGAAACGCATCGTACACTGGCTACAGCTTCATCAACAGCTCGAGATCTGCGTCTTTTCATTCAACTTTGTTCTTCTGTTTTTAGGTGAGAGTGAGTGTGTGGGTTCATTCCATCGCATGAATAAATAGAATTTATGCTAGCATAAGTAACCTTCCCGTGGGGGGTTACAGGGACAAGAGAAGAGACTCTGCTCCCTTCCCGACATTTATCATGAAAGAAAAAGGAAAGAAAAAAACGGAAAAAAAGACCCCCATATTTCCCAAAGGAAAAAGAAACTCCGTGGATAACTTTTTGTATCGCCCGTAAAGAAAACCCCCAAGAGAACAGAAAAGAAAAAAAGAAGACGAGCTCGTAGAAACGACACCAGCCAGCCGAAAACGCAAAACGCTTACTGCTCGAGGATCTCGGTGATGCGGGCCTTGACACGCTCCTTGCGCTGGGCAAGGTTGAGCTTGGTGACCTTGTACTCCTTGGAGATCTTGGCCCACTCGGCCTTGGACTTCTGGGGAGCGTCCGACTCGTGCTTCTTGAACGGGTCCTCGCGGATGGCAGCGTGGGCCTCGGTGTAGAGCTCCTCAACACCGTCGGCCTCAATGTCGTCATCGACGTACTTCTGGAACTGGCTCTTGAAGCGCTCCTCATCGTCGTCGGCGAGCATCTCCATGTACTCGGCAACGTGGCCGCCGACAATGTACTTGCGGAGGGTCTCGGCATCCAGCTCCTTCGACTCCATGTCGTAGCCGGGGAACCGCTTCTCGCTGTGGGGCACGAGGATGCCACCGTCCGAGGCACCCTTCATCACGCCGAACACGCGGGCACCGGTCGAGGTGCGGGCCAGACCGACGTCAAGGAAGGCCTTGAACGGGCGGCGCTCGCCATCGTCGGTCTCGACGGCCTCGGTGAGGGTGAACTCACCATCGGCCTCCTCGACACCGGCGAAGTCCTTGTCGAGACCGAGCTTGGTCAGGACACGGCGGGCGATCAGCAGGCCGACGCAGTAGGCGGCCGCCCAGTTGGTCAGGCCGTGCTCAATGCCGTAGGCGGGGAGCTCGTGGGCGTAGGCGGCAGCGAACACCTTGTCACCCGAGATCTCCGAAGTGACGATCTGGGCAATGATGTCGCGGTTGGTGAAGCGGACCACAAGACGGTACTTGGGGGCACCGTACTTGTTCTTGGCCTGCGAGATCAGGCGCTTACGGGCATAGTAGTCGGTCTTGCCCTCGCGACGGCGGCGGTACTTGGTCTGGTAGCGGCTGTGGAGAGAAACAGGATACATTAGAGACCGGTCAAACATCGACAGATCAGATGTCAAGAAAGTCTTGCGACGAGAAAGAATGAAACTCACCTGTAGTACGCGCTGCTCTTGACAAGCTTGTGGAAAGGCTGTATATATTACATCAACCAATTTTTTCGAGTCAGCAATTTGCGCTTCAGACGGTCTGCGGAGGTGATCCGAAGCATCTTGCAGGGACTCTTTTCAAGAACGCCGTTGCTCCACGATGACCGTGGGCGGCAGACACAAACAATGGCAGTGGCTATGATGCTATCCAGGACATTTCTGTCCGTTATGGCCAAGATTTGGCTGCGATTCGCATATAGCCACCGCACATCGAGAGAGGCCACAAAGAAGACAAGATTTCGAGATTTCAGAGCAGCCTCCGAAATGCAAGAAGTTGCTTCTTTTCAGATGTATTATCTGTTTCAACTTACCATTGTGAATGATGGTGATGAGGTTCAACCTTGTCGAGATATGTGAAGTTGGTTGATGGTTGGGTTGTCGAGGAAAGGGAAAAAAAAAAAAAGAAGCAAGAGGAGGGATATGGGAAAAACCCACCACGAAATTTTGTGTGCGTGAGTCGTGAAATTCTGGTGGGGACATTCAATTTTGCCCTACACAAGCCGATTTGCAGTGTTCGAAAGTGAGGTCGGGGACGCTTTTGGGGCGTTTTTTGCGGGTCACGTGCAACCCTGGAGTTGTGTGAAATTGGTTATCGCGATAATCCGCGGTATCTAATCGATAACGCCGATTAGATAAACGGCTTGTGATAGTGCGATACCGAGGCTTCACGGCTTCGAGACACCGGCTTCAACTTTCTTCTTCCGGCATGGGCATTTATTTTTGGTTCCGGACGAGTGGCACAAGGTGATTACTGAATGCTACATACAGTCATTTGCCACAAGAACTGGCCATAACCACAAGGACATTTCCCATCACACAACCAAGACATGGACGGCCGTACTCCCAAGGTGCTGCTGTTTGACCTCGGCGGTGTTTGTGTAAGTTCGCCCGCCGTGCACGTATGACTGCTGCTCCACACACCCCACCACACACAGCTCTCTAACACCGTCCCGTGCACAGCTGCTCTCGCCGTTCCACGCAATCCACGCCTTCGAGCACGCCCACCACATCCCGTCGGGCTGGGTGAACCACGCCATCGCGGCCTCGAAGCCCTCGGGCGCGTGGCACCGCCTCGAGCGCGGCGAGATCCCGCTCGACGGCGCCTTCTACACGGCGTTTGCGTCCGACCTGGCCAGCGCGGCCGCGTGGGCCTCGTTCACGTCCCGCACAGGCGGCGGTGAGGCGGCTGGCCCGCCGAGAGTGGATGCGCGGGCGCTGTTCCACGGCCTGATGGCCATGGCGGCCACGCCCGACCCGTGGATGCTGCCGGCGCTGGCGGCGCTGCGCGCCAGCGGGCGGTTCGTGCTGGGCGCGCTGAGTAATACCGTGGTGTTCCCCGCCGGACACCCGCTCGCGCGGCTGAATATCTCCGCCGAGGACGGCGGCTCGGCACACCCGGTGCGGCACTTCTTCGACTTTGTGGTGTCGTCCGCCCATGTGGGGCTGCGCAAGCCCGAGCCGGCGATCTACGCGCTGGCGCTGCAGACGGCGGTCAACACCGCGCAAGATCTGGTGCCGGAGAAGGGGGGGCGGCGGCTGTGGTGGGACGTGTCCGGCGGCATCGAGGCGGGGGATGTGCTGTTCCTGGATGACATCGGGGAGAATCTGCGCGGGGCGCGTGATGCGGGGTTCCAGACCTTCAAGGTGAACCTGGGCCGGACCTTCGAGGCGGTGGATTATCTGGAGCGGGCGACCGGACTCTCGCTGGCGGGGCCGCATCCCCGATCACCGGAGGCGTACTTGCAGACTCTGCGACAGGGCAAGATATGAGCACTTTTGATTATGATATGCGATGAGTCTGGTATCTTTCACTTGATGCTATATATAATTCACAGCTTTTTCCATCCATTTCGCTCGACGAAGAACACCCAGAACCGCCGAAAACAAAAACGCCATCTAGTCTAAGCTCCGCAAACAAAAAGAAACCCAGGAAGTCGTCGTTCCCGGCCAGATTCACTCAAGACACCACGGATGATTAGATTCGAACCCCGAAAAAAAATGAAAACTTAACGTGAACACGTCCGGTTGAGCACATGCCAGAGACAGACAAAAGAAGAAGAAGAGAAAAGGGGTGAGTGATCCACACGCTGGTATCAGGAAATATAAGAAAAACATTGGAGAAGCATAAAAGGGGGGACAACACCAAGGTTGGCAACGAATGGAAGAATTAGAAAAGAAGAAAGAAAAGCCGGAACAGTGCGGGTCTACGCGTACGTGCGGCCCGCAACCAACGTCCCCACATCGCGGGCCGAGAACGCCGCGTGGCCGGGGTTCATGCCCTCAGCGCCGGTGACCACGCCCCAGCACAACAGGCGCTCCGACAACGGCACGATCTCACCGGAGACCGCACCAGACCCATCCGAGCCGGTCTCGTCGACCGCGAACCCGGCCACATGGCACCGCGCGGCGATGACCGCGCTGCATGAGCCGCCGCGCAGGACCAGCGGGTTGGCCGCGGCCCCCAGACTCGGCACGCGGCGGAGGCCGAGTCCGACGACGAGGCCGGCAAGCACGACCAGCAGGGCGAACAGCGCTAGCATGCCGACGCCGGAAGTGCCGATGGCCGCGAGCGGGGCGGGGATGGTCCCGGCCGACGACGGCGCCGGCGCGAAGTCGACGGTCACCACGAAAATCGCCTGGCTGAGCACGAAGCTCATGGCCACGAAGAGCGCCAGCAGCAGCCACGACCACGGCCGCGGGAGGGTCAGGAACAGCGAGGCGAGCTGTGCGCCGCGCGGGCTGTCGGAGCTGACGCGCAGCGGGCGGCGCAGGCGCGGCGGGCGTGGCGACGGCGGGACGGAGCCGAGGCTGTCGGTGGTCTGCTGGCGGGCGGCGCGGAACGCGGGCGCGTCGGCAGCGTCGGCGGCGGCGTAGCTGCTCATCTCGGCGGAGAGGAAGTAGGTTGAGAGCAGCGCGTTGGTGGCGAGGTACAGCGCCGCGAGGAGCAGCTGCGGGAGGCCGGCCAGCATGGCGAGGCCGGCGCGCGAGGTCCCTATGGGGAACTCGAACACTTCGTGTGCGGAGGCCTGGCCGAACGCTGACAGCTGGTTGTTCGGGTCGCACATGATGGCGAAGGCGAGGCCGGTAGCCGCTAAGCCGGCGGGAGTGGCCCAGATGACCGCCCAGACCGCCCAGCGCGGGATCGACGGGGCGGAGATCCACCACTGCTGGCGGAACGAGGCGCCGTGGGCAGCTCCGGATTCCGGCATCCAGTACTTGGCCTCGTGCAGCCCCCAGCGGCCGTTGAGCACGTCGTCTTTGCTGAGGAGGCACGAGTTGGTGGTGCTCGGGTCGGGGTTTTCGAGGAAGGACACCACGGCGTCGCCGAGGGTTGCGAGGGGTTTGAAACGGCGGAGGAAGATGGCGGCGGAGACGAAGCCGATGACGCCGACCACGTTGAGCAGGGCGACCACGCCGAGGAACGAGCCGTTGACGAGCACGCTGCAGCTGGGCTCGGCGGAAGCACCGTTGGCGGCGGCGGCGGAGTTGGTGGAAGTGCTCCGGCGGGCTAGGCAGTACAGAACGGCCACGTCGTCGTCTGCTAGGTCGATATCGGTGTCGTCCAGACCGCCCGTGAGTGACAAGGTGCGGATCAGAGATGTCCGCGAGGTCCCGGAAGACTGGACGGCCGCTGCACTGGTCGCAGCGCTGTCGTCGTTGTCCACCATGAGCAACACAGCGTCAAAGGCCGACATGAACGAGCCACTAAACTGGCGGCCACAGTCTTCCGTGGTAAGATTAACTAGCTGGTTGCGGCCGGCCTGGTCGCGCAGCGTGAACACCTGCACGCTGGACAGCCCCGCGGCGTTGCTACCCGACGTGTTGGCGAACGGCGCGCCGGTGACGAAGTCTTCGGTGACCAAGAGCGCATCGTAGGCGACCGCGGTCTGTGACATGAAGATCACAGCGTTGTAGATGACCTGGGTCGACAACACGGCGGTCAGCAGGCCGGCGCCGAGCAGCACGCGCGAGCTGGCGATGTGCGGCAGGTTGCGCAGCGACGGCACGCCGATGTCGAGCCACTTATAGATGCCGTGCGCAGCGGCCACTTCGCGGCGGCTCGGGCTCGCGAGTACCTGGCACACGTAGTTGGTCAGCGCAAGGAGCGTCACGGCGATGATGCTGATGGCCACGTGCAGGCCGATGTTGAGGGCCTCGGTGGTCCCGCAGGGCCCGGTGTAGATGGCCCATTCGCCGCCGAACATGCCCGAGCCCTTCACGGTGAGGGCCAGGCACACCACGGCGACTATCAGAGCTAGGAATATCACGATCGTGCTGTAAAACACGCCGCCCCGCCACCCGGTCATCCACCGGCCCATGCCACCGGTCTTCCCGGGGCCGCCGGCTTCCAGGTCGGTTCCGCCGCGGTTCCTCCGGCGGCCACTATCGCCCTTTTCGCTGTTTTCTGTCACTAGTTGTTGGGCCCTGCGGTCGGCAGCGGCTAGAAGATTGGTTGACGGCATATCAAACCCGCCGAGGACCTTCGCGGCCTTGCCCTGCGGGTTCATCTGGTTCTCCATGACGGCGGTCATTTTCTTTTGTTTTTGTTTCTGTTTCTTCGCGTGCGAGCCGAGCCGCGACCCGGCAATACTCGACCCGTCTTCGCCGGTGGCGGTGTGGAAGAAGAAGCCGGCAGACCGCTGCAGCAGGCTGCTATTGCGCTTGTTCTCGCCGGTGAGGGTGCGGTTCTGGCGGCGCCATTGCACGGTTTCGGGGGTTTCGCCGCGCAGGAAGTTGACGACGTAGTCGGGGATCAGGTCGGCGTCGGTCGAGGCGGACGAGGTGGTTCGGGCGTCGAACGGCGGTTTGCGCGGGTCGGCGGCAGCGGCTGTGGCTCCGCCGCCGGTGAGGTTCTGCCATGGGGTCCGGCGGGTGAATGGCGGCGAGCGCGGCGAACTCGGGATGGAATCGGCGTACGAGGCGTCGCGGTTGTGGAACGGCCATTGCATGGTTGGCCTCGACGAGGAGGCTTTGAACTCACTCATCGCGTCGGCTCTAAGCTCGCCAGGTGTCAGTCACCGCGGAGGAGACGAGGGTCGACGAGCTGCAGGAGCGGTGAGAGAGCAAGAAGAGGAGGCAGCAAGGTCATAGAGAAGAGAAGGAGAAGAAGATTGAGAGATTCATGTAAGCTGTGAGTTCGAGTTGGATATAGGCACAAGAGTGGTGGTGATGCTGCATATGGCAGCAGGAGTTTTGTGTTTGTGTTTGTGTTTGTGCTTGTGTTTGCGTGTAAGGAAGTGTGTGTAAGTGTCAGGAAGTCTATGCAAGAGGAAAGTCAAAAGTGGTGTGGTGGAAGCAGAGATCTCTTTTGCATTTTGCATATTGTTTCGGCTTTGACAGCCTCTCTCTCTCTCTCTGTATGGGAGTCCGGCCATTCTATGCAATGCCCGACCGGCTGTGTATACCACGGCTGTTAAGGCCGCCACACTCTTGTGGCAACTCACTGGTCAACGCCTTGCACCCAGGTATATCGGTAAGTGGTCGGCGTATTATTCCGGGGGGGTATAGCAGTTTCCACGGCAGGGAGTTCCAAGCGACGAGCGCGGGTTTCAGGGGTTCTTGTTCACAGTGGAAGACGAGAAGAAGGAAAAGAAGGAAGCACAAGCAGAGAGGGCAAGGGGTGTGTCAGACTCGCAACCGACGAGGGTTGATCCTGGCGAGCTGGAAGACCCGTCGAGAAAGGCAAGTCCTGGACGAAGGGGACTGTCGGAGGATGACCGCAGCCGGAAGCGGACGTGGATGTGGACGTGGTTCGCTGTTCCTTGCTGGAGGCGTGTTGTGAGGCTTTGAGCGACTGGACACATAGCAGCGCCATTGGCTGGAGTTGCTTCCTGGAGAGACGAAGAAGGGGAACGTGGCTATAGATTCCCGTGATATTGGGGACATCTGGCTAGCTGGAGCCAGCCAGCCAGCCAGACCTGAGGGGGAGCTCCAGCCAAGTTCAGCCCGGGCGTTCCTGTTGTTGGAGAAGGTTCCATTCTGTCATCCGGTCTCGCAGGCGAATCGAATTCGTGAAGACCGTTCGGGTGTGATGTGCCCTCGGAAAAGCCCATGATGTCTTGATCCGAGAACTCCTCTCATATCCAGTTCGTGGGAACAGACGCCAGCGTCGCAGTGCACCACGATCTCGATACACTCACTCCAAAGAAGTGGAGTGGCCGACGGAACCAGCAGGGGTGGTGAAAAACATTGGATGCTCCTCTTTTTTGAGTGGCCAAGCGGCTTCAGGTTCTGCGTCCGTGCCCCCTTAACAAGGTGCGGGTGTTAATGCGCCTCTCGGCCCTGTCTGGTGATAGGCTGTCTGTGTCGTGTTGCTGTGGGTTTGCCGGGGCTGTAGAACATGGAGGAGGGGGAGGCTCATAGCGTTGCTGCTTATAGCCAGGCACTGACTTCGAGGAGGACAGGACGCATGGAGTATCTGTGAAAGTGGTCGTTGGGCCAGTGCTCAGCAACATGGCTTCCATCTTCCACCTTTCTCTGGTGTTTGTTCGGGCTCGTTGCTCCTTCTACTCGGATGAGCGTCTACTCGGGCCGGGGCCTTCCAACCGCGGGAAGATATAGATAGGGTGCAGGAAGTAGCATCAGCCACCTCCAAGACAGCGAACCTGCGTTTGCCAGCCGGCGGTTCCAGCTGTGTCGTCAACGCTGGCGAGAGAAGCAGTCGAAACAGAGAGACGGCCAGAGAGGCAGACCGTCAGTGAGAACGCGAGAACACCCGCAAAAAGAGCCAAAAGAAATAAGCCAGGGCCAAAGCTGGCACGATCGCCGGCCGATGTGCATGGATGAGACACACCCTTCGCCATTCTGTGCCGCGTCTGACCAAGCGTATGATCTGCCCCTCCCTGGCCGTGCATTGGTTGTTGACGTTGACTTGGACTTTGCTGCTTGATGTTTCTCCCCCCCTTCGTAAAGAAAAGAGAAAGAGAACTGTAAGTATTTCGTTGTTTCCGATGCCACGGACAAAATGCCTGCTCGACTGGCCGGTGTTCGCCTGGAAGCATGAACTTTCGGCTCTAAGACACTTTTTCGGTGCTTGCATAGAGCTGTCCTCGTGTTGAATCTCCACTGATCCTCTTTGAAACAGGTGGGCGTTTGCATAAAAGTCCAGCTGCGCCTGGGTGAGCAAATAGATGTCTGGGTTAAGTGCAGCTGCGTAACTTTTGGCATTTTTTTATGTTGGTATCTGTCTTTTCTTGTGTGGTGAAACTACTAGGGTTACCGTACATGGAAACCCTACGGCAGTTGCCAGGAGTCATCTTCTCCACTTTACAAGGTCGCTCCTTCCAGATGCGATGAGGTTCGTGATGCTTATAGGAAATAGGGTTACAGGGCTATGCACCTCACCTGGTCTCGAGATGTTGAGAGCAAAAAAAGCCAAAAAAAAAAAGACAAAAGAAAGTCAATGGCGTTAGTCGAACACAGAGGGCTTAACTGCGGGCTATACCAGCAAATCCTAGTCATGATCATCGTTAGCTAACCATGCCAATTGACAGAAAACAGCACACATACTTGTGCCTATAAATGATACTCAGATGGAAACAGATTCGGTCGGGGAGGAAGGTGCGATCGCTCCTTCCTGATGAAGGTTGATCGTGATGTCTTGGTGGTGTGTAGGGTTAGTTAGGGTCAACAGTGTTAGCCCAGCTGTGGCTTTCCCTGCGCTCCTCTACAGACAATCAATCACCTTGTCAGGCAACCCCTCACCTGACTGCAATTCAAGGTCTGCAATTTTGGGAGAGAGAAGAACTGGAGAGAGAAGAAGTGGAGAGAGAAGAACCAGAGAGAGGCAAAAAGAAAATACAACAAAATCCCCCAATCCCGGCGGGAAATGGCGAGATTCCCGGGTGCGGCACACATGGCCGGCAGATATCGGCACCCGCCAGCGGCGCCACACCCGGGCGCCGGTGCCGAGTGCGCGCGGTGTGGTGCGCGGGGGTGGGGAACAGCTTGCGACCGGGGGCAGCAGGCACAGATTTTGCCAGAGGACATCACACGCGGCAACGCAAAGCACCAGTACGGTCAGAGACGGCAGAAAACGCATCGTCCAATGGGTTGCCGGTGACCCTTGAAAAGCGCAACAAACGCAATCCAGAGCCGCGATTGCGGAGCGGAGCCCGGCTGCATTCGCCGCCACGGCGCCGTGACGTGTGTGTGGGTGTGGGAAAGGGGACGACAACGTGATAAGATAGAGGCGAGACAACCCCTTTTTGTCTAGGCCCGGCGACACGCCATAGTTTGCCGAATCGCCTCATTTTCCCTCCATCTGGTGCCGCCTTCTCCCTTCCCCCCTTTCTTTCTCCATCCATTTCACTTTTTTTAGGCAGAGGTTCACGGGAGCAACAAGCGGTCTGCCCCCCCAAAAAATAAAAAGAGGGTAGGGTGGTTCGATTTCGCACCGCCACACGGCCAAAATCGCATGGTTTACGCCACACCTTGTGCCGGCAGCGTGTTCGTCCAGGGCAGAACCGGCGCATGGATGGGGGGGCCGGCCTAAGACTGAATCTTGCATGCCTGGAGTGAGATTTCCAGAAATAAGAGTAACCGCTGAAGATTTGAAGTTCAGCTTCTAACTGAAATAGAAAGACAAAATATAGACAACTGCTATTTTCGTGAAGACCAGAAGCACAGAAGAGACAGAGAGAGAGAGAGAGAGGCCGGACTCCACGATGGCCCCTGCTGCTCTGTCCCTACGTCATTTGCCTCCGTCTCGTAAGCCTGCCAAAGCCGTTGGTCAGAATAGAGTCGACACACACGGGCCAAAAAGGCAGCAGCAACCAGCCATGCATGACATTACAGGGAGGAAGGAACGCGGCTGCCTCGTTCGAGCTTATCTGGAACTTACTGGACGGTGGTGGTGCAATGCTCTATTAATACGCGCTGAGTGATGGAGGGGGAAGTCCCGGCCGAAGTACCCGGTGTATGGCGGTTCGTGCCAGCAGGTACATCTGCCCTGGTACCGAATGGACATTTTCAGATTGGGCTGGACTCCCTTTGTCATAGACAAGCACATCGAAAAATAAAATAAAATAAAAATAGGCCGATTGTCATCGCTGACCGTACCACATTCAAATTCCCACAGCGTGGAAAGTCGTGCTATCGGGTCGTGTTCGGCTTTTTTATTTTATCTTATTTTATTTTATTTTTAACCTTTATTTTTTTTGGGCTTTTGCTTTGCGTTTGTGTGTCTGCGTGTTCTTACTCGTTTCTTCTGCGGCTCTCTTAAATAAGTCCTTAAGTACACGCGCCCTCCTTCTGTTCTTCTTTCTTTGCTCTTCTCCTCACTTCTCACTTCTCTCTCCTCCTCTTTACGTCTACCTTTTCAACCTGCTACTCTTTATTCTTTGCTGCATTTTTTGGTCTCTCTGCTTCACTCCCCCCCCAAAACAAGCCCCCATCGAACTCCTTCGTCCCTGTGATCTCCAGAGCTCTTCGACATCCTAAACCTTGATCTGCACGCGACCCCGGACACTTGCTGCTGCACGAAAACCCTAAACCCTTACAGCTGCTGCACACATCCCACCCACCGCCACCGCCACCACCACCTCCAAGCAGCCTCGTTCCTCGTCGAAGCTCGTTTCTCGTCGAAGCCTCGTTCCTCGTCGAAGCTCCGAAACACACACACACACACACACACATATCATAGACGGACATCCACCAAAAATGGCCCCCACACACACCATCTCCGCCCACCTCGGCAAGCAGTTCCTGACCAGCTGGCGCCAGTCGCACCCGCCGTCGCGCCCGTCCGGCTCGCCGCCCGCCATCCCCGCGACCACCTCCGCGAAGACCACCACCACCACCGCCGCCGCCAACACTGCTGCTGCTGGTGTGGCTGTGCCAAAGTCGCCGGTCAGCGCTGGCCCGGGGTCGCCGCCGCCGTCGCCCGGGTTCCACGGGGCCAAGGGCTCGATGGAGAGCGAGCGGAGTGTGGGTCGGCCGTCGTGGTGAGTCGGTGCCAGGTCTGGCGGGGCGCTCCGGGGGACGTGGCGTGTTCCCGGGCATGGACTCTGTGCGCCGGCACATACATAGATATACCTGATATAGGCTATATTCGCCTCGCCTGCTTGGTTGTGTCAAGGCACAACCTCTCGCCCCGTCTCTTTCCAGCTTTTTCTTATCTGTCATGTCTTTTCTTTTCTGTGCTAGGGGATATTCAAACGGGCGTTCTGTTCGGCGTCAATGGGGGGGAACTCTTTGTGTTGTTTTTCTTGCATCTTGTTTTTCTTGCATCTTGTTTTCTTCATCTTATCTGCCTTCCCTCCACACCGGCACTCTTCCTCGGTGTTGCTTCTTTCTTTCACGATGTTGGTACCCCTCGTCGAAGGATTTCGGGATATTTTCCGTTAGTGATATGTGTGTCCCGCTGGACCAACCCCCTCATCTCCTTCTTCTCCCTCTATATGTCTTAGTACCTCGTTTCTTCCAATAAGTCAAGATACCACTTGTTCATCGTTACAATCTCACATCTCACATGCACTCACACCTGTGAGAAAAGGTACCTCTTGAAAACTCCGGAAACCACGTGTCCAGATGTTGTATTGCCAGTAAAGTAACGGAGTATAAAACAGACCCCAAACTTACGAGAATCGAAAAATTGAAAAGAACAAAACTCCCGGAAATAAATTAAAGGATAACGTATGTAAAAAAGCAACAACAGCAAGAAAACAAGATAAAAGGGACCGCCTGCTATGATAGTCAAGAAAAATCCGAACCCCGACGACGGAGCATGTCCAAGAAGGTTCGCGCCGGGTCCATTGTGAGGGAGGAGTCACAGGGTTTATATGTCCCCCAAGCCAAGGGTGTCCATCTCCGACCGTTTTTGTGTATGTATGTAAGTAAGTCAAGTACACCGTCTCAAGGATGTGTGTGTGTGAGTTTTTGCTTTTTTTTTTTTTCGTGACGTCGTGTATGAAGAGAGGAAAGGGGAGGGGACATGCAATGCCGGTCTAAGCGAGCGCTATGTGAGGTGCGTGTGTTTTTATCTACCCAAGAAACAAAATGTACTCCGATCTAGTATGGTGAAGAGGAAAAAAGTGTATGAGAAAGAGAGAGGGAGAGAAAGAGGGCTGGTTAGAAAGAGAGATGAAAGTAGTGTGTAACGAGGCTGTGACAAAGAAAAAAGGGGATCAAGAGGGCAGGAGGCCGACAAGCGCGCACAACCGACAAGTCGGCGCGTCTAATAGACGCAAGGCGGTGAGATTGAGATGGAAGGTGAGCATGGCAGAAGAGAACGCCGATGCGGTGGATATAGAGGGTAGATCTTGGTTCTTGAGTCACAGGCCGGGGAAGAAAATGGCAAGCAAAAGAAGAAAAAAAGACAAAAAAAAAAGGAAGGCCTGCGAAGAAAAAGGATAAGAAAAAGAAAAGCATCCAGAAAGTGCCCAAAGGTCTTTGCAGCTTCCCAATTCGGCTGGCCGCTGACGTCTCATTTGTCCGGGACGCGCAATGCGGGTCCGGCGACCGGTCCCGGTTTCGGCGAGAGAATCGTCTCAGCCTCAATCGAGGCCCTGGGAAAGGACCCTATATAGCGAAGGATCCCTTCTCAATTTTTTTTTCTTCTGGTGCGTCTTCTTCCCAAAATGTGTGGGCAATATTGCCTTCCCCTTGGATCATTTCGCTGGGTTTTCGTTGCTCTGTTCTTCCGTCTCGCTCAACTGCAGCGGCCTATTGCAACGGCGCCCCCGACGCAATACTGCGCGTAAACGCCGCCGCCAACGACTCGTCGCCGCTGTAATCCGACGACTCGCCGCCGCCCAGCAGCGCCTGCGCGCCCTGGCCCTGGATGCGCCGCGCGGCCGCCGCCTTCTCCTCGTCGGTGACCGCCGCCGTGCTCTTCGCCGTGCGCACATCCGGCGCCCACTGCGGCTCGCCCGGCGAGTGGCCAATCGACATGCCGACCCGCACCAGCGTCTCCAGCGCAATGTTCGAGTTCTCCGTGAGGTCGCTGTCGAACTTGACGCGGCCCTCCTCGAAGAGCACCAGCAGCGTCGACCCGCCAAACTTGAAGTAGCCCAGCTCGTCGCCGCGCTTCACCACGTTGCCCTCGGTCTGCGTGATCACCGTGCTGCCGACCATCATCGCGCCCACACAGATCACCATCACGCGGCCGTGCTCGACGCTATCGATCGGCACCAGGATGCGCACGTTCTCGCCGTACACGTCCAGGCTCGACCGGATGGCCATCGGGTTCACCGTGTAGTACTCGCCTGCAATCGTCACCGGCTTGCCCATCACGCCGTCTACGGGAATGTGGAACCGGTGGTAGTCCTGCGGCGCCAGCCGGAAGATGCCCAGCGCGCCGTTGGTCTCATACCGCTTGACGTCGTCCGGGTACGCGTCGCCCAGCAGTCTCTTGACCGAGAACTCGCGGCCCTTGACCCATACCATCGTCGCCTGGTCGATGCGGTTGTACACCACCGTCCGGCAGTCGGCCGGGGACACCACAATGCGCGGGTTGTTCGGCGCCGACACCGGCCGGGCATCGGGCTTCAAGGCCCGGTAGAAGAACTCGTTGAAGTTCTTGAACTGGTCCAGAGGCTGCAGAACCTCCGACATGTCAAGCTGGTGGAACTCGATGAACTTGGGGATGGCCTCCTTCGACGACGGGTCTTCAAACTTCTTGCCCTGCTTGATGCTGAGGCTCTTGAGTAGTTTACGGACTGCAGAAAAACGAGTTAGTGTGAGTCTCAAAGATTATGCAACCACAAAAAAAAAAAAAAAAACCACCGGTGAACACTTACTTCGCTTGATCTCCATGCTGTTACCCTTCAACCCCTTATACAGAAGCCGAATGCCCAATCGCACATAGACGCTCATCTTCTCCTCGTTGATCAGGCCCGTCAACCGGTCCTGCACGAGAATGTTCGCCGAGTTCGCGCCGACCTTGTAGCCGCCATAGGAAATCTTGGTCAGCACCTTGGAGTACCACTTGCGCTGCGCCTGGCTGGCCGTGACGAATCCGCCCAGCATCAGAGTGTTGACCTGGCGCCAGTCCTGGCTGGCACACGTCGCAATATGCGTGATGATATCGGCATCCTTGCGCTTGTTCAACCGGGGCTGGTGGCAGATGGGGCACTGCATGATCTCCACCACGTGCTCCTCACGGCCCTCGTCGCCGAGCTCGGTGACGTCGTGGGAGCCGTCGGGCGGGGAGGCGGTAGTCGTCGACCGGGACGAAGACGAGGACGACGACGAGGAAGACGTCGCTGCTACGGGCAACCAGCTCTGCGAGCTAAGATCCGACGTCTCACTGGCGCTTGGACCCTGGATGGGCGCAACCGAAGGTGTGGATGTGCCGGTGCGAGCCGGGCTTGCCACGGCCGACAGCTGTTTGCTCTGAGTCTTATCCGACTCGGCCGCCAGAGCAGTGCGGACATGCTCCGACAACACCGGCAGACGGCTCTTGGCCTCCAGCTGGTCCTCCAGGCAGATGACGGCCTCGTCGAAAGTCAGGCCATCTTCGTCATCGGCGATGGAGGCCTTGTGGGGGAAACGCTGGAAGAAGCTGTCAATGGTGGAGTCCCGCAGAGTCGAGCCCAGCGTGTCCAACATGGTGGTCAGCTCGACCTTGCTGATGCGGCCGCTCTCATCAGTGTCGTACTGCTTCAGCATCGACCGCCAGAACTGCTGGCGCAGGGCCGCATACGGCATGTACTTGGCCCGCAGGTAGAGCACCGGCGAGTGGCGGTCCTCCCACTTGTCGACATTCTTCATGCGCAGAGGGAGAGACATGGGGACGAAATCGGCGTCTTCATCGTCGGCCGCGCCATGAAGAGGAGCGGAATCAAGCGGCGAAGTGCTCAGCTCAGCTCCAGGGGATCCCGACACGCCCAACATGTCGACTCCCGATGCCGCAGGAGTGGGGGTGGGGATGGGGATGGGAGCCGCCATGGTGCTGCCCTCACTCTGAGTACCAAGAGCCGACGGCGTCCGGTTAAGAGGAGGGCGGATAAGCTTGGAAAGACTCTGGCTGGATGACGAGCGCGAGAGGGCCAGCTTCCTGAGTCGCGGGCGACGGGTCGGCACGTACTCGGGGACATCGCGGAGGTGGTACAAGCCAGTTTCGGGGTCGGCCTGGGGGCAACGGTCGATGAGGTCGCGCACGGGGAGTGCGCACGAGGCAATGAAGTCGTTGCCGGAGTAGCGGTCGTGATCGATGACGGTGAAGGAGAACGAGTACGCCTGCTCCTTGGCCATGACCTGGAAGATCATCTTCTCGTTGAAGACGGGGTTAAGGCTGTGGCGGATGCGGCGGGTCCGGTGGGTCTTCTTGCCCAGCGACGCGACCACAAACGGATCCATGTCGAAGCCGGTACGGGTCATGTTCGACTCGGGAGGCAGATCGGAGATGCTGGCGATTTCGAGGAAGATGATGCCGAGAACGTCAGACTCGGAGTTTGTAAATTCGTAGGCCTTCTGGCGGCGGCGCTTCTTCAGGCCCTTGACGCGGAGGTGGCGCTTGCGTCTCTCAGCCAGCTCGGTCTTTGCGGCACCGGAAGAGGGCTCGTCGGTCTCCTCGGTGTCTTCTTCGTCGTCCTCATCATCGTCGGTGGTACCAGTGGGGGCGGTCGAGATAGTGGCGGGGGGGGGGGTAGCAGTAGCAGAAGCCGCAGAAAGCGCGGGAATCGACGGTTTGCGGCTAAGGTTGTCCAGGTCGGCCTTGGCAATGGAGTAGAACTTCTGCATGATCTGCTCGGGCGTGGCAGCCGGGTTCAGCGAGTCCAACAGGGTGAACTGGAGCTGGACCTCGCCAGAAACTATGCTCGTCTTCCTGCCGGGCTTCTTGCTCTTGAGCGGGTACCATCGCGGCTCCTGCGACGGCGAGTCGTTGGCAAAGATCTCCTCCAGAGCCAGGTCAAATTCGCCCATGTAGTCCTTGCCAAAGCGGTCCTTGTCCCAGCATATAACATCGAGAAGCAGGCTCCGATCGGACGAGATCGGCATGTCCTCGGTAACGTTCCATTCGGGGTTGAGGCTCTTGGGGATCGAGTGGGTGATGACTTTGGCGTCTCCAGCCGTGACGACGATGTACTACAGTCAGGAAATGTAAGGGTTAGCAGGGTTGTTCCAACCACAATCGACGTTGGTCAGGAATGCGAGCTAAAGGCTGAATGGGGCAAAACTGCGCGATTGGGAGGCCGGTATTGGGCGCAAGGCCATCCGGTTTGGTTGAAACAGTGGTGGGGGTGTGCAGCTGAAGAGAAGAAAAAATAAAGCCACTTCAACCAGCAAACACAACAAAACACGCAGACAAACGGAGACAGGCAGAAAATGTCCTGACTGTGGTGGGGATATATTCATACCGGATCGGACGTTCCACCTCGGTCTTTCGCGGCGAGATTTCGGCCCTGTAGCAAGAAAAAATGAATACACGTTAGAAGTCCGGAGTTAAGAGCTTTTCAAGCGCCGCAAAGGTGAAGCAAAAACAGACAAAGCCTCTTGAGACATCGTCATGGCATCCAATCGGCACGAGAAACAGGCAATAGAATCGTTTACCTTCAATATCGACACCCTCAGGGTCAATGGCGCAATCTCTTTGGGGCTCATGGTGCCGCTCGCGGGTTTTGGGCTGTTGCTTCGACTGTTTGTTCGGCTGCTTCTTCGACTCGTGAGAGAGGTTGTGGATTTCAACCGAGTCGGGATGATTCGCAGAACCATTGTGAAGAAGAGGAAAAGAAGAGGAAAAAGGGGAAAAAGAGACGAAAAAGCCCCAAACGGGATCGGGGGGGCCTTAAAAATAAATGAGGCCCAGTGGACTTCCTATCCAACCAAGAATAGCTCCCCAATGAAAGTGGCGTCGTGTGCCTTCCCGGAGAGAAAATGCAGCTAAACGGAAAAATGCAGCTAGCGGGAAACACGAATTCAGGGTCGCTCTAAGTAATTAGCGGCTATGGGCGCTGGGCAGTGCTGAAGGGCTGACAGATGGCAGAAGGATTGGCGTCGTTCAGGCGGGTTAGGCGCTGTCGGCAATCGTTTAGGATGCTGCAGGCTGGAGTTGGACGCTGTAGACTAACGGGCACCGTTCGAGCTGGGAAAAGCTTGCGTTGGCAGCTGGCGGGCAACTGGTTGACTGATGGTGGCAGTGATAGATGATATATATCATTCGTCCACAGCAGGAAGCATGAACTTGTCTGTGGTGACCTCACAGGTAAGGCGTTGAGGATCGAGTGGAGAGTGCTGAAAGTGGGATGTGCTGAGGTGTGTGTGCTATGTCCGGCAGCGCGTGCAGATTCACGTCACTAGTTCAGACCTCTTCAAACGAGAGAAAAGACACGAGTCCGGCAAACGGGAAGCTTCATTCTCTGTGCGGGAAGATCAGCCCGTGTGGAGATACCGCCCACCTAAGCAGAAGCGGACGCAGAGGGGGAATTGGTCAGAAGGAATGGCTTCCGTCTTTTTCTTATGCAACGAACACGACACGTTCGAGTCTGCTTGGCCAGCCGCAGCACCGACAGAGCAACCAATGAACCATGGGACGCCTTGGGGGAGCACGGCAGAACAGAAGCGTTATGTTGGAGAAATTCAGGAAGCAGAGAGCAGAGAGGACTCCAAGGCTGAATCAGGAGTGGTGTGTGTAGTGTAGTGTAGTGTATATCGAGGCGCGGCGTTGTTCGAAAGAGGCCGAGCAACAAACGGAGGCGGACACGGATAATTCGGCCAACGGGCAAGAATGATGTAAGTTGGATTTCTTGGGATATGACGGTATAGACGCGTGGACCAGAATAGTAATCGATCGAGGCTCGTGATTTCGGACTTTGTTCGACCGGCGCGGGTTACGAGCAAAAAAAAAAAAAACGAAGAAAAAAAAGGAGGCTAAGAGGCTAAAGAAGCTCAAGCTGTATAAGAAAGCAGCGGACGATGTTAGCTATGTAGGTAGGTATGGAAGATGAAGGAGTTAGGAGAGACAGGAGACCCGAGACACACACACACACGGGGGGGTTGTATGTAGTTAAGTATGTAACTCCGGATATTGGTATGCATGTGTGTGTGTGTGTGTGTGTGTGTGTAAATGGGGCGGCAAAAACAGGGACAGCCAGACAAGCACTTACCAGCAAATGTCAGTCACCACAAATAGACCAGACCGAAGAGGCGATTAGTGTTTGAGAGGCGCGGGCGACAGACACGGGAAGGGGCATAGAGAGAAAGGGAGAGAGACGAAACAAAAGGTCATGTATATAAGAAGAGAGAGGGAACGGGCGGGAAGAGAAGCAGGAGGACTTCTTCCTTCACAGGCTTATAGGAAAAGCAGCCAGAGTACTACCTATAGTGGGAGCTGGTAAGAAAGTGTTGGCTATCTGCAACCTCCGCTGTCTGACACTCACTCTCACTTCTCCCAAAAGGGGGAGCTGTTCCCCAGTAACACTGGGCCGCCGCTGGACATTAAACTGCAATACCACACACAGACTTTTGACTTTTGGGATCTGCGGAGCCGCGACCTGCGACCTTGGTGTTACAAGCAGGGAAGCCAACCATTTACAGGACAGGGAAAGGGAAAAGGGTGGAACAGGGCAGAGAATGAGGGATGGATGGGTGGAATGGGGGGGAAAGAGAGAGAGAGGCCGGGGGGAGGCAAATACTGTACTGTACAGAGATACCAAATACAACGGTCAAGCAAATGCAAACGGGTTTCCTTGCTTGGGAAGTTGGCTTGACAAAAGTGCGAAGCATAGACCATGAATGTTCTGGAGGAAGTGCCCATGTATCTGTGTGTACTGTACATAAAAAAGAGATGGCCGATAAAGCGAACGGACTGAACGAGTAAAAACAGTGGCACCTAAGAAGAAAAGAGATGGTCGGAGACATGTCTTGTGCGAGCATGCAGAATGTGCTAGACAGTGGCGGGTGGTGGGTGTGTGTGTGTGTGTGTGTGTGTGTGTGTGTAGCAGAAGAGCAGAGAAGCTGGGAGATGTTGGAGCATTCTGGTCTAGATGGGTATCACGAAGCCAGTTGCTTGTACGAAGAACGACGAATGTTACGGCAGCTGCCAGTTGGCAGACACTTGTACGCAGGTGCAGAGTTGGCTGTCGACTCTTTGGGCAGGAACTATGTGCGAGTGAGTGACTTCCCTTCCCAGATCTTCATCTATCTGTGTAGGTTCTGTACATACATATACGGCCTCATAATCATCATGGCGAGGTCAAACAGACGCAATGAATAACGTCAGCCCAGCAAAGTTCACCACGTTTGTTTTTCTTCATTTTTTTTCTTCTCTTTTAATACTACCGCCCTATAACGCCTATACGAGTATGCAGTTCTGTATGTCGTTCACCTTTGCCCTACCATGTCTGTGTACATAAGTCACCCACGGATGCCTCGGCCACGCCGTCGTCCTCGGGCCTATCGGGAACAGAGAAAGGGCCCGATAGCACACACGAATGGGAAGGAAATGTAAAATGTCGAAAATCTCACCACCCTTTCATTTGGCAAAAACGGGGGGCGGGCCAATACCGAGGATGCATATAGCAGCGCATATATACGAAAGTGTAGGCCGGGCCCTTTTGTAAAAAAGGCGCGTTGCAGCAGTATAATCTAGTACACCGCCGCACCGGAACGAGCGAGCAACACGGGAGAAGCAGGAGAAGAAGTTCCCAGAAGCAGAAGAAAAAAGAACACAAAAAGAACAATAAGCTAGAAGTTGAGACTTGGTGCAGTGGTGCATATTTCTTGGCCCTGGGCGCTTATCTGGATGGACGAGAAAGAGACGATTCTGAAGGGGGCTAAGTGTGTGAGTCTGGGAGCCGGAGCCACCCCTGGGTGAGCGAGTGAATGTCTGTGGGTGGTGTGGATGGATAGATGGCCAGGAAATTTGCAGTCATTTCCAAGCTGGTCTGTAACTTGGGTATCTGGTCCGGAGTAATTTACTGCCCTGGACAGGTTGTGTATCCTTTTTCACTGGGCAATGGGCATTCTGGGTGTCTCTGCTGCTGCCCCCCAGCCACGTCTCAAGGCTGACTGGCTCTCGAGTGTGCCGCATGCACACGGTGGAGGGAAGTTCAGGGCCAGCAGCTTCTCTCCCAGACTGTTACAGGTGTGTGTGTGTGTGTGTGTGTGTGTGTGTGTATGCGCCGCCACGTCTTCGGGGCGTTGCCGTCGTTCCAAGCTGTGTAGAGCCGTCTCACTCATTTCGAACTCTGGCGGTGGTGGCAGCGGTACTGAACTCATGCCTCAAAGAAAGCACCCCCTTGATCTGTCTGGCCTGAAAAAAAGGCACATCGAGACATGGAAAGTGTACTGTACACTATGTGCTCTCTCATTTAGCCTTTTTAGCGGGAGAGAAACCTGTAGCCACGAAGTACTAGCATTTGCGGGCGGCGGCTTTAACTTTCTCTCGCTCTCTTTCTCATCTAGTGGCTGTTTTTTCTCCGGTTTATTTAGCGTGCAGCGCGCGAGAAAGGTCACTCCGTAGTCGTATATCGCGGAGACCGCTTCTGTTGTCGGAGTTGGACTGCGGAATGGGGACATGGAGGGGCCCGAAGAACGATGAAGCTAGTGGCCAGTACTCGTAGAGGTATTGAGTTGGCTATGTTCTCTCTCTCGCTCTCTCGCTCTCTCTCCCTCCCATTATTGCCGAAGGGGCTACTCCTCCTTCCCGCATATATTGATTGATTAGCCAACATTACATTACCTTCACTGGTACAGGTCATCATCCCCTCAGCAGTAGTAGCTCGTCTCCCATGTCACTCTGGGGGGGGATTTCCCAGGCAAGGTACCTCGACCGGGCCTTCTAAGCGAGATTTAGACCTTAATGGGGGAGGAGTTTCGATATCCGGGAAGGGGGGGTTTTCTTTTCCCTCTTTGTGGTGTTAGAGTCGGTGAAGTACCTGTATGCAGGTGGTCGAAAAGCGTATAACACAGCGAAAAGAGTCAACTGCTCTCGGGCGTACTTTATCTCTCCGCTTTGTTCGTCCGTCCGTCCACCAACAACCCCTCCGTGTTGAGAATCTCGCGAGGGGCTAAGAAGCTGAGCATCTCTGGCTGTGTGCCGAGCCACGTCGTGGTGGGTGTCGTTGTTGGAGACCGTACATACAGTACAGACAGACACTAATGAGGTGGAGGAGGTCTCCAGCTGTCAAATCTCGTTGCGTTGAGGCTTATGTCTGCCCAGGAAATCACGTTGCAATCAAGAGCAAAAAAGAATCTTCCGGATGCCGTCTTGGCCATGGAGAGAGAGTGTGTATACTGTATGTACAGTATGTCGAAATCGCATCGCAATAACCCGAGGGCAGAAATGCTTTTTTTAGTGATGCTGCTGTCTCCTGCGGCTTAGGCGCGTCTGCCAAGGCCTTCGTTCTTCCTCCTGCAGTGGCTTTGATGTCTGTCTCTCAGACTCTCACCTCACCCATCGCTCCTTCTCTCACCCATCGCTCCTTCTCTCGCCCATCGCCCCTTCCCCCATCTTCGCGATCGCTCCTTCCTAGACTCCCCAGCAGCACGTGTTGTGTTCATACTTCATATATCGCGGTTATGCGTGTGTATTTCGATCCCCAAGAGACTAGTGAGTTCGACTCGCGGCATGTTGATTCAATGATTTTCTGACAACCGCTGCTTCGAATCACCGCGATGATGGCTTCTGGGGTGTGGTCGTGGGTTTTTCTTTTTGGTTTTTTCTTTCTCTTTTTTCCCTCGCTCCTTCTCACTCCTGTTCACGGTCTGTACAGTATGTGCGGTTATATCCATCATCTCACGGCCACTTGTCGTGAACTGTGACTGTGCATACTGCATTCTCACGCGTACAGCCAGCCAGTCTGGTGTGTGGCATATAGGAATGAAGGCCATCTCACGTATTAAGGGTTTTGCTGTGCCCTTTTCAGCGCCGCCCGACCCAGCCCACCAATGGCAAGGCTCAACTGAGGCGTCAACCGAGCACCACCACCAGCCAAACCGCAATGAAACGCATGTTATTTGTGTGTGTGTGTGTGTGTGTGTGTGTGTGTGTGTGTGTGTGTGTGTGCTTTTTCTGTTGGAAGGATCGCCGTCAATCCCCCGTTTGATACATGCCAATCACCACCGATATGTGTGCCCACCTTGTGAGACCCTGGGTGGGACATGTTCTGCGCGCTGCATAGCATTTGGGCGACTTTCAGCCGTGTGAGTCGCTCCTCAGGGAAGTTCAGAACGCAAAAAAGTGGGTGATGCCCTTTTGTCCCTCTTCCCACGGCTTCTGAGATTGCCCCGATTCCCGAATCTTTAATGGGGCGTATCAAAGAGGCAAGAAAAAAAAGCCAAGTGGACTTTGGCTTGCGGGCAGCAGTCCAGTTGGGGCTAAAGTGGGAGAAGGAAAAGAAACAAAAAGAGAAGAAGAGAAGAAGAAAAAGAAGAGGAAAGAAGAAGAAAAAAGGGTAAGATGTGTGTATCGTGTGGCCGTTCGATAGACGTATTACCGCACGGGACGGTGATATTGTCCACGATTTCCCGTTTTATCCTGGTGAGCAGGAGAAGAGAAGGAACGGAACGGAACAAGGCTCACCCACCCCCATTTTCCCTCTCCCACATCCGGTATTTCTCTCGCTCTAACGATATTCCTCACTTGGCCTCCGCCCTGTTCCGCTCCGCTCCCGCAGACTCGGCGGAACTTTCGTCTACAGGGGGGGGAGAGAAAGAATGCGACTCTGGGTGCAGTTCGTTCCGGGTCAAAGGTCCTGCTCTCTCTCTCTCTCTGTGTGTCTGTCTCTATCGCTCCCATCTGGTGGTCTGTGGGTGAGTGGCCACAGCAGTTCAACACTCAACACTCAACAGTCAGTCAGTCGCACAAAAAGCCGACTCCACACATGCCTGGAGAGGAAGGTTGAGGTTTGCGGCGAAAAAACACGAACAATCAAAAGGAAATCAGCTGGTGTGTCCTCTTTTGTTCCTTATTTCTCTGGGCTGCCATTCGCTGGTCGGTTCGAGCGACAGAATACGAAGAAAGAGCTGCATGGTTTTTTTCCTTCTTGTGTTCCCTCCTGACATCTGGACGGAGTGTAGTGTCCAACTGTCCGATCTCCCGGTCCAGAGACTGAACGAAAGAAGACATTCGCCACCAGGAGGCAAAGGGGACAAAGTGCCCCCTCCCCTTCTTCCCAGAGATTCCAAGCTTCCAGACGCAGACGGGCACACCGGCAGTCAGAACTAACTAAGAAGTATCTGTGTGTCTCTGCTCTTCTTTCAGATCTGATTCTGATACTTGAACCGAAGCAGAGGAAGGGCCTTTTGGCTTTGGGTCGAATGAATCAATACCGGGGTTCGCTCTCGGTATCAGGCCGGTTCTATTGCTTCAGTTCTCGCCGTTCTGTGCCTTGCTTCGGTGGTATCACCGATCCATGCCAACCTTCTGGGTTCTATTGGCCCCTCCCACCACCCCAAGAACCCCCAAGAACCCCCAAGACCACACTATCGCACATATACCGAGCATGGAGATGCATATGTCTTGTGTGTAGCCAAGCCGTTTCGCCGCCCAGAGTTCCAAGACTTTTTCCTTCCAGGACACCCCAAGGCACGGCCGAGTTGCACTATTCTGGCCTCTAAGAGAAAATCTTCCGATTTGCTTCTTCCGCCGCCGCCGCAAGGTTGCACTCTTGAGAACCACAGGAAAGACTAAACCCACATGCTGCATTTGGGCGGCCTCCGAAAACCCAGTGCAGCACCTTTTCTCTCACCAAGGTCTTTTTTGTTTCTTTTTTGTTTCTTTTTTGTTTCTTTTTTGTTTCTTTTTTGTTTCTTTTTTGTTTCTTTCTTTGAATGGACGTCTTTGGGCGTCTTGCATGATGTTGTGGTCCCAGTGCCTGACTTGCTGCATTCAGCCAAATCCGCCGATAACTCACAAAACAAACGAAGCAGTATCCCACTTTCCCCTCCCTTTCCATAAATACGTATATGTACAGGTGTAGAAGCTGGGTTGGCAGCAGATATGCATCTATCGAGAGAGAGAAGTGGCTCCTTCCGCCTGCTTTTCGCGATAAACGCATACAACCCCGGCCCAAAACGTCGCTTATCCGGTATAGGCGGCCATCGGGGCGGTGGGAAATATGCAGTAAACCGGGCACATGCAGGTATCGGGGGAGGGCACTGAAGCACGAGAGAAGATCTTTGGGATCTTTGGGTGTTTTTTCTTTTCTTTCTTTTCTTCTTCATGTCGCCGCTCACTGCAGAGAGCGATTACAAGAGCGGAGCCGCCCCCGGTCCATGATAACTCAAAACAACACCTGTCTCTCTCTCTTGCTCTCTCCAGGAATCCTACCGTAACCCACTCCCACCCAACTCACCGAATCAGAGCCGATCAGAATGGGGGGGAGGGAAACGTCAGGATGTGGGATCTTTGTTCGGCATGTGCGTGTGTGTTTCCTTGTTGTTGCTTTTTATGGGCCGCGCAGCAGCACCCTTTGATCCATGCTCAGATGCTGGTTCCGTGGTCTTTGAGCAGACGAGAGAAGCGGCTATAAAAAGCACCACCAAAGCTTGCATGTCCTGTGCTTCTGTGGGAATGACCATCCATGCAAATCTCACACACATGCGCGCTGACACATGCTTGCTGCTTGCTGATTTGGTGCATGGTGCCAGATGTCCACACCAGATTAGAGTTGCCCGCCCACTTCACTCACCTCACGCACTCCCTGCCAAAAAAAGGATCTCGCAGGGACTTTCTGGAATGGCAGGGTTCCATCGAGGACATCACCAACCTTACCACTGGACACTGGTTCTCGAGAGAGAGCTGCTGGCCGGCGGGAGACGTTCGGGCTGCGAGGGATCTTTGGGGTTTTTCCCGGGTTTGTTGGCGTACCTAAAACGACAACAGCCAGATCCCGTGTCGGTGGGAGTGAGTGGGAGTGGGATGGCATCGTCCCAGAGGCGTCTACGCCAGGAAGTCGAAGTCGTTCGTCCGACACGAGACGTTCTGTGAGTACCCGCGGGCCGAGTGGTAGAGACAGCGAGGCAGAGACACACCTCCCCTTTCTGGCGGGAGGGGGGCATCCTCTCCAGATATGACATAGTGCACCACAGCTACCCAGCAGCCGCAGTCCGGTGGCCGCGATATCCCGGTTGACCTGCTCCATCTGGCCCCAAAGGGCACCGCATCTGCAATCAGCAGCTTCAGTCCCTTCAGTCTCCTTCTCTCTCTTTTTCTCTCTGTGTGTCTGTTCCCCCCACCCACCCACGAGCAGCGTTTGTCGCTACTGTCCCAATCATGGACAAAAGAAACTGTCCAAGACTTTCCTCTCCCTAGGCATCTCCTCTCCTCGTCAAAGTTTCCACCCAACCCCCCCCCGCTGCAACGTATCTTATCCCCCGACGGTGGATCGGCTGGACGAAACGCTGTAATCTGGCCAAGCTTCTGCCACTGTGCGTACCTCTGTTCATGTGAGGAGGGAGATATCGGACGGTGAGCCTAAGACTCCATAGCAGAAAGGGTTGCGAGGATGTAGAAACGAAACCCGACTTCACCGCTATTGGGAATGACGGTGAGGCTGTTGTGAGGGAGTGGGTGACATATCGAGAGGGGGTGGATATCTACAGGAGAGCCTGGAATGGTGCATATCGCACCGGCGTGAGCTTCTTCCGTACCGACGGCTAGGCTGGTATCAAAAACACTCGTGCAAACGCCGTACACAAGATAACCCAAGCCCAAAACATGCTCTTTTATCTAGATAGAAACCCCCAAGAGGCACAATCTCACTCACTTGCAGACGCCACAGAATCAAACCAAAGGAAATATATAGTATTTTAGAAAACGAGGACGAGAAATAGGAGGGAACTCCAGCGGTTTGAGAGATATAAAACAATGTAATAAGAAAACGCCCTCTCTTTTTTTCTTCAAACTGCCAAAGTTGAAAACGAAACATCACACACACGCACGCACTGCATTACCGCGTTGCCACCTTGGCGCTGTACTTGGCCGCCGCCGTGTCGAAGAGCGCGCTCTTCTCCGCAAGGTCGGTGAGGAACGGGTGCTTGGGGGCCACAGCTTGGAGGGCGCTAGACAGGAAGAAACCAGAGAGAGATGTCAGTAAAAGAAAAGAAAAGAAAACAAAGAACATTTCGGCCAGCAGATCTCAGAGCCATCAAAGCCTGGGTGCTTGGTGCTTTCCGGTAGCAAGCCCACCCGGGTCCACGGAAGAAGTCGGGACGAAAGCAAAAGAAGAACAGAAACTCACCCCGTAAGCTCGGCCGCGTCCTTGCCGGTCACAACCGCCAGCACAAGCTGGTTGACCAGCGCGGCAGCATCCGACGCGTCCTTCTGCACGGCCTGGTCGAGCGCGGCCTGGGCCTCCTCGGTGCGGCCGAGGTGCAGCTCGGCCACGGCCTGCGCCACCAGCGAGCGGATCGACGACGTCGACGGCGCCTGCGCGAGCTCCTCGAACACGTAGAACGCCTGCTGGTACTTCTCGCCGCCCACGCGCATGCCCACCCACGACTCGGCCAGGTTGACCAGCAGGCTGTCCTGCGCCCACCGCCGCGCCGCCGTCACCTCCTTCAGCGCCAGGTCGGTGCGGTTCTGCGCGAGGTAGATCTGCACGAGCAGGGCAACGGCCTCGACTGTGTGAGATGGCAGGTAGTGGTGTCAGTATCGGCGTCTCTCTCTCTCTCTCTCTCTCTCTTATCGGCAACAGCAACACTTACGGTTTCCTTGGTGCATCGACAGCAACGCAACCGCCTCATCGGTCTTGCCGGAAGCCTGCAGCACGGTGCCCGCGAGCACCTGCACAGCGGCGTTCTCCGCCGCAGCGGCCGCGAGCTTCTGGGCGGTATCCAGGGCTTTGGCGGCGTTCCCGGCCGCGAAGTTCGCCAGCGCGCCCACGGCCGCCAGCTCCGGCGCCGCGGCCTCCTCGCCGGCAATGTCCGCCAGCACGTCGGCCGCGTTGCCGAGCGCAATCTGCGCGCGCAGCTGCAGCAGCCGCGCCGGCAGCTCGTTCTCGGCCGCCAGCTCGCTCACGTCGAAATCCACGACCTCCCGGAACTGGCCCTGGTGGAAGTGGTTGTGCAGGTTGATCAGCTCGCCTTCCGCTGAGTACGGGTCCATGGCTGCGGTGTGGTGGTGGTGGTGGTTGGTGGTGGTGGGTAGGTCGACCGGGTGGGAAGGTCCAGGAGGAAACGAGGGGGAGGACGGCGGAGGAGGTGAACGCGGTCGAGATTCAGGCGAAGAGAGGGCGATTGATACTTGGGGGGATTAGGAACTCTGTCGAATAAGCTCGATATACGGGTTCGTGTGAGATCGAGGCGAAAAGGTGTGGTCTGGAAGCTGGAGGATCAAGATCAAATGTTGCTGCCTTCCAACTGACGGTCAACGTTGAAGCTTTGCCAACTGTCCCTTGCTGGTGGACTTGGTGGGGTTGGTGGTCTTCACGTGAAGTTACACGTGATGCAAATGGCCAACCCTAATCGTAACCTTGGTGTTAGGGTTTAACCCGGTGGACTGCCTCCCCCACGGACACACGGGAAAGGTCGTCGAGCACGATGAAATGAAAAGCGAACGGCAAGTCCTAAAGTTCTCAGAGACTAGATACTGCTGTAGTATGAATGCATGAAAATAAACCCTAATGAAACGCCATGAAACGCCCGGTCTGCTAAACCCATACTGACAACGAAGCAGCTTGCTTCCCACCGGCCAACCGAAAAAAGGCATGTGAATGCTGTAGTATACAAGGAACAAGAACTGGGTAAAGGGAACGCTGACAGGTTCCTGCCATAACTATGTGTGGAGGGTATGTATGTGGGTGTGGCGGAGGTGAAGAGAAGCACTACGGGCTGGGATCCCATTCAGCCGGCTCGTCAACCACATCTTCCGTCTCCTCGAGCCCCTTCAGCACCTCCTCAACCTCGTGCGGATCAGTAATCGCCCACACGCCGGCGCCCTTGACCACATTCTTGCCGCGGAAGCCGACCTGCTTGCCGACGAGGTTGCGGCCGACCTTGCCGGGCCCGATGCCGATCCAGCGGCGCACGTTCTCCTCCTGGTCGAGGTAGCGGATGCTGTCCCACCAGTGCACGGTGTCAACGCAGCTGCGCGCAAGCAGCTCCTTAAGGTTCTCGCGGGAGGTGAACGGCCGCGCCGACACGTTGCTGATGCACGGGATCAGCCCGGGGAACGTGACGATGTCGTCGGCCTCGTGGCCGCGCACCCGGCTCTTGCCCTGCAGGATCTCGTGCATCACCACGAGCCCCGGTTGCATGGTGGGGCTGTGGAACGGGCTGGCGCTGTTGAGCCGCACCGCGCGCGGGTCGTGGCCGAGGAACTGGCGCACCTGCGACATCAGCTCACGGATGCGGTCGATGCGGCCGCTCAGCACAATCTGGTTCTTGCTGTTGATGTTGGCGATGGTGACCTGCTCCGAGGCAATGGGCAGCGCTGTGGGTGGCCGTGGGTTGGGTGCGTTGTCGAGCGCGCTGATGAAGCTGTGGATGAAGTCGATCATCTGCGCGAGGCATTCCGGCTCGGTGACAATGGCCACCATGCCGTACTCGCCGCCGTACGTGGCGATGGCGCGCTGCGTGGCCTCCGTCATCGCTAGCGCGCGCTTGCGCACCATGTACAGGCTGTCTTCGAAGTGGATGTAGCCGCCGGCCACGAGGGCGGCGAACTCGCCGAGCGAGTGGCCCAAGGTCACGTCGACGCGGTCGGCGACATTGAAGCCGAATTCGATCTCGAGGATGCGGAGGATGAGCACCGACGTGGCCATGATCGCTGGCTGGGCGTTCTCGGTGGCGTTGAGCATGGGGCTGGGGCCGTTCTGGATGATATCGCATAACTTGTAGCCGAGCGTCGAGTCGATCTGGTCAATGATTTCGCGGGACGTTTTCGGGAACGCTTCGATCCATGGCGTCAACATTCCCACGCGCTGCACGCCTTGGCCTAAACAGGATGGGAGGGGCACATGCGTCAGTACTCAGTGAATGCGGTTGGCGGGTGGGTGCATCCATGTGTGACACATACCCGGGAAGAACAGCGCCGTCCTCGATTTTCCAAATTGTGACATGCTCCGCCTTGACCTCCGTGCCAACCATGGCTGTGTGTGACATTGTGGGCTGTAGCGGGCCCGAAGCGCCGGGCACCGCACCAGCTTCGGCATCACTCGGGGGACAAGGCAACCGGCAAGCCGAGCGTTGAATCGCGGGGTTTCGTTAAGTGAGGTGGTATTCCCAGAGTGCACGTAGAGAGACTTTTCCGTAGTAAAATTAACACGGAAAAGAGAGCAGCAATATCAGAAACTGAAGTGTATAAGAGAACAAGAGGGTCAATTGCAGTTTCCTTGTGCCGTCGGGTGTGCTCGGCCTCGGCGATGAGTGCGGGTAGTTCGATCAGGGCCAGACTTCCGGATCTGCGAGAAATGCGTCACACTCACACCAGACCAAAGCACATGTGAACCCTGCGGCCACGAATGAAAAAGCGTATAATACAGGGAAAAAATACCCACTGGCCCGAGGACAAAAAGTGGGCAAGCTGGGGAATTCTGAGGGCAGCGAGTATTTTCCGGGGGAGAAAGCAGCAAAAATTGGGCTGATGATGCTGGGGAGGAAAAGAGGAAGATGGATTACAAGGTTGAAGAAATACAACCGGAATTCCAGCTCCGTATGAGAGAAGTTTTACAAGAGGAAAAGACAAGCAAGCAAGTCATACATTCCGAAGGACAACAAGAAAATGAATGTTCGAGGGGTGAGATTTATTGGGGGAAAACTGGGGCGTGTAAATAGAAGAATGGAAGAAATGCGAGCTTTCGGTCTAGCGGCGGGGCCCCGCAAAGTGGCTTAGTGGTATGGTAGGGTTTATTAGGGTTAACCGGTCAGGGTTTGAAATAATTAGGGTGTGGCATGATAAACACCGGGCTACGAGACACAACAAAAGCTATGAAACGAGCATCTATTCATTAGATATATAAGAAACCTTTATATTCTCAGCTCAGCACCGCAGCTCAACTCCCCCCTTGCTAACCGTCAAGTACTTGACGCCCTTATATGGCTTCATGCCCTCCGCCAGCCCGCGACTCTTGCGCGGATCCAGCACGATACTCTCGATCTTCAGTCCACTCGCCAACCAGCCTTTCACCGCAAAGTCAACCGTGGCAGCGGTCGGCATGAGGATGCGGTTCTGCGCCACTAGCCGTGCGTCACGCTCCGAGTCGGCCGAGTCGGCAGCACCGCCAGCGGGCGCCGCGGGAGTAGAGGATGTCAGCGAGGCACGTTGGTAGGGCTCGCCGTAGCCCAGGTCCAGGTCGTCTCCGCCGCCGTTCGCCCCGTCTGGCCCGTCGTTGCTGGCGCTGTTCAGGCCTTGCACGGTGCACCGCAGGCCAAAGTAGCCTGACCCGCTGGACACCTCCTTGGCGGGGATACGCCACTCCAGCACCTGGTCGACAAGATTGAAGGCGGCGTCGCCCTTGCTGGGGCGGATGTCTGGCAGGTTCTTTGTTTCCGGTGACAGCGGGATGCGCACCACGATATGCTGCAATGCCGGGCCGGCCGCAGGGCCACTCGGCGGCCGGCCACCAATGCCGGGCGCGGACAGACCCCGGCCCCCGGTGGCCAAGAACGTGCGGTTGACTTGGAGTCGCACCTCAAACTCCGCGCCCGTCCGGCCCAGCCCCGTCTTCATTTCCACTGCCACTGGCAGCTTGATGCTGTTAGTCGCCATGGTCGTGCTCAAGCCGTTGCTGAGCGGGAGCAAGTCGACCTGGTACCCGGCCAATATGAACGAGCCGTCCGGGGGGATGAAGCTGAGTTCGCCGGGCCGTTCTTTCCAGCGCTGCAACCGCACACACGGGTGGAACACGGGCAGCTCCATGATGTTGGCAATGTTGTGTTTACCGGACGGGCCGGATATCGACAGGAGGATGTCGGGGACGCCGGACACTTTGGAGGTGAATGCGATGGTGCCGTTGGCAAATGCTGCCAGGGGGCGGCCGGAGGGTGCGAGTGTTACGGAGAGCGTCTCGACGACGTCGGCGTACATCTCGTTGGACGTGTGACGAACGTTGGCGCGGCGCCAGGGGAGGGCGGTGGTGGCAGAGTTGGTGAGAATGGGGGTGGGGGTTGAGTTTGAAAACGGGGTAGCGAATCCGGGTTTGCTGTAGTTGCTGTTAGTCAAGTGGCCATGATTGGGAACAAAAGCATTGAGAGTCTACCTTGGCAGAGTGATGCTCCCCAGCAGTTTATCCATCCACCCCTCAACCTCGACAATATCACGCAGCACGTTCGGCTCGGTGGCGTTGACAGTCCCCGCGTCGCACATCTCCGTCAACAACTGCGCGACCACATCGTAGTTCTGCTCGATCTTGATGGAGATTAGTGGCGCACCCACAAACTCTTCCAGCGCATCCACAACGCGGTGCAGGAACTCCAGCACCACAAGCGGCTCGATCTCTTCGGAAGACGTCGCGGCGAAGAGCAGGCTCTCGTGTCGCAAGGTAAACAGCAATGTTGGGGGGTTCGTGTTTTCAAGGTAGATTAGGTTCGGTCGCGGGGTTTTGTGCTGGAGATACAGAGGGAGCACCGTCGTGGCTTGGAGCGGTCGGCCGGTGTACACGTGTGAGAGGAGGGGGTGACTATAGGCGGTTAGTCAGGTGCTTCTGGTATAAACAGTGCGGTGGTGTGCAACGTACTTGTGTTCATCGTAGATGTGCAACGCCTCGATGGCGCCGTTCATCTTGACGGAGTCTCAGCACGGCCGAGATTGAGCTTGCTGGTGGAGGGGTCAGAGGCGAGGATGGACGGGGGTTATGTCGCGCGTTTTTTGTTGTGCTGAAAGATTGTCAATACGCCACGCAAAACAAGTTAATGAAAACTGTACAGAAAGAGCAGCAATAGACTGGCCAGACAGGAGGAAGATGGCATTGCTCGCGGGTTCGTTTGTTCAAAGTTGGTTGTCGTCAAGCGTCGCCAGCTGTGGAGACGAGCTCTATTCGGGTAATTGATGGGGGAATGTTTGCTAGGGTTACTAACCCTTAGCCGACCTCGCCAAACGCCAAAAATCTGAGAGTGTGTGATAAAGACATTGGTGTGTGGCTTCATTTTCTAGTCTTATTATCCATCACCCAGAAACCACTCTCGACTATCTCCCAACACATTCTCCACTGCATCCAAAAAAAAATGGCAGGCGATAAAGTGCCTTCAGTCCAATCGTTGGACAAGCCCGAAGACCTGAACTCGCTGCTGCGCGAAGACCGCGGCGACGACTGCCTCCCGTGCCGGGTGATTGGTGAGTGTTTTCCTCGATCAGCAACCACACAGGGCACTGGCAGAATCAACAAACACGCCTTCTGTTAAATGTGTGTGTGTCTTTGTTCAGTGTTTTATGGACTAACAAAAGCTTCTTCAACAAATCGTCACAGGCGGCGGCTCGTTCCTCGGCCTCGCGGCCTACAACTACCTTACTGGCATGAGCCAGCTCGACCGGCGCCAGGCGGAGATTCTCAAGAGCGGGTCGATGTTCGGCATGCGCAGCCGACGGCTGTCTATCACCGGCTTGTCGCTAGGGCTTGCGTATCTGGGACTGTGGCGGCTGTTCGCGTGAGCGCGGGCGGGGCAGACGCGACGAGCACGCTCGAACGGGACGAGACACGCGCGGGGACTGAAAAGTACACATGTTCCAACGGCCGAAATGGAGTTGATCATACACGAATATGAGTGCTCTGCACGGCCTAGGGGACATATTGACGGACTGCTGCTTGCCCATACTGTACATTACCTGTATACTATATTTTGGAGAGACTGTACTCTGCGAATACATCACGAAGAACATGAATAAAGCCGTATCTGCGATCGGGATATAAGACAGTGTAGCCATGGGTGTGTAATGTCAATATACTCAGTGTCATATTTGATGCACTCGTAGTCTTAACCGCCCCCCCCCGCGTACTGGTGGATTGAGAATAGGCACAGCGAGCGGCCTGCAGGTAACATCATATCCCAAGTGAGCCTCAACCGGATATTTATCTCCTGTATTGTTCCCGCAAAGAAACTACATAAACCTAAAGCAATGCGTCACTAGTTCCCTTCCGGTAGTTGTGCAACTCATGTTTGCTGTCGGGAAATTTGGTGATGTCTCTTATCGATAACAAGATGGTTAACCCTAACCTGAAATCTTGTCAACTATTCCCCACATTTTTATTTTTCTTCACTTCAACTCCAACATCAACAACACCAACAATTCTCTTCGCTTTCCTCTTAGCACATTTTCCAATCGGCTTGACAAACTGGATATCATTTTACTACTCTTACACCCTTACCACTCGCGACCCCCACGTGTCTTGTGTACCAAGCTGTTCCTGTCTTGGAGCATAGCGCTTCCCACCAGCAAACGACACAATACAAATGCCCATCACTATTCTCAAGCCGAAGACGGTTGCGCCGTACCGGCCACGGGCGGCAGCAACCGCAGAGGATGGATCGGATGTGGACATGGACTCGGGCTCCGAAGACGGAGCGGATAGCGAAGGCGATGTGCCTATGAACAAGAGCTGGAACCCGAAAGCGTCGAGAACAGCTAGCAGTATCGTGACGCCGGGAGAGCTGATTGATGATGATCCCCAATGGATGAGGTGAGGATTCCCGGCTAAATTTCCCCTCCGTGCGCGGATTTTTTTTTATAGATATACAGCAGCCTACTGACACTACCCAACTACTTCCCCATCCATCAGAGGCCACGGCACATACGTCAACCCCGGAACAACAGCCATCATGTCGTCGGTGGCCGGAGTAATACAAAGGACGAACAAGCTTGTTACAGTACGGCCGCTACGAGCGCGCTACACGCCGGAAATCGGAGACCTGGTGGTGGGACGGATTGTGGAGGTGCAGGCGCGGCGGTGGCGGGTGGACGTGGGGTCGTCGCAGATGGCGACGCTGCAGATCAGCGCAATCAACCTGCCGGGCGGCATCCTGCGCAAGCGCACAGAGACGGACGAGCTGCAGATCCGGTCGTTCTTCGCGGAGGGCGACCTGGTGGTGGCGGAGGTGCAGCAGCTGCACCAGGACGGCATGGCGTCGCTGCACACGCGCAGTCTGAAGTACGGCAAGCTGCGCAACGGGGTGTTCCTGGCGCTGTCGGGCGTGGGCGGCGGCGGCGGCGTGGTGCGGTCGAAGCGGCAGATGTGGACTCTGGAGACGGAGAACGGCGGCGGGCCGGTGTCGGTGGTGATGGGCGTCAACGGGTTCATCTGGATCAGCAAGCACGTCGACGCCGAGGCGGCGGCGGCGGCCGGCGGGGCATCCGGCGTTGGGCTGAACCGCATGGAGGAGATGCTCAGCCAGAACGCCTACTCCAACCAGAACGACGTGATCGAGGTTGAGACGATGCGCGAGATTGCGCGGGTGCGCTCGGTCATGCAGGCGCTGGTGGCTAACGGGCTGCGGCTGGACGAGGAGACGGTGCGGCGCGGGTACGATCTGGCGGTGGAGATGGGGCGGGAGACCATGGCCGATGAGATTTACCTGGGCGGCGAACGTGGGGAGCAGCTGGTGGAGGGGGTTCGGGGAAAGTGAAAGAGGGTGTGTCTAGCAGGGACTACTTAGATCAGATCTCTCTGCGGTTTGATATAGATCCACCTGTGGATGATGCCTATATGAAATGCCTGTTCAAATGAAATAAACCACAAACCCCGTCTTAGTAGACCGATCATATTGCATTCTTCCAGATCACATTGAACGGTTCCTCATGTGGATTTTGATGAAGCCCCACAATGTCTAGGGTTTATTAGGGTCTATTGATATTTCTCAGGGTTACTAGGGTTGTCTGATCGGTGGCCGCAGGCGGCACGGCAGTGGAGTTTGACATGCAACCGTGAGAAGTAAGAAGTGCGGTCCTCGGGCATCGAAAGGGATATAATTCAGACAACTAGTGGGGAGGCCCGTGAAGTGTAGGCCTTTTCAAAAGCGGTATGGATGGTTTCAAGTGGTGACTGGTGACGATTTGGACGTCGGGTGTCGTCGCCAGGTATCGGAGGCGCACATGCAGAAGTCGGATAGGGAGCTTTGAAGAAGAAGACTTTACAGGTTGACTCGGACAGCATTGCTGTGTCTGGTCATATCTGGGAATTTCTAGGAAAGGAGTATGACGTCCACGACAGAAGGAGAGTGAGAGAGATATAGACAGAGACAGATAGCAAGTGAAGCTCGTGATGTGCACACACACAGCCAAAAGTCGGAGGCCGGCAGTTGGCTAGCTTCTAGAGCGTGGGCGGTCTCTTCAAATGCAATTTACCCCAACTTTTGCTTGGGGTGACGATGTCTGTACTGTACGTTATAAGTAAGGTACATTCCCGGGCCAAACCTCAAAGCGTGACGTCAGTGATGTGTGTTCGATACCTGTACTCGTACATGTCAACGTGAGACGTATCGCTGTATCATCGTGTGGGCTTGTGCTGCAGTCATATATCGACGGACGGGATGTTTAAACCAGGGTCGAACATGTCGAGTCAATCACCAGAAGAACACGAGGAATTATGTGCTGACAGGTGGAGCAGCTTCCTTTTACCTTTCCCTGGTGTGGCCCGGCTATCGGCTATCGCCAGTCGCAGTCGATTGTCGGGGATTGGATTCAGGCGACGCACGCCACGCTTGCTCTGAAAAAAATAAAATAAAATAATGGTTACGGCACACCCTTACCATTGTGGTCTCCTAAGCATTGCTCAATGCAAACTGCACACTGGCACAGCAAGAGACGGGGAGATTACAAACGGAGAGTCTTATTTCTCTCCGAGGTATTTGACATCTCACGTATAATAGTAGACGGTTATAGGTATGTAGAATCCGCAGCTCCAGACTGAAGAGTATATTTCCAAGCATCGTGAATTCTACAAAAATCAGATGTATGTACAGTAGTCATCTGGAGCTCGTGGTTTTGGGGAAGGCACACCCCACACCGATCAGTGTGTCAGCACCTTCCTTGTATGTTTCCCGTCGCAGAGAGAAGCTTGTGCTTGTAACTTTTGTATGCAGCCGCAGTGCATGATGTACTTCTGCGTGCCTCGGCTTGGATTTCTTTTTTATCTAGACTCTTCTATTATTTTTCTTCTTCTCTTTAACCACATCACCTCTTATTATTCTTTTCTTTTCCCCATCTTGAATATTGGCCACATCGGCTCAGGGTTTTAGATTTTTCAGTAGCATCCAAAATCTCGGACACCGGATGGACCCCGTTGGTGTTTTAGTTTGCCCGAAGTAACTATCACTATTTCTTTCTTCTGAGAGGGTGCTCGTCCCGGTTTTGATCTCTCTCTATCTTCCTCCTGTTTTCTCCACATCTAAATAGATCTATTCCCTTCTCCTTGTTTTCATTTTCGCTTTCTTAAGTATCTCGTCTTCCCTTACATCTTTCGCTCCCATATACCGTCCTTCACCTTCGTCAGGCCTTTTCACCGTCGGCGCATATCTCGTTCCACAGATTCGCCACTCCTTTCTCCCCTGTTTCCGTGTCCCTATAAAAACCTCCCGGTCTTCCGTGTCTTGCCTCCCGCTTGCCAATCGAGAACCATTGGAATAACCTCGATCTTACATCCGATCTGTCCGTCCCCTTGTGTTCCGCTTCCTTCTCAAATCGCGGACACATTCATCCCCGGTAAGAACCGCCCTCCCACCTTTACCGGAGTCTTCCAATTGCTCTGTAATGCCGGAGCATTGTGTGTTTCCTTCATCTTTGGGTGAATTGGCCTTCTCCGGACTGCCAACTGAGTTCCATGTTCCGTGGTGGGGGCAAAAGCTGCACGAGAAAGTCTCCAGCACCAGAGCTTGCTCTGCTTTGCTCTGTATTGCCACCTGGACTCGGATGCATGGTGATGTGATTCATGTTACAACGATCGCACGTTTTGTTTCTCGGTGGTGCACTGTGCCAGGGTTACTTCACAGCTGCTCTCAAGATGCCTTCTCCGGTGGTCTTGATGGTTGTGCTTGCGCCACATCGTTCCTTTTTTCATGTGTATCACATGTTTCATTCCTTGGCTGTCTCTATGTTTAGAATGTGTTGGAATTTTAGACAGCCTCCTAGTTGTCGTATATTCCCTTGCCCTGTATCAAAAGTTGAGGACCACTACCCCTCGTTGGATTGCAATCACAGCACACACGAACAAGCAAACAAAACATCTTCAGCTCCTCCAAAATCCAAGCATATCGTACTGACATCAATTTGAAATCTCTTCTTTTTTTCTTCTTCTCTCCAGCAAACAATTAACACACACACACACACACACACACACGCACATTCTCCTTGCGCCAACCGCCTCACCCACAATGGCCGACGTCAAGGTCACCATCCCTGCTTTCGAGCACACCCCCATCGACGACATCGTCAAGGCCGCTGCTGAGCTCAAGGCCACCTTCCGCTCCGGAAAGACCCGCCCGCTCGAGTACCGTCGCCAGCAGCTGCGCAAGCTGTACTGGGCCGTCACCGACTCTGCGCCGCTGATCAAGGAGGCCATGTTGCGCGATCTGCACATGAACCCCTACGAGGCCAACCTTCTCGAGATTGACTTTGTGCAAAACTGCATTCTCGATGCCATCAAGAGCCTCGACCGCTGGACCCGCGAGGAAAAGCCCGACGGCGTTCCTTTTTACATGACCCCCATGCGCGTGCGCATCCGCAAGGAGCCCATCGGCACCGCCCTGATCATCAGCCCGTTCAACCTGCCTGTGAACCTGAGCATTGCGCCCTTGGTTGGTGCCATTGCTGCCGGCTGTACCGCCATGATCAAGCCGTCGGAGATATCGTCCAACACCGCCATGGTCATCGAGAAGATTGTCCACGACCACCTGGACACCTCGGCCTACCGTGTCGTCAACGGTGCCATCCCCGAAACCACTGCGCTGCTGGACATCAAGTGGGACAAGATCTTCTATACCGGCGGTAACATGGTCGGCACCATTATTGCCAAGAAGGCCGCCGAGACCCTGACCCCGGTCGACCTGGAGCTGGGTGGCCTGAACCCGGCCTTCATTACCGAGAATGCCAACCTTGCGCTGGCCGCCCGCCGTCTGCTCTGGGGCAAGTCGGTGGTGGCCGGCCAGGTGTGCCTGTCGCAGAACTACACCCTGGTGGAGCGCAGCGTTGTGCCGCAGTTCATCGAGGCCGTCAAGAAGACGCTAAACGACTTCTTCCCTACCGGCCCGCGCAACTCGCCCGATTTCTCGCGCATTGCCAACAACCGCCACTTCCACCGCATCAAGAGCCTGGTCGACCAGACATCCGGCCGCATCGTTATCGGCGGTGAGATGGACGAGGAGGAGCTGTACATCAGCCCTACTGTGGTTCTGGTTGAGAACCCGCGCAACGATATCCTGGTCAACACCGAGACGTTTGGCCCTGTGTGGTCGATTGTGCCGTACGATAAGCTGGAGGATGCGGTGGATCTGGCCAACGAAGTGTGTGCGACGCCTCTGGCGCTATACGTGTTCGGAACCAACAAGGAGGCCGAGAAGGGTAAGCTCTCATATGGTGTTCCCTCTTCATTTATCCCCACGTGGTCTGTGTATGTCTGTCTAACTTGTCTATCTATGTGTCTCTCTTCTACAGTCCTCAACTCTATGACCTCGGGTGGAGCCACGGTGAACGACAGCTTCATGCATGCCTCGCTGGCATCGGTGCCGTTCGGCGGAGTGGGCCAATCGGGCCACGGCGCGACACGCGGAGTGGCGGGCTTCGAGGCGTTCAGCCACCGGCGCACGATTGCGAGGAACCCGCAGTGGACAGACAAGCTGCTGATGCGGGTGCGGTACATGCCGTACCTGTGGCCGGAGATGAAGAAGCTGCAGATGATGTCGCCGTCGCCGGACTTCGGACGCGACGGCAAGCCGCTGCGGGGCTTTGCCTACTGGCTCAGCTTTGTGGTGCGGCTCGGCCCGAAGACCGGCGTGGCAGGTACGTTGGCTCGGTGGGCGGTGGTGGTGGCCTCGGCGTATGTGTTGTTGACGGCGAAAAAATCGTTTCTTTAGATGCTTGAGTGCCGGACCCTCGCGTTTTCGTGGGCCCCGGGACCCCTTCTTCCTTTTCTTTCTCTTTGGTTTCTCCTTCTAGGTCCCGACTCCGTTTTCGTTGGTAGACGTCTGATGCTTTTTTTTTCTTTTGACCTTCTTCTTCTTCCTGTATCGATCGTTACTGCGCAATGGCCTGCTCTCATTTAGGTTGCTGGTGGGTTGTCTGTATCTTAATGTTTTGGTGTATCGCATGTGCATATGCAGGGAGGAGCCCTGCTTTTCCTTGCTTCTGCGTCCCATGATTCCTCGTCTTTTCCTGTATAACTGATCCGGATCATACTGAGTGTGTATATTATCGTTGGAGAGGCTTGTCTCCGATCTAAATGTTCGTTCTCTCTTTTGTCATCTCAAATATATCAGCGCGTCTACAGAACTTGTTTGGGATTTCCTGTGTATCTGGCCGAGGGCACACAAAACAAGGACCAAAACCCGGGAAAGCATACTGGCATGAGAAAGAGTAATGACATTGGTTTATTGTACACGGAAATATACATGTGGTTTTATATGATAGCGGTGCAGTGGCGGATGATGTTCGGTCCGTCCCGCAAGAACAAGAAAAAAAAAGCAATGAGAGAAAAAAAACACAGGTCTATACAAACGCGGAACACACACCGCATTGGCTTTTCCTCTCTGTACTCATACACACACGTCAACCAAGCAACGCCCACCCCCGGGGAGCGTCTTACCGCCGTGCGCGCTGACCAGCACGCACGGCAAGACGCTCCGTGCCAGCGGCAGCAGCCTCGGCAGCCATCTTGGCGGCGTTGATGGCGTGGAGGGTGTCGATGCGTTCCTGGCCGTCGACGAGGCGGCCGGTGACGAGGCGATTGGCGTCGAGGCGGGCGGCGGAGTCACGGAGAGCGGCAAGCTCGGCGCGGCGCTCGGGGGTCATGCGCCAGTCCCGGGGGAAGTGCGGTGTGGAGACGGCGGAGTGGTGGCGGAGGTCGAGGGGGATGTCGGCGAAGGATTCGGAGGTGTCCTATTGGCACGGGGGGGTGTTAGACATTGCATTCAGACACCGGGGGGGG